>OX333073.1:39106574-39635386 GCA_946863875.1 Alloplasta piceator
ACAAAAACGATAGAATCATGCCCTGCAATGAGACGAAGACGAAAGGATTCCATTGGTACTCTCGAAATAACAAAGAAATCATACAAAACTAAACCAAGGCTACGACATTAATCTGATAGAGTTCAAGGTATCGCATAGAAATCTATTCAAATTCATAAAGTAGCAATGACGAACTTCACATTACAATAGATGGTATGTTTGATCATGAAAAACTCACCATTATCGCCGTATATGTATTCTTCGAAAGAGTACATCTTTATGACGTACTACATACATTCGCAATGAAATGCTGCTGATAATGAATAATACAGGCTGAACTGCAATGATACGTATTACATTAAGAAATACTCATCAGTACCCTAGCGGATTGGGTGACGATGTTTTCACCCTGAAAAACCACTGAATCACGGTGATTTTTTACGGTGACAAAGTGCCCATAAAATCACCGAGATCTTGGTGATTTTAAGGTGATTCCAACGTGATTCCACGGTGATTGTCACGGTGATTTTGTGACGGTGACAATCACCGTGAGAATCACCGTGGAATCACCTTAAAATCACCAAGATCTCGGTGATTTTGTGGGCACTTTGTCACCGTAAAAAATCACCGTGATTCAGTGGTGACTTCATCCACTAGGGTATACTTCACTGGATTTTTTATTACGTAGTACATAAATTCGTTATGGAATGTTTCTAGTAATAAATAATTCATGCTGAACTGCAATGAGACGTATCGCGTTCAAAATGATTCATTTTCATTGAAATATCATACGGTATTATTTATTTAGTAGTACATATATTTGCAATGAAATGCTACTAGCACAGGTTGAACTACAATGAGACGTATCACATTAGAAAATATTTGTTTTCATGAAATCTTTATACGATAAATACTATTCATAGATATATGATTCAACTTCATAATGATCGTATGAAGAATCCCAAATTCAACTGCATAAAAGCAGAGTGTACTGTAACAGGACGACCTGGGGGGGGGGGGGGGCTTGCCAAGATCTCGACACTTCGTCTGAGATCCGTTAGGTGGCATCGGTGTATTACCAGCATCGGAGTCTTCAATTAACAATCAATTGTTGGACCATTTACTCGCGCTGTGTAGCCCCGCAGTCCTATGGACTAAAGACTACATATTTTTATTAACTGATTAATTCGATATTTGAATACATTGGAATTTATTAAAAAAATCAAATATCGAAACGTTTCAGTACTTTATACAATATTTGTATAGAACATGATAAGATTTAATTCACATGAATAAGATCTCAATTGCGCAATATATAAATCACGAACACCAAAGGAAACGATACATGTTGTTTAGGTGCCACGGTATACGACGTAACGCATTCATGCATATACATTTACACCAAACAAAAACAACGGAAACGAAAGGTACAATCATACATGGCATATACGAATAGATTCACTTGCATCAACAACGTATGTCGTATTTCGCAAACCTACGCAATGGGGTGGTATCATTCATTCGCTATTAATTCGGATTGGAGCTCAATACTGTGAAGTCATCATGATCCGATACGATTCCTATCACATTAATTTGCAGCTGTTTACGAAAAACAGGAATCAGAAACATGAAAGAAAACGAAATTCATTTTTTTTCGTTTTCTGTCGGACTTTTTAAGCAGGGCTCGACCGGACATAACTGGAAGCTGCTCTCTCAGAGAGGTACAATTTTTTTGGATACTTGCGTCCACTGACAAGCTGGATTTGATCGAATTTTCGATCGCGGTGATTCGATCATCTATGATACGCTGAGGCGCTGCGAGAGAAAGAAGAGACGTCAGCTCGAAGATCTGTGAATTATTGGACAACAGCTACAAGAGTGCCCTGAATAGATTGAAGCTGATTATCAGTGCCGGTTTTAGAGTCTTGCAGCTGTGGCATAAGGTCCTCAAGAGATGTACCCCGTGGAGTACATCTCACAGTATTCAGACCGGCGAAAGAAGCCCGGTTAATTGACGGCTGTGTTCTGGGGGTAATGACAGAGCTATGCATCGCACAAGCATCGCAGCAAAAGTTTGCACGGCTGTCAAGATTCTTCGGGTCAACAGCAAATCTATCCGTTGCACATTTGATATGAAAAGAATTTCCCCAAACCCCAGTACATTTAATACAACTGTCGCCGTGTGAAGCTAAACGATTGCATAGGGAGCATCAAGACATTTTGAGAAGATGAGATAATAGTAGCACAAGTTGAAAAAAGACGATGAAATTAAATGGCAGTCAACGGCGGACACACTGACTAAGAGCACCCAGATGATAACAAGACTCAGCACGTTCAACCGTCGAAACTGACACAGTACCTGGCTTTAACACACTCACAACCCGGACAGGTGAGTGTAGAAGACAGTGTTCGCGAATAATACACAGACTAAACAGAGACGCGCCGATGCCCGATGACTAACGAATTAATGTGAGAATAGGCTGTACGCACACACCGCAACGAGAGAATCGAAGAACAAGAGTTTATCGACCTATCACCGTTGTGTACAGAGCCCGCAAAAGTCATATACACACGAACAGTGAGAAATGTCACTCACACAGGTGATCGAATCGACACTGGAAAACGCCAACGGTGATACCGAGACCTTAATGCTTTTAAAAGGCTTCACAATAAAACACCGATAACTCCTGAATTGGATTAGGTACAAAAATAAAACTCTGGCCACTCAGTATTCGAGGCAAGAAGAATAGCTCAAGCCGTCAAAAATAATTATACGACAAAAACTTCATGGGATATGCCGAGTTTGAAAACGGAGCGATATGAAGGACGGATTTAGAATCACACACCCCAGAATCATCAAGTACTACACGCGTGGACAATTAAGATTGTGATAATCTCGCGACTTCGGCAATTTTTCGATCCGCGTGCGTGCGTGGTCCTTTGTAAATTTACTGAAGAAAAAAAATTAACAAATTCAGCTGTGGAGCTTGCAGTAAGATCATAAATTTACGGAGTATCCTCTGCGAATCTTGCCTTTTTTGGTATGATTCCCCGTTTTGTAATTAGAGCACAGCCAGGCACGGGGCGACAGGGGAATACAGAATTGGTAAACCAATCAGATGTATCCAGTTGTGCCTCTAATTAGAAAGTACCCGTTATAAGTACGCAGGTGTGACAATGCGAGAATTTAAGAAAACTGAGGACTGGTTCTGTTGATCCTCCTACCTTTGCTGATAAGGCTAATTCGGCGCTGTTTCTTTCAATAGAAACCACTCTTAGTCGATAATTCTTCATCATCGTGTTCATGCGTGAACGAAATTATTATTATTTTTGTCTTATATAAATGGAGAACACTCCATTTATATCGAATAATAATCCCGTTAAAAAACAACATTGTCGAATGAAGCAAATATGCGGAATCGAGTATTTAAGCTACTTTTTTGCTTTCTTATTGTTACGATGTCGAAGTTTGTAACGTTAGAATGAATCAAAAATGAATCTTTTAATTTTGTTATGTATTTTCAAAACTTTTTTGCACACTGAAATCGTTTCGACAATTTTATACTTCGGAAACGCATACTGAAGGGTGAAGAATTTAGAAAAAAGAATTCGTTGCATTTCAACGTTGCAAACTTTTACTTTGCTAATTATTGGATCGTAGAATGCAAATTATATAGAATTTTACATTTTTTGAAAAATAACGGTTAAAAACATAGCTCGAGATATTGCCGAGACAATATGGTAAATTTTCTCACATAGACTGACGATTTCCCGGAAACCCTCTTGGTAATGAAAAAAAAATTTCATTCTGGGCACTTGTCGAGATCAAATTTACAGAGTGTGCTTCTTGAAGATTACCGAGAGGTTCTGGAGCAATCAGTGTGTCTGGAGCGTGAGTCACTCCATTCAAACTTTGCAAGCTCAAACTAGCAAAATGCGTTTGAACCTTTCTAGCGTTCGGTAATTCCGGAATCGATTGCGGGTTCGACAATCACTCATCGTGAGGGGTTTGGAGCGAAATTACCGGAAATCGATTAATAGCTTGCCAAGGGGTTCCGGCGCGATCAGCGTGTCTGGAGCGTGAGTTACTTCAATCAGTTCAGTCACGCGAGGACGAATTCGCAATCCATGAGCCCTTCGCGAGTTCAAACTCGCAAAATGCGTTTAATACGTTGAGCGCGGTGCCGAGTCGACCAAACAAAAAGTTACGTCTACTGTCAGTCCCCAGGGACTGACGTAGCGCTCAACGTGTTAAGCCTTTCTCGCGTTCGGTAATTCCGTAATCGGTTTGGGAGGATACACGAATGCTCGTATGCGCGAGAACTTGTCACATACACTGGCGCGCGGATCAGGAATGAGATTTTCGGATAAGCGCACACACTTTTACGGGCTATGTTTCCATCGAGGCTGGTTAGAGTTCACGGGAGTGCGAGAGAGCTCTGACCTAACCAGCCTCGATGGAAACATGGTCATTATCGCGGGCTCATGGTCTACCGGTACGGAGCACGTGGGAAGAGTGATAAGGCGAGATATATCGATGAACTTGATGTTTTTCAGGTTTACAGGGAAAATATTATGCGATGTGAGAGTGATTGCTCTCGAAATAATCAATATTAAACAAATATAGAGCAATGACAAGCATTGCTTGCTCGAAAGCGCTCATGCACTGTCTTGCGCGAGCGAGAACGAAAAGTCCAAAAATAATTCGTCAAACGATACACAAGAATTCAAAAAGTTAGAATAAGTTATTCACGAACGTGAGACGATATCAATTATTTTTATTCGAAATTTTAATCGAAATATTCACAGCACCAAATATCTCGAGAGATGCTTGAGATCTCGGACTCGCGTAATTGACGTCAGAGCCGACGACGTAAACAATTGAAATTGACTGCACGAAATACTACGCTCTCTCTTGATGAAGACACTTTGACGAATAATATCACTGTACAGACAGTATGACAGATTACCTCAATGGTCGTATTTTACTAGCCGTTTTCAGTTTCTGATGAATTCTTTGTCTCGGTAACAGTAACGAGAACGTTTAACGAAGTGTCCATTCAGCGACATCTACGTATATTGAGGCCCTCTCGCTGCCGCGCACATGTACACAAAGGGCGAATTACTCACACGGACGAATACACAACTTCTACTGCCGCACGGCGCACGGCCAAAACAAAGCAAAATCTTTATGGCACGACAAAGCGTTTTCGAGTTTGATGAAGATCTTCTCTTGAATATTCGATGAAATAATATTTCGAATACTCTCTTTCTATCCCTTCCTATCTTTCGATATCGGCTCTCGAATATTTAAAACTCTTCTTTTCGCTCGAAAACTTTTCTCTCTGCACGAAGCCCTTAATTATTCCTATTTCACTTTTTCAAAATTTGTATACTCCTTATCAAAATTTTTTGACAAACCGAGATCTGTTAAAGTACAAAATAATCCTTTACGCGAAAACTATTTTACTGAAATTTTACGTTTTTTTTTAAACGGTCGAGCACCACGTCGGGCGCCAAATTTGTGTCGGGGCTTTTCTTCGATGCATGAGAAAAGTGACTCTTTCGGTCACAAAAAAAAAACTCACGAGATCACTCAAGGAATGGGCGCCAGCTATTGGAATAAAGTTCCTTTATCCCAATAGCAAAATTTATTTAACCTTGAGCTCTCTCACCAGTAACGTTGTCGGCTAGCTGCAACCCTTGAGGATGTCAGAGGGGCGAGGTTAGGGACCTCTGGAAACTTCAAATAAATTCCTAGTTACAGGGTTATTCCTATGTAACATAGCTGTTAAATAACGTGCAAGTAACATATTATGTATCGTTTGTTATATGCAGGTTACGTATAACTGGTATATAACGTTTTAAAATTACAGTAATGTAAAAAAATTTTGCAAAATAATAATATTGCGGTAATACAACCGAAATATTACAATGATATCACCGTAATATTGCTGTTATATAACTGTTAAATAGCTGTTATATAACAATGTTATATTGCTGAGTAGGAAATTGTAACTTACATACAACTTACATGTAACGTCTATATAATATTACATGTAACAAACGGTAATATTGCCGTTACATGGCTGCAACATTACTGTGTCCACTGGGTAACTGTTTGTTAAATTTAACTGTATATTAAACTGAATTAATACATCGCGTTGCCTCTCATAGAAGGCGAGACGAAAGTCAAAATCAAAAGCCCAAAATTCCTTGAAATCACAAAATTCTTATTAATCTAATAACAGGACCTCAGTTCGCTTCTATACAATTCTATAATTGTATTCTATTAAATTTTGTATCGTCTCTAGAGCTCATGTGGTACGACCGATGCCTATGAAATTGCCTCAACTTGCAAATCTCCTTTATACAATTCGTGTCCACCCGCCTGTCTTTCGAAGAACGATCTTTCTCAATATATAATCAATGTTTGACGAAAGACTTTATTGTTTCTCTCGGCTTCGTTTTATTTCGTGGATCGGTCCTCAAAATGTGAATGATATTTCAACGGTTTCTCGATAACACGCGCTCGTGACAACTATGGACGGAGCTTCTCGCTAATACTTTAATTTTCTCAGACCGAGAGTTCCATACAAACCAAATCTAACTAACCTATAGACTGCAAAGGAAAAATTGAATCCCTCTCGGCGAATCTTCGAAATCAATCATATGAACGGAGCACGCAAAAAATCTTAGTCACGGTAAAGACTCGACATTGGCTGTACGTTAACGTGCCGTCACGTTTTGGATTTCGGATACTACAGGAGAAAGAATTTTCGCGATTCGGAAGGGCGGGTAACATTTTGTGGTGAGTTTTGCGGTGACGTTTTGTGCAGAGGACGATAAAATTCGTTGCCTTTTAAGTACCAGATCTCCGACTTGAAAGACACGATCGCGGCGATGACGGTTATATTGAGCTGTTTGCTGTTGATACGCTCCCTCGAGATCGTGAGTCACTTTTTCGTGTGAGGTCGCTAATTCTCGTACGCGTTCCGACCATTCTTCGGGTTGCAACGGAACGATTTCGAGGTCTTTGAACTCGTGCCTTCGATAGAAATTATGTGGTTTTGGTTCGTGTCCGAAATTTAGATATGCGGGGGTATTTCGAATCGAGGTGTGATACGCGGCGCGAAACGAAATTCAGCGAGATGCGTGTCCCAGGCTCGAGGATCGTCTTTGAGAAATGATACGATCATAGCTTTCAGCACGCGGTTGACGCGTTCCACGGGGTTCACCTGCGGATGTCGTAGTATGGAAAGTTCCTGGCTAGGCGGCAAGAGCCTGTAAGCATCGGTTATTAAACTTGGTTTCGTCATCCGTGAGTAAAACCTGTGGGGTGCCCCAGCGAGAAAAAAAACAATTTTTCTAATCCTTCTGAGATCTTTTTGCTGTTGGCTTTTCGCAACGGGCAGCACTTAACCCACTTCGTAAGCACATGTTTTGTATCATGAGAACGTACGCATGACCAGACTGACTCTGTGGACAAGATCTCATAATGTCCGCAGCGACTACCCTCCACGGTTCTTCGACGACTCAACGAGCCATGAGACCGAGTGGCGAGAGTTGCTCAACCTTTGCCCACTGGCAGACTCCTGAATGACGTACATGACGAGAAACATCGTAGAACATGCGTGGCGAGAAATACGAGTGAAATACTCGCTCGTATGTTTTATGGACACCAAGTTGACCACCTCGTATCTCGTCATGACTGTCACGCAAGACCGCCGCGCGAGCGTAGCGCGGTACGACCATTTTCCACTCTGAATTATCGTCGACTGGGAACGCGCTTCGCGTGGTGCGATGATAAACGTACAGACGATTTTCCATTATTTTTCAGTATGGAAATCTTTCGGGATGCGCGACGATTGCCGTGAGCTTTTTCGCGTACCAAGAATCATGTCTGGGATCGATCGGTTCGCGCGCGACACTGGGACCGCCATGATTGTCGGGAACGATCATGAGGTTATATTCCGGGAGGACATTCGGTGGTTTAGCATATGTAGGTGGCAAAAACACGAACATTCGAGAGAGTGTATCGGGAACGTGGTTTAGCGCACCCTTATGATACACGAAATCGAAGTTTTATTGCACGAGCTGCAAGGTCCAGTGACCTAGACGTCTCGGAGGTTCCTTAAGCGTTTGCAGCTACCTGCGACTGTGATGATCAGTGATTATCGTGAAGCGGTAACCTTCTAGATAGGCTGAGAATTTCTTAATCGCCCATATATGGCGAGACACGCCTGTTCCGTTGTCGAATAATTTTATTCTGGCGGCGAAAGTGTTCGGCTCGCGTAAGCAATTGGATGCACGGCACGGTCGATTTCTTGTGTTAAAACAGCATCTAAGGCAGTCATGCTTGCGTTTGTTTGAAGCACAAACTTTGCTTTGAAATTGGGACATGCGAGAATTAGAGGGTTGGCGAGGGCTTTTTTCAAAGAATCGAAATCTTTTTGCTGTTCAGGTCCCCATTTCCAGGCTTGGTTCTTCTTCAAAAGTCGCGTGATCGGCTCGATAGGGTACCGTGAACGCGTTTATCTCTTTCGACGACTCCTCGAGACGAATCTGATGGAGAGCCTGACCTAAATCTATCGTGGAAATGTATTTTGCTGAACGCATCTGCTTCATATATGTTACCGGATACGCGTCTTTCTTCGAGACCTCGTTAACTTGCCGGTAATCTAAACAAAATTGAAACGTCCCGTTCGATTTTTTACTCATTACGATCTGGCTTGACCAATCGCTGTTCAAAGGTTTGATGAGGTCTGTCTCAAGCATCCGATCGATTTCGTCATCGATTGCCCCGCGTATAATATCGTAGTTTTATCGGCCGATTATTCCCGACATCGATTCGATGTTTGATTAAATTTGTCAAACCGGGATCCTTTTTAAGAATCTCGAGTTCTTTTTCCAAAAATTTCGTGAGGCGAGCACTCTTATCCCAACCGAGTTCCGAAATACCGAGCGATTAATTCGCGTTCTTAAGACTATCGCGCGACGCGAAATTGGATGCATGAGTACGCTCGTCACTAAAATACCTGACGCGTTTGTGGTGGTCTATGATGACTTTTAAAGCTTCTAGCTCGTCTAATTCGAGTATTAAAGGAACCAGCAACGATGGAAGGACTCGTGCGGAGATCATACTCTCGCCGTTCTCGAGTTCCATCGAGAGCACTATTTCCTCGTCGTACGTGATTGTTTCACCGTTCGCGATCCTGGTTAGTGTTTGGGGTTTCGAGTTACGTGCAAATCCTAAACGAGAAGCTAATAACAACCCGTCTTGTCCAATAAGCTTACTCGTCGACCTATTATCAAACATGGCTGGCAACATATTTCCCAAAATATTAATCGAGATTGTTAATACTGGTCGCGTGCGAGTGCTTTAGAGCGGGGTGCAAAGATATTCTAGGGGGTCTCTTGAAAACCAGATTTCTTTATGGAGGGCCCGAATTGTTTGCACAGGAGTCTGTTAGGCCCTTATCGGCGACTCCCGATGTCGATTCCCGCATACTGTTTGCGTGGTGCCAAGCAACCTCCCGAAATGTGCCCCTTCTGGCCGCAGGTATAACAGGAACGTGCCTGTTGACAATCGGAACCCTGTTTTTTTCCAATCTGTGTGTTGGAATACGGCGTCAACTGACGAAACGGATTTGTCGACCCGGGTGCTCTGGGTGGGGGTCGAAGAGTCGACTAACCAATATTTCGAACGGCCGAAATCCCAATTTCACGATTACGAGCGTTCGAATAACGAAGCACCGGAATCCCGAACGCCAGAAAAGGGGAAGCGGAGAGAGCCGCCCCATGCGTAAGAGAGAGAGAGATGCGCCTCCTCTCTCTCTTACGCATGGGGCGGCTCTCTCGACTTTCTCTTTTCTGGCGATCGGGATTTCGGCGCCTCGTTATTCTAACGCTCGTAATCGTAAAATTCGGGTTTTCGGCCGTTCGAAATATTGGTTAGTCGACTCTTCGACCCCCACCCGGTGCTCTGTCTGGTGCGTTGGTCGGGTTTTTATCTCGTTTATCTGATTTTTCAAAATGGACGCGCCCAGAAGACGGACTTTTCTCACGAAGCAAGCGCAAGTGCTTTGTTCAGAAAAGCGCGTAGTTGTCAGAGCTCCCGCGAGAGACTCTCAGCGATCGGTGAATCTCTCGCCGGACTTGCAATACTCGTGGCTCTCTCTTGGGTGATCGAGCATTGCCTCTTCACTTCCGTTCATCGAGCCCTTCGAGTTACATCGATTCAACGATCATTATTCTTTATTTGCGGTCTTCTTGTGCGAGAAAGAGATTAAACGTTTACGACCGGTTAATTCTCGAGCAAGTGAGTTCGCTTTGTGGTTAGCTTCAGCGGAACTCTTCGGTTTCTTATTAGTGCGGTCTTTCCAAAAGATTCAGGCAATGTTTAAACATTATTCACCACGTGGCAGTGTTTCGCGATTTCCGCCATTTTCGGGAATCCTTCGATATCGCGTGGTCATCGCATACGCGAGACCCTCGTTTATCTTTGACTTTACTTCATAATTTTGAACTATTACGCTATGAATATTAAATAAATCTACCATATTTTGTCTACGCGAGTGAGATTTTCCAGCCGAGCTTCATTCATATTTTCTTCTTATCTCTTTCCTTCCTTAATTCTCATCACCAATTTCTCACCCAGGAAAGATTCTGGAATTCTCAAAACACGCCTTCTTGCGAAGCGCTGTTGTTTGCTTCGGCTAACGCAGCAAAATTCGGATTCTATGGGGGCGGGTTTTATACGGATGGCGATACGTGAGAGGCGAAAATCTCGAATTTTTTAAGGTCAGTGGTTCTCTTTTTTTCGCGTGCTGTATGCGTCCCATTTTATGTCCCGCGCGAGCTTCTCTAATGCGCTGGAGGTTATAGCGTCTCAACGCCGAATAGATCGACGCAAATACGGTAACATTTTCCACCAGGCGTATTACAATTGTTCTCCAAGGCTCATTGGGGGCTTGACACGATCGAAAAGCGCTCGTAAATATGTGAGAAAAAACGAGAATCGTTTATGTTTTTCTTGAACGCGAGAAAATGTTTCTTCGCGTAACGAGCATTGACATCCGATAACAAACTGATAACAAATATCCAAAAGTCGTGAATGAATTCCGGTGGGTTCGATACCATCAAAGTGCGTCATCGAAAAGGAAAAGCGGCAGGCAATCGAGCGGCTCGCTATCGTTGACCGGTAGCATTTTTCGCCCTTCTTTAATACGTAATAAAAATCCCTTCGCAGCCTTCTCCTATCGCGCCCGAAAATTTCAATTCTCATTTTCGCATAATTTCATACGCTGAACGATGACAAGTGATGCTCAGGGTCAGCTGTTATCCCCGAGTGGAAATGCTCGAAATAATTTCGATTTAGAATTAGAATTAGAATTTTCAGCACGATTTTTGCGTAACGGTATCGATGGGATCGCACGCGACGATGTACGACGCGGTATTGCACCTCCTCCCCTCTACGCGGCGATATTCGGTGGAAGTCGCTGTGTCTATTCAAACGCGTCACGCTATTGGAGTGTTTACGCTAGTTTCACTCCAGACACGCTTGTCTACGCCCCTGATCAAGGGGCGGCGCCAGGTGTGGATCACCTTAGAGCGTCTGGACTGCCCTTTTGGCGTGACACACGCTAGGTGAGCTTTTTGCGTGGATCACGCGAAACGAACTTTTTCAGGTTAATCGAGCTAGACTCCAAAAGTTGCTTAAATACATAATCCGTGATTTTTTTCTTTATTTTTCTTGCTCATATCGCCATTTTCGGATGATTTCCGAGCACTGCTCGTATTGAAATGGTGCTGCCGCCAAGCAAGCACTTCTGTGAAATAAGCCAATCCAATTTAGGTGTTCTTTTGTTTTGGCTAATCGTTTGATGATGTGCGGCAACAAATTAAAAGATTTGGTACTTACAGATTTTCGAAGATTGGAGGTCATAGGTTGAAAAATGCAACAGCGGTTCACGATTAAAGGCCATAGCCGGCTAAGTAGGGGTGAGTGGCCCCCACGCGCATTCGTTCCAAATTTTGGCCGAAAGTTGCGTTTAATGGATTACAAACTCACCCCAAATTTCAACCATGTAGCTGCACTAGGAACAAACATAAAAATACAACTAGTATTTTTGGAGAAGATTTTTTTTCTTAGGATCTATCAAACCGATTTTCATGAAAAAAATATATGTTGTTAATATATACAAGGCCATTTATAGGAAAAATCAAGAACCCAATCCCACGAACGGAACTACTTGAAAAAAATTATTTTAGTTTTCGTGATTTTTTTTCGGTTACTCACTCACAAAATACAATTACCAGTTTTTTTGTATTAAATAATCGGACCTCTTTCTATAACATATAATTTTTCCAAGTCCATCGAAGAGGTGGAGCATAGTTAAAAAAAAAACACTTTTTTTGCAATTTCTTTTTGTTTTCGAAGTCATGACAACTACAAAAAAAATTTCGTACAGTTATTATCGAGCGCAGTAGAGTTTCCTTGCCGGTTTTATCGAAAACTTTACCATAAAAGCATGACGCTTTACGCAAAGCTTTTCTATGATAGTTTATCCCCGTTTTCGGCTACTTGGGAGGGTCCGGCAATCGTAAGACGCAACGCGCTTCTTTCAAGGCGAAGCTAAATACCGACATTATTACTGGAGCCCTACATTATCGACTCAAAATCGCTGTCTAAAATTTTTCCAATACCGGTGGATGAAAATCAATTAAATTTATGAATTAATGATGAATGGATTGCACAATGCAAATGCGAGACGTAAATCAACGTTTTCGTTAATTGCCACTGACTTGTCAGAAAGTTTGGATGAGAGTCTAAAGAAAGTAATGTTTATTTCATAGGAATTCCACATGAAGCTGCCCTCTTTCGGATTTCTGTGAACTTAATTCCGCCATTTTTTTCGATAAAACACGAAATTTATCAACTTTTATCTCGTGATTTGGATTCCAAACTTGAGTCGCGGTTTTTTCATAAAATAATGTCAAAGACGTGTCGATAGTCGTACTTTGGTGTTGGTTATGGAGCTCCACTCTTGGTTTTAGCCGAAATGTCGTAAAAACATTATAATTTAATATTTTCAATTACAGATTTTTGATAATTATCGGATCTGTAATTTTTTCTTCCGTTTTTCGAAAAAAATTTAGTGGGGTTCCATTTGTGCCATAATTCTGATGATACTGTAAAAATTTTATTGATTTTCATCCATTCGTGCTTGAGCAAGTTTGGAATCCATTTTCGAGGTGCTAATGTCGGTATTCAGCCTCCCCTTAAGAGGATGTAAAAGACCTGTATTACCATCGTTGCAGACTCGAATTTTCGAACAAATGCCATTCCCAAATTATTCAACCAAATAGGGTGAAAATTTAGGATGTCATTACGGTAATAGTATTGCGGGACCTAAAACTCAGGAAATTTCGATAGCGCAAAAACAAATTACAGTTTTATTATCAGGTGGAATCTGTAATGCAGAAATGGATTTCCCGATGTTTGCATTGTTCAATTGCGAATATTCTCAGTTTTAGGCTCTAGAGCAAAGAAAAACGCAGATACTGGGCACTTCAAAATTGCTGTACGTGACAAATTGCCGAAATGGCATTTGTTCGAAAATTGTATAGTAAATGCCGATGAATAGAACTATATTTATGTGCTTATACATATAGCTATGAGCATATATAGATATATCACTAAACGGATAACGGGATCGAATTTTCATACCTTGCCATCTAGCGGTGGCGCGCGTCGCGAAAATTCTCACTACTTTACCGACGTCATCTGAGTTATTCTTTGCTCGAGAGCCTAAAACTAAGAATATTCGCAATTGAACAATGTAAAACAACGGGAAATCCATTTCTGCATTACAGATTCCACCTGATAAAAAAACTGTATTTTTTTTGCGCTATCGAAATTTTCTGAGTTTGAGGCCCTAGAATACTATTACCGTAATGGCATCCTAAATTTTCAGCCCATTTGGTTGAATAATTTGGAAATGGCATTTGTTCGAAAATTCAAGTCTGCAACGATGGTAATACAGGTCTTTCACATCCTCGTAATTGCAGCACGTCGCGTCTTGCGATTGCCGGACGCTGCCAGGTAGCCGAAAACGGGGATATACTATCATAGAAAAGCTTTGCGTATAGCTTCATGCTTTTGTGGTAAAGTTTTCGATAAAACTGACAAGGAAACTCTACTGCGCTTGATAATAACTGTCCGGATTTTTTTTGTAGTTGTCATGACATCGAAAACAAAAAGAAATTGCAAAAAAAGTGTATTTTATTTTTTTTAACTATGCTCCACCTCTTCGATCGACTTGGAAAAATTATATGTTATAGAAAGAGGTCCGATTGTTTAATACAAAGAAACTGGTAATTGTATTTCGTGAGCGAGTAACCGAAAAAAAAATCACGAAAACGAAAATAATTTTTTTCGGGTAGTTCCGTTCGTGGGATTGGGTTCTTGATTTTTCCTATAAATGGCCTTAAATATATTAACAACATATATTTTTTTCATGAAAATCGGTTTGATAGATCCTGAGAAAAAAAATCTTCTCCAAAAATACTAGTTGTATTTTTATGTTTGTTCCTAGTGCAGCTACATGGTTGAAATTTGGGGTGAGTTCGTAATCCATTAAACGCAACTTTTGGCCAAAATTTGGAATGAATGCGCGTGGGGGCCGCTCACCCTTGGGCCGCTCACTTAGCCGGCTATGGCCTTTCGCAATCTATAACGGACTTTTTTAATGATGCCACGTCGCTTATAATATTTTTGCCCGATGAAGTAAAAAGTCGCTCCAGGCTGATCACGCTGGAACCTCTCAGTAGACTTTTAAGGATATATGAGCGCCGGGCGTAGTATAAGATTAAACACTGATTTTTTTATATGATATTGTCGAGGTTCAATATTTAGTACTCCGAAAATTTCAAGGCCCCTTAACGACTATTTAAGCAAGATGGCATTAATTGAAAATGTAGCATTATTCATGGTTATACACACAGCTTACGGCAAGGTTGACTTTGCAACTCTTTGTTCCCCACAGTTCGACCGTTTGTATATAAGATGATATATTGAAAAACAGGGGTCAACGAACATTCGAATTAGATATATCAAGCTAAACACGGGCTTCTACACTTTTATTTGGAGGTTAAAGCTGGGGAGCATATGATACACCACCAGAGTCAGTCAGTAACTCGGAACGAAATAAGTCTTAAAACGAAATTAATTTAATATTATATGCTCTCTAAATATCATCTGTGTACTTTTCACTAATATTATGCTAAATATTACTACCTACTGTTCCCTTTCTGCAAAATTTCAATGAGATCATGTGTATTGACTACCACATAGCGCTCATACATTTTTAATCCATTTCCGGCAGTTTGCTAGATCCAAAAAATAAAAATCGTCAAATCGGATCGCCAAATTTCTTCAAATCTGTTTTCAACTGTATCTTCAAATTTTATGGGAATTTTTTAATAATTTTAATTTTATTTTACATGTATGACTGCGAAGCTACTAACGAGACCACGGATACTAGTATTACTAACAAACTAACGAGACAACGGATGACATAAGGGCGAAGTTGAGGCGATAATTCTATAGTTCCTCAATAATGCAATAGATGGCAACCCATGCAGTGATCAACGCCATCTATCGAATTATCGAGGAACCACAACGTCTTTCGAGTTATCGACTGCCACTGCAGTTCAATGTTGCAGCAATGTTGTCATATTGTACGTGCAATACTGCAATGATATATTGCAGATATGTTGTGGCAACATTGCTCGGCAACATTGCACTAAAACATCTCAGCTATATTTCTTTTCAAAATTTTGTTCTGCTTTTGATACTAATGAGACATGTGATATTAATATAATTAAGACATTGTGATATTCGTATTGAAAAAATGTTCAATATCAAAAAAGCTATAAAACCAAAATTTATTTTGTTCCTGAATGATACTTATTCGTAAAATATGACTATATACTGTAACGGGATGACCTGGGGCCTGCCACGATCTCGGCACTTCGCCTGAGATCCGTTAGGTGGCGGCGGTCGGTGGGCGTTGGCGAAAGAGCCACCGAGCACCGATAAAGGTCCGGTGTATTACCAGCATCGGGATCCTCAATTAACAATCAATTGTTGGAATATTTACGCTCTGTGGTCGCGCAGTCCTATGGACTGAAAACTACATATTTTTATTTTTTGCGATAATTCAAATGATAAAGTTTCTATTGCAGGTAATATTCTTAAAATATTGAATATTCAATACGAGTGATATTGCCGGAATATTGCATATTGATTGGATGCAATATTTCTGGAATATTTCGGAAAATTGCAGCAATATTTCACTCGTCGGACATAGCAACATTGTAGCAAGAGTGCTGCAATGTTTCTTGCAATATTACAATGTTGTCGTGCAACATTTCAGCACATTGCAGGAATATAGTGTACTGTAGAGGATCCTTTAATTTAGCCGATCATTTGATCCACCTGATTCAAAACTTGTATCTGGAAAAAGAAGTCAACAACATGTCTTGTGGAAAAATGAAATATACAGCAATCACGACAAACGTGATAAGCAGCTGCAGTTTCGAAGAAACGGTTGAGGCAATGCAGGAGAACAAATTTTTCATTTTGATCGATGAATTAACGGATGTAAGTTCGACTAAGCACCTCGCTATTGTAGCAAGTATTTTGAAAAGTAGAAAGGTACGAGACAAGTTTGTAAGCATTCTGGAGGTGGCGGAAGCCAATGCATTGAACATGCATAAACTTATTTTCGAGTTTTTTTTTTACGAAAAATGCCATCCCGTTTAAAGACAATGTGATTGGAGTTGCTGCGGATGGAGCATCAGTGATGACGGGAAAAAATCACTCAGTTTCGACATTATTCAAGAACGATATCCCAAATCTTCTTATTCTTGAATGCATTTGCCATTCCTTCGCTCTTGGCGCCTCAAAATCTTGTACCGTTCTTCCCGGCAATATTGAGGGGCTCGTTCGACAAACATTCAATTACATGCACCAAAGTTTAAAGAGAATAAAGGAGTACGAAGAATTTCCAACTTTTGCGGCGGAAAAGCCTCTGAGATTGCTTCATCCGAGCCAAACATGATGGCTATCTGTGCAAAGTGTTGTGGATCGAATTCTCGAACAATACGATACACTAGTGCCATACTTTACATCCGAGCGTAATGCAAGCAATAACGTGGATAATGCCTCGGTCCCTGCCATTTATGATTTACTGATGGATCCGATTACAAAAATGTATTTACAATTTTTGAGTTTAGCATTGCCGCTTTTTAGCGATCTCAACAGAGAATTGCAATCAAAGGTATCCAAAATTCATCTGATACATTCGGGAATTCCGAGCATTTATAAAACGATTCTCGAATGTTATATAAAAGATGAGTGTTTCACCAAGAACGATTTTTTTGCAATCCAATAGAAGAATTTCGCGAACTGCGTGGAGTCGAAAAAACTCTAGTTTGGTCCAGCTGTCACTGCCAGACTAAGCCAACTCTCTAGTTGGGTTGAAGGGAGAGACACCATCCGTGAATTCCAACAGATATGTCTCGATTTCTATGTCAAAGCGGCACACCGAATCTACACACGTTTCCCGCTGAATTCGGAATACCAACGCGGGCTCAAGAAAATAAAACTTATCGATCCCGACATCGTGAAAACTCGACCAGCTTCAATTGCTCCTCTCGTAGAAGCATTTCCGGTCATAAAGTCGGTTTGAAACGAAATTGAGGGAGAGTGGCGTATTCCTAGGAACGCCCTCTTCATAAAAACGTCAACATCGAACGACCCCTGCCAATTTTTGGATGGTGTTTCCGGAATTTATCTTGGCGATGGAAAGATGGCATATGGAAATCTTTGTACATTTGTGAGAACATTGATGATACGGCCGCACAGCACCGCCACCGTCAAGCGATTATTTTCGCAAATCAATTAAAACCAAACGAAATTGCGAAATAAATTGACCACCGAATCAATGAGTGCAATATTGCGAACCAAAGGTCTAATGAAGAACCAATGTTGTTACGAATTTTAAATTGCGGATAAAATAATAAGCAAGCATAACAGCACGATGTTCAACTCTGGCGAAGAAAAAAAAATCCTTGAAGACGAAAGGAATAAATAAGCAAATGATATCAAAAGAGTACGCGAAATTTTGTTTAAAACAAAAGTTATTTTAAATGTTATTTAAAAAACCTATTCTTAAAAGACTTATTGTTGACGTTGTAGTGACTGATAAATATCCACATCCATACTTCCATACTTCCATATCCATCCATACTTAATATTATAAATGCGAAAGTAACTCTGTCTGTCTGTCTGTCTGTTACGTTTTCACGCCTAAACCGCTAAACGGATTTTGATAAATTTTGTCATATACATAGAATGGACCTTCAGAATGAACATGGGCTACCTTTTGTTGGCAAAATAAAATTTTAAGGGGGTGAAAAATAAATAAATAAATTGATGCTCTTCCGAAACCTGAATTCCACGTAGGCGAAGCCGCGGGCACAACTAGTGTATAATATAATCGATAAATATGTATAATATGACTGATAAACAAGCGTAATAATGTTAAGTATTTATTTCGACTCGTTATACCGTGATTCTATATCTCGTAGAATTTGTTGAAATAAGTTTTTCCGTCAGTAAAGTTTCTAAAATTCTGCACACGTAACAACATATGTCGGTATCATTAGCGAGGCGGCACGTAATCGCAAGAAAGGGCAGCACCATGGATTCTGACGAGTAACCTATAATATTTAGGGGGCTCGTATGAGTTCGTTAGCATTAGCTGTAACGCATTTTAGCCTCTCAATTGACAATTAATTGTTAATTAATTTATCCCCCTCTTAATTGTATTGTAATTGTAAATGTAATTAATTTTCATCCACGGTTGTCGGAGAAAGACTGGACGACGATGAAACGTCGATAATGTAGGGATTAAATAGAGCGAGAGAGAGAGAGAGGGGGGGAGAGAGGGAGAGAGAGAGAGAGAATGAATGAATGAATGAATCGATTTATTTAGCTCTTTGGCTACTTTCCGCAGTGTACAGCTTGCCACTGCTTCATAGCAATTGGTTTCTTATTTCTATGTTCTTACTATTACTTATTACTACTACTTACATTTACTTCATCGATTATTATTTATAATTAACGCCCACATTTTCTTTATTTCCCTTACATGCTTTTGTCTTTTTTCAATAAGCGTACGCTACACTAGATCTATTTGTCATTATATTTAAAAAAATTTACCCACTGTTACTTCCATGTTGATATTTGTGTCTTAACATATGTACATAGTTCACGTTTAAAAACATTTAATTTTGTCTGTTTTTTCACATCATTTGGTAGATTGTTGTAAAATTTAAATCCGTTGTACTTTATTGATTTCTCTCCCGTCCTTGTTTTACATCTTTTTATATCTAGATTTTGGGCATTTCTTGTGTTATACCTATGTCTTTCGCTGACTCTTATCACTTCTCTATTTAAATAATCGGGTCCAATCTTTTTATCCATTTTATAAATCATGATGCATACGTTGTATACCATTCTTTGATGGACACTCATGAAACTCGTTGCTTCTAACATGCTTCTCACCGGAGTATATATATTGCAGCCCAATATCGCTCGCATCGCTCTATTTTGCGTCTTTTGTAACATTGCCATATAATGGCTATTTATGTTTAACATAATACTACCGCAGTACTCGTAGTGTGGCGCAATGATCGTTTTATATATAGTGACTCTAGTGTACGGTGTTATGTGTTGGCTTATTCTGTATAAAAAGTTTATCTTCTTTGATATTTTCTTGCACATGTATTCTGCATGATTATTAAACGATAAATTTTCATCAACAATCACTCCTAAATATTTTGTTTCTTCAACTTCTTCAATTCTTGTGTTTTTAATATTTATTAGGCACGTGTTTCTATTTATTTTTTTATGTGGATCTCTTATGAGCATAAAATACGTTTTTTTAGCATTTAATTTAAGTGAGTTTCGTCTTAACCATTTATCTATTTCATTGAGATCATAATTAATTTTATATTCTATTTCTTCTGTGTCCCGACTATTTACGTAGAGAATCATATCGTCTGCAAACATTTTGCACCTACTGTATTTGAGCACTTTAATAATATCATTGATGTATATTATGAATAGAAGCGGTCCAAGCACTGTCCCTTGTGGTACCCGATGTTTAATTTCTTTTTCTTCTGACCTCAATAATTGCTTATATTTTACTTTTTGTTTTCTATTTGTTAAGTATGATTTAAACTACTTGTGAACCTCCCCTCCAATACCATATTTTCTCAATTTATCTATCAGTGTGTTTCTGTTTATAGTCTCAAAAGCTCTTTTAAAATCAATAAATACTACACCTATCATCTCACTCTTGTCCATATATTCTCTCCATTCAATTATTGTTTTCTGAATTGCTGTTTCACAAGATAGTCCCTTTCTAAAACCTGACTGTTGTTCAACAAGTATTTCATTTTTTTCTAAGAACTGCAATAATTGATTTTTTACTAGTGTTTCAAGTATTTTTTCGTAAATCGGAAGAACATTTATGGGGCGATACTCTTCAGCTTTTTTACTTCCTTGCACTTTTTGTATTGGCACCACTGTAGAAACTTTCCATTTTTCCGGAAATAATCCTTCTTTTAACGATCTATTTACAATCTTCAATATATATTCCCCTTCTCCCTTCCATATCCACTTCATTATATCATTGTTTATGCCTTCCGCGGTTCCCGCTTTATTCTTTAGATTTTTTATTATATCATTTATCTCTTTGTATTCAACTGCTTCGAATTGACTGAATATATCGCACCACCATGTTCTTCCGTTACTTCGTTTGTGTCCAATGTATCTATATCTCTTACTATTTCTTCTATACTTCTTATAAAAAATGTGTTAAATTCTTCAACTATTTCTTTGGTTTTCGTATATTTAATTGAGTTAAATACTATGTAATCTGTATTATTAATCTGTTTTTTTGATCCTATCATTTCTTTTATAGTGGTCCACATTTTTTTTGGATCCGCTTTCACCTTGTCAATGCTACTCTCATAATATATTTTTTTACTTTTTCTTATTATTTGTACCGCTCTGTTTCTGCAATATTTATATCTCTCCCAGTCATTTGTCGTTTTTGTTTCCGTTGCCTTTTTGTACGCTGTGTCCCTTTCTCTACTCGCTTTTCTAGTTTCGTGGTTTATCCACGGTTTATTTTGCCATTTTGGTTTTATTATTTTTGTCTCTAGGGGAGCTATTTCGTCCATTGTTTTTATTATTCCCGATATTAGTCCATCCGCATATTGATTTAGCTCAACATTTCTTAAATTTCTTATTTTATTTAAATTAATCTTCAGTCTCTCGATAAAACTTTCTTCATTTATTTTTGTATAATCTCGTTTTTGTATTTTTTGTGTTTTAATTTCCTCCTCCTCTATATTTATGTCTACTCGAATCAATTGATGGTCAGAGATTTTCGGTGATAATAGCACTGTTGTGTCTGCATAGAAGTTGGAGTATACATGATCTATAATTGTTTCTGTATCTTTGGTTATTCTTGTCGGTTCTATAATGTACTGTTTTAATCCTAAGCATAACATATTTTTCTTTAATCGTCTTACATAATGATTTTCTTTATACAAGTCAATGTTAAAATCTCCAACTACAAATATTCTATCTCTATCTAATACTTTCTCTATTTCTATGTCAATTAATTCAATGAACCTACCATCACTAGTGCTGGGTGAATGATATACGTTACTTATTACTTATTATGATATTTTCTTTTTTTTCTATAATTTTGACTGTGATAATCCACATATTATTTTCTATTGCATTATTACTCATTATTTCATAATTTTGGTTCTGTTTGATGTAGGTAATTACTCCTCCTGTTCTATTGTTTTCCGTGTTACACCGTACGAAGTTATAGTTTATTATTTTTAATTCAAAGTCCTCGATTTCATCTACAATATGTGTTTCAGTAAGGCATACAATTTGTGGTCTAAATTTATTAATCGTGTTTACTATTTCATCTTTTCTTGTAAGGAAACCCTGTACGTTTAATATCAGCATATACGGTGACTTTTTGTTTTCTTTAATTTGTTTTAATTGCTATTCAGACCAATAATTTATATTTCTACTTGCATGTTCTATCGCTTTTTTGTAAGTTTTACAATTTCTGTCAGTAGCCTCGTGATTTGTGTCGATGTCGTTTAAGTTGAATCTCTCTATCATTCTAACACAGTTTGCGCATTTTTTCTCGACATTTTCACAATCCTCTTCTCTATGATTTCCGGCACATTTTCTGCAACACAGTTCGTTCCTACAATCACGCGCCATGTGATTGTATCCACAGCATTTGAAGCATCTTATACAGCTTATATGGTCAAAAACTCTGTATTTTTTCCATCCTATTATCATCTTTTGTTGCTCCACAAGTCTTTTGTGTGTGATTGGGTCCACTTCCATAATCATAACACCTCCCTTATTTTTGGATTGACTCATCTTTATTATTTTGATGATAAAATCCTCTCTATCTATATCCAGTCTATTTTGAACACTGATCCTGTACGCGAATTCCTCTTGAGATTCTTCATTTAAAGTTTCTTCTATTCCTATCACTTTTATCTTCGGATTTTTTTGTCTTGGAACGTGAACTTTGTATCGTTCACCGAGATTTTTTTTTAATTCGTTACTCAGTGTCTCCCTGTCCTCTGTTCTTTGGCAGCCCAGTATAATTTTACCTCTTGATCCTTTTACGATTTTCTCTATTCCGATTCCGAGTTCCATAATATTTACTTTATTTCTTATTTCATCCTCCGTTACTGTGTTTTCTTGATTCTTTGCCGGTGCCACTATCACTCTCTCTTTATTATTCTTCTTCGCTTTCTCTGCGTAGCTTTCTCTTACTGTGCTATTCCCATTTATATTTCTGTTTTCACTCTCATGTCCTCTCATTCCCTCTGTTCCCTCGATTTAATGATCCATGACGCTTTTTGTTTTGTTAAGCTCCAATTTCAATTTTTCTATCTGATTTGTAAGTATCTTCGTGGCTTTTTCTACTTCTTTTGCAATGATTTCTCTTAACGTTTCTTTAAGGTATGAGCTTGTAATATCTGTTATTATCTCACTTTTCATATTCCTCAGCTCCGTCTTTATTTTTCTGTAAACTCCCTCTATATTTTCTTCGCTGTCTCCCATCTCGTCTCCTTGCGTTTCCGCTCCTTCTTCGCGTTTACGTTTATTTGTCTATTTGTTTATTTATTTTGTTTATTTGTTTACGTTTAGGAAGAGAGAGAGAGAGAGAGAGAGAGAGAGAGACGCTTTGTCGGGGTAGGGATCTTGAGCTGGAACCGGCCTACTATCATTACTTCCACTCGAGGAAAAAATAAAAGAACAGCAAAACTTTTGAGATTTTTTACCGATTTTCTAAAGTTGATTTTGTTAATTTTGGTCGTAAAAATCGTTGAAAAAAAACATTATGAAGCTTGAATCTTCTAGTCTCGAAATCTTGAGTCAAAAAAGTTTTGTGCAGTCGAAAGAAATATCACAGTAAAAATTTGCTTGAAATTTTTGCTTTTTTCAAAACAGTTGATGGGCTCTAAACAATTTTTTCGAGCTTTACGAATCTATGAATCATTCACCTGGATTCTTTGTCTTTAATTTTCTTTTTTATTTTCGTTCTACGACCATTTTTCGCTGATATATCGGCGATTGAACGAAAATTTGTCTTTTTTTCAAATCTCCGCTATCTCTGGAACTAATAATCATACACAAGTAAACGGTGGGTTTCGAAAACTTTAATCTATTCTCTATAAGTGCTTGTTACTGTCATAAACGAAAACAACTCGTCTCGACGCTTAATTTTGACGTGAAAAAGTTTTTAAAAGCAATTTTTTTTTCCTGTTTTAGAAAATCTACCACAACTTTGCTGATATTATGAAAAATACCAATGTTTGAAGGTTTTTTTTTAGCTCAATACATACATAAGAACCATGACAATTTTCAAAACAATCTTCCGAGCCGTTTTTTGTGTCCGAGTCATAAAACTTTTAGAAAAATTGATGGAACTCGTTTATTGATCTTTAAAGACCAACTAATCAATGATAATAAGTTTATGACAGTAACAGGCACTTATAGAGGGTAGATTCAAGTTTCCGAAACCTACCGTTTATTTGCTGTACGATTATTAGTTCCAGAGATATCGAAGATTTAAAAAAAGACAAATTTTTGTTCAATCACCGATATCTCAGCGAAAAATGGTCGTAGAATAAAAATAAAAAAAGCAAATTGAAGCGAAAGAATCCATAGATCTGAAACGATCTATAGATTGGTCAAGCTCGGAAAAATTGTTTGGAGCCCATCAACTGTTTTGAAAAAAGTAAAAATTTCGAGAACATTTTCACCGTGATATTTTTTTTGACTGCGTCGAGGGTGATGCCGACAAAATTTGTCTTACTCATGATTTCAAAACTGGAAGGTTCAAGCTTCAAAATGCTTTTTCAGAACATTTTCACGACCAAAATTTACGAAGTTACAGCATTTGGAAAATCGCTGAAAAATCTCGAAAGTTTTGCTGTTCCTTTTATTTTTTGACTAAGTGTAGTAAAAATACAAAAATTTCGGTCCCTACGCTTACACAAATAGCTATTGCCTGATAAAATAGGGACCTCGGGTTGTGTCGATTTATAAAGTATATTGATACTTCGCATTTCAGTAGCCTTACTGTACATCAGATACACATACACACATGCACAAACATGCATGAGTTCTCGAAGGGAGGGTCAACCCCCCTCCCCAGCCTTTCTGCTACCGTGAGTACGAGAGAGATAGAGCTAAAACTTTTAACACTTCGTGTTCGGCAGGGTTGCCAATTAAGCGAATTTGTTGCTCGATTTAGCGATTTTTTTTTGTCGACAGCGACTTTTTGTGCTGCGTTGCGATAAGTCGCAATTTCAGCGATTCGAAATCTTCATTCAGCGATTCCTAGCGAATCTAATGAAATTTCAGCCATTCTTAGCGACTTCTTCATATTAAGCGAAAAATGTGTTATTTTAAATATTTTTTAAAAGTTTCCACTTAAATTTGCCGTGGCTTTCGAAACGGAAGTGTTGGGTGCTCCCACCTATAATACAGAGAGCGGACATACTAAGTATACTCCATCCAAGTATAGCGATTTCGTCTATGTACGTATATATAATGTTTATGGTGAACTTTTCAAAAGAAGTAAAAGCAATTACAAAATACTTCTAAGAAGTAAAAAAGGGAGGCCAAGTATTAAAAATCCCAAAAATTCGAATTCAAAATCCCTAAAAACTTAGAATCCAAAGAATATCCAGAAAATTGTTAATTAAAAAAAACTATATCACACAAGCCAAGCAGAAAAGTTGGCAAGTTATTAATAAACATACCAAGGAAAAAAAACTTAGCGTGCAGGGTTAAGAAAAATAAGTCCGGGTGGTGCTGCAGGATTTCCACGAGATGAGATAGAAAATTATTACACCTACTTATCTTGTGATAAGACAGATTGGTGTCGACAGTATATTTTGCAGTCAAGTAGTTTGTTCACGTAGAACTGACGCATTAGGGCACATTCATTAATTACGTAAGGATGATTTTGGTCGTTATGAGCCCTCCTGCCCCCATGTAAAAGACACATAAGAATTTTCGGACTCCTTCTCCTTCGTACGTAAGATCTTATCGAGTTCTTCTAAAAACCATTTAACATTGTTAAATGTCGTTAGAAAAAGGTCAGTTACACCAAAACACGTTATTATTAGACATAAAGAAAAGACTCTCATTTGGAACAAAATAATTATTGAGTCTTCGGAAAATGCATATTAGAATCCTCGGCTTAAAATCAAAGGTAAGATTTCGAACAATCTTGAGGAGAGGAAACAAATCAGTCAATAAACTATAACCGAATATGATACTTTGCGCAAAATAATGAGGACTAGATTTGAAACAATTTTATAAGAAATTAGTCAAACAGTACAAGTTAGTTCAGTTCAGATCATCGATCGTTGTCCGGGCTGAATTGGAATTGTTTTAATAATTAAATGATGTGATTCCGTGATAGTGGAAAGAATATTTTTACAAATAATTGAAGTAAGTTTAATATACGAAGAAATGTACTATAATTGCCATCTGTGAGCTTCGAAACGGGTCAATATCAAAACTCTTAAAATTTTCAAAACTTGATAACCAATAAAAAATTTTAACATGAGATTATGTAAATAGAATTTTCCATTAAAAATGAAAAATAGATCCCAAAGTTAATTCCCCTAACGCTTTGCTCTCAAATGTCTATTACTCTACATTGCAAAACGCACGCTCTGCCTTGTAAAATATTACGTAAGAATAATGGCTTTCACCCTCGTCCCCCCCAAGGTAAGATCATGTGGAGATTATTTGACCACCTCCCCTCTTTGACAACGGCGGGAAACTCAAGGAGGGGAGCCCGGGTCAATGCGGGGGGAGAAGTAGAAGAGAAGGAAAGAGAAGTAAGCAAGGAGCGGGGGGAGACCGGGAGGACGAGCCTGACTCGAGCACGAGTATAGGACTGACACACGCGCCGGTGAGGGTGAGAGGATGTACCGGGAGGACGAGTCCGACTCGAGCACGAGTATAGGACTGACACACACGCCGGTGAGGGTGAGGTGATATACCGGGAGGACGAGTCCGACTCGAGCACGAGTATGGGACTGACACACACGCCGGTGGGGGAGGAAGGAAGGGAGGGAGTAGGAGAGCAATCGTAGAGAGTTCCTTAGAGGGTTCTGAGAAGAACCGGTGCCTGCGCTCTGAAGAGAGCAGTACTGACGATGCGGGAGCAGAACCCGTTGGTAGGCCGAAAATCCTTAGGCACGCCGATAACGACGGCTGAATGTTGTCCAGGCGGAAGGCGAGAGTAGAGGTAGCTCGGGTCTTCGTGGTGGCTGGGCGACGAAGCAGCGCTGGAGGTCGAAGCGGGTGTCGTAGAAAGAACGGTATTCGAGACGTTGGTGGTTGTTTTGGCATATTGTGGAGTTATTCTTCTCGGGTGAGTCCGAGAGCGACTGCCTTCTCCGAACCGGAGACGCTTATTTACACAGAAAAATCTTAATGCTACGCTTAGCCTACAGGGCGTTGATTGGTCAGGGGTCGCGGAGAGGGGAGAGCTTGTCCGTGGTTGGCTGGTGCGATGGCGAGAGCCAGCGCTAAGGCTCATTAGTGCGGCGGTTGGACTCCATCGTCGAGGAGTGGGGAGGACCCACTCCCGAGGCTCCGGCTTGGTCAGTCGTGTGGCGGCAGCCGGGGAGCGTGCCTCGTCCAAGGCTCCGTGCCTCGGCTTTGGATTGGCGCGGTAGTTAGCGAAGCCTTCTCCCCCCTCCTCGACCCGCGATGAATGGGAAAACTGTGCTATACTTATGCTTACTTATTTACTCTAGCTTCCGGGAAGGATCGAACCAAGGGGCAACAGGTGTGCGCAGGCTCCGTGGAGCTGGCGTACAACATCTTGACGCTTACATAATTAATGAATTGTTATGATTAATGAATGTTATGAGATTTTCGAATTTAACCGTTATTAGAGCATCGCTTTTCATATTGTGAAGAAGAATCTGGAATATTCTCGCTTAATATTCACGTGCATCTACGATAATCATCGTAAATCCAGGTGTCGCATATTTATGCGTAAATCGTGGATCTCATCGCCGTTGAATATTTAAGATGAGTATTCGATATTTAAACAATTGACCGTTAAAAGTGGAAAAAAGTCGTTATAAAAAAAAACATTACATTTAAATATAAACATTGTAGAAGATTTTTCTCAGTGAACTATTCTCGTAGTTACTCTCTAGTTTACTCGGTCATTACCTCTTTTGTCTATTCTCATGGTTAGTTGCTAGTGCACTCGTTCAATTGTTTCCTTTTTTATTCTTTCGTTTTTTTAGGGGAGACCGAGGCGGATTGTGACAATTTTTACTTCAACGAGCCTATCTCATTCAAAAAAAGTCTTACATCTATGAACTTTGCATCTTTATATAGCCTGTTCTATACACTATGTGAAACAGATGTAAAAATAAATAAAAGTAATGAGGGTCCATGCGAAAATTGATGAAAACTAAAATAACTCCCCATGTCACGAGCCTCCCACCTACTGAGGTAATTTGTGACAGCCACGTATTTGATGGTTATAACGATAGAAATTCAATTAAACCTCATTATTGGTGAATAAAAATGACTTTCTTATTAATAATACGTATTACTTCAATTTTATTGCATTAATTAACCTTTCTGAAAACCACAGCCGATTTCCGTGGACCAACCGCGCAAATTACATTGGATGGTGGGTTGACAAATTAATAAATCAGCAAAGTTTCCAGTTCTTGACGGTCGCAGGGGCCTAGAAATCAGCTTTGTCACAACACTCCTCTGTCACAACCCGCCTCGGTCTCCCCTACTCCTTTGTTAAGCAGCAGGGGCGTCTGAACTAGGTTTTTCCTCGTCGAGCGTATTAGTTCGTAACCCTTCATGCTAAGTTTTTTTGGTTTGGTATGGTCATCGATAACTTGTCAAGTTTTTTGCTTGGCTCGTGCGATTTGGTTTTTTTTTATTTACAAATTTTTGGATATTCTTTAAATTCTAAGTTTTTAGGCATTTTTGAATTCGAATTTTTGGGATTTTTAATACTAGGCGTCCTTTTTTTACTTCTTAGAAGTATTTTGTGATTGATTTCACTTCTTTTTGAAATTTCTCTCGAAGTATCTTTCCTGATCATATCTATTTGCATGAATATAAATATATATATATAAATATTTGAAGACATCGAATCTCAAATGACCACCTCAATATAAAGTTAAGACCTGAAATAGCGGTCACCCTAATATACATCGTATAAATACATATATAAATACAAACAAAACTCGAATCTCGAATAATCGGCAATACAATAACTCTACTCTTCACTTCTCTAATCGTAAATATTTCTACTCTAAATAACTCTTTTTTTGAACATCTCTAATCTCAAAACAACTCTATACTCGTAAAAAATATCTCTATTCCTGAAGAACTCTACTCTTAAATATCGCTACTCTCAAAATAACTCTATTCGTAAATAGCTCTATCCTTAAATATCTCGATTCGAAAATATTTCTACGCTTAAATATCTCTATTCCTCTGTCTACTCCTGTCACTCCTGAATAATCTTATTGTGAATTGTAACTAATTTGATTAATAATTTTTCGAATATAGTATTTACGAATTTTTATGTCCTCCAGTGCAGAAAATTGTCGCAAAAAAACGAAAATTTTTAAAATTGAAATCCAAAATTTGAAAGCTCCTCTTGAGCATAATAATGATTAACTCCAAAATGAGTATTCTTAGGCTTCAAAATTTTTTTGTTTACTTTTGAGAAAATTTTCTGCGCCTACAGACATAAAAATTCGTAAATAGTATATAGAAAAAAATTACGAATCAAATTTGTGATATTGCATGGTAAGGTTATTCAGGAGTAGACAGAGCAATAGAGATAATTGAGAGTAGAGATATTCAAAAGTACAGATATTTAAGAGTAGAGATATTTAAATAAAGACATTTACGAATAGAGTTATTTAGGAATCGAGATTTGAAGAGTAGAGATATTTAGAGAAAGAGATGTAAACGTAAAGCGTTATTTGAAGAATAGAGATATTTGAGAGTCGAGTTATTTTACGAATAGAGATATTTGAAAAAAGAGTTATTTAGTAATAGAGACATTCACGAATAGAGATATTGGAGAGTATAGAGAATTACTTCTGAGAAGTCAAAAAAAGGACGTCAAGTATTAAAAATCCCAAACATTCGAGTGAAAAAAATCACAAGAATCAAAAATTTAAAGAAAATCCAAAAAATTTGAAATTTGAAAAAAAAGAAAACAAATCACACAAGCCAAGCCAAAAACTTGGCGTGCGTGAATTTTTAAAGACCAAGCCAAACTAAAAAACTTGGCTTGCAGGGTTGAGAAAAATAAGCCCGGGAGGTGCCGCAGGATTTTCACGAGATAAGATAGAAAATTATTATACCTACTTATATAGTGATAACACAGATTATCCCGAGTATATTTTACTATCAAATATGTGGTTTGCTTACGCAGTACTAACGCATTATGTGCAATGATATGGAAAGAATGATAATATCATTGTTCCTTTATTTGAATATAAACTGTACAAAATTTTCCTCGGTGAACTTTTCTTATCCTTACTCACTAGCTTACTCGGCCGTTACCTCTCGTATTTATTCGCATGGTTGCTTATTAGTGCACTTGTGCAATTGTTTTCTTTTTCATTTTCTCATGTGATCACTTCTTCCCTGTTGAAAAGGACCGATATGAACCGATAGAATACTATAAATCCTCATAAATCCTCATAAATTTCTATCGGAACTTCGTGTGCATTTGTCCCTGTTTCTAACAGATTCTAACAGATTCTCACAGTTCTATCGGTCCTTTTCAACAGGGTTTGTTAAATGGTAAGAGCAGCTGGACTTAGTTTTTCCTCGCTGAGCGTATTGGTTCTTAACCCTGCACGCCAAGATTTTTAGTTTTGCTTGGTCTTTGAAAATTTACGCATGCCCAGTTTTTGGCTTGGCTTGTATGATTTGTTTTCTTTTTTTTTTAAATTTCAAATTTTGAGGATTTTCTTTGAATTTTTAATTTTTGTGATTTTTTTCAATTCGAATTTTTGGGATTTTTACTACTTGGCGTCCTTTTTTTTACTTCTTAGAAGTATTTTGTGATTGATTTCGCTTCTTTTTGAAACTTATATATACTAGTATATACGGTATACATTATATAGTTTTACTGAATTACTGCATTTACTGTGTTATATACAGTATATAGTATATACTAGTATATACCGTCTATGTCTTTATATACCTGTATATATCTGTATATACCTGTATACCAGGTGTGTAAGTATGAAACCGGAATTTGCCCATAGGTGGCGCTAGATGTCGATGCAGTTACCGACACATCACGTCAGCGGTGTCTTGTTATTGTATTGATATCCGACAAAGATTTCCAACTCACAATAACACGAGTTTCATTCAGTAGCATTAGTTTATTAGAGATGAACATGTCGAGTTTTAGCCAACTGTTACGTCCTGGCCCTTTTTGCCTTCATTGACAATAATAACGCATAAATAATCATACATTCAATTCAAATAATTTCATGGCCATATTTGGCATATTCACGAAAATAATAATGCAGACATTCACACGCCCGAACGGAAATTCATTCTCCAATTTCCGCTGAGTAATTTCCTCTAAATATTCATAAATAATTCCCAGAAAATACTAAAACCATCGATCGTCCGATCGACCGGACGATGACATCAAATTTCGCTGATACATATCCGCTAAATCGATGCACGTGTCATCGCGCGATATACCTGTCTCTTTCTCCATTCTCAAAATTCATATTCACACTTTTCACCGCTCGCACGTGGCCTGCATGGTCAGCACTTCGGCCACCGCCTCGAGCCTTCCTAATTGATTCCCTCAATTTCCAAATTAGTCTTCATCAAATCTCAAACCAGAAACATACAACAATAAGTATTTCGTAAGTAATTTCCGCGCAAGTAATAAGTCTATAATTGTCATAAACGGTGACAATATTAAGAAGCAAATCCAACTGACATTGTTGTGTTAATAAATATAATTTAATATCCACAAAATCAATCGTGAATATCTACAAGAAATAATTCTTGTAACTATCAGAAAATAAAAGTGTAATATTTCGATTTCAATCGTTAATCAAGAGAAGAACCCCCAACGAACATTAAATCCTTTTCCATCCTTGTGATTTAATTCGAATATATATATATATAAATTGTGTCTGCGATCAACCTCGATCGTAACATATATTACGATTACGATTACGATTATAATCGTAACAAATTACGATTTGCGGACAGCCCTACTTTTCTGTTTTCATCTGAAGAAAACCGCAGCCGAATCGCATCGAATGCTTCTGGAGGCGTTTGGTGAGCATGCTCTCGGTAAAACACAGTGTTTTGAGTGGTTCAAACGGTTCAAAAGTGGCGCTACGGACGAAAGACAATGCTGTGTGTTTGGTGGGATCAGAAGGGCGTAATCTACTACGAGCTGCTGAAACCTGGGAAAACTGTCAATACTCAACGCTACCGACAACAAATGACCGATTTGGATCGAGTTTTGCGTGAAAAACGACCAGAATACCAACAAAGACAACTCAAGGTGATTTTGCTGCATGACAATGCACCAGCACACAAAGCAAAACAGGTCCGGAAAACGATAGAGTCGTTCCGTTGGGAGATTCTTCAGCACGCGCCTTACTCACCAGACCTTGCCCTATCCGATTACTACTTGTTTGCATCGATGGGACACGCACTTGCTGAGCAGCGCTTTACTTCTTACGAAGATGTACGAAAATGGCTCGATGACTGGTTTGCCTCAAAAGAGCAACAGTTCTTTTGGCGCGGAATCCACAAATTGCCAGAAAGGTGGGAAAAATGTATAGATAGTGACGGACAATACTTTGAATAAGTTACTTTGCATCATATCATTACAATAAACGTGTTTTTTCTGTACAAAAATTCCGGTTTCATACTTACACACCTGGTATACCAGTATATACTTGTATATACCTTGTGACCGCGGTTTTCCTCCTACGGCGCGTTACTCTTCGGACGCTCAGCGCGACGAGCAATCCCAAGGGCACCAGCCACCTTAAGGTGACCCTCAAGGTCCCCCGAATTTATCTAGGACAATAATTTATCGCTCGCGCACTGAACCTGGACGAAATCACTGGCTAGCTCTTTCCTAAGTCCTACGGTAGAGGGGCGCGATTCTTCCGGCACAAAACGGCAGCCGAAAACGACAACCTAAGGCCGGAAGGCCACTTGTCGACAGCTTCTCGCAAAATTTACACGACAACAATTTCTATACGACGCACAGTATCGATACTCGGCCTACACAAAACTAACTATATCACTCGACACTAATAATACACGAAAAACGATGCCGTGCGGAGACAAAAAAACTACACAATAGACCCTCGATAACAAGGGAAACGCGCACGTTAGCCGAACGGTACGATAGCTTCCACGAGCCGGTCTTTCACGGCTAAATATCCGATGTTCGATAGCCTCACGCGAGCCGGTCTTTCACAGCTAAATATACGATCTTCGATAGCATCACGCGAGCCGATCTTTCACGGCTGAATATACGATGTTCAGTAGCCCCGCGCGAGCTGGTCTTTCACGGCTAAATGCACGGTAATCGGTAGCCTGGCGCGAGCCGGTCTTTCACGGCTAAATACCACAGCACCCAACGACAGCTAGATAACCTATGCAACGTTACGATGTTCCCCTCACGGACACACGCGCTCAACACGACATTTTATCCGGCTTTCCGACTCTAACATAATAATTAAACACAATAACTCGAACACAAAATGGCTCTGCAGGCCAATACGTTAACACAATACGCGATCACAAACATCCAACCAACAATAACGACGATACAGCCCAAAACGAAACGCGAAGCGTTCTTGAGACGCACAATCTCCAAAAACCGACCGAACGACAATCCGAAACTCTAAATTAACTCTCAAAGATCTCGATTCTAATAAGTTTCTCTCAGGGTCCCGCACACCCATTATAACTGTACTACAAAATCGCTCGGTGCTCGATATTTCCGGGGCGACTTACAGCCAGGATACTCACGCCTCTCCCCGATAACGGCAGCGTCCGTTCGGTAGCACTGGCGATAGGCGAATAGATCAAGATCTAGCTCGATATTCACGAAGTCGATAATGATCCCTACTCCCTCATCAAAATGCGACGGCAGTGCCGTTGCCTGTTCTAATTTCAATCCTTGCACGCTACTCGGTTGTCCCCACCCAAAAAAAAGCCGCGAGATACGGCGAGACAGCCGAGCTCCCGCGTGCAACGGATCTCCCCTCAGCCCGCGCCCGCGACATACGCCTCGTGCCCGTGGTACGGCCAACGTCCGTTCGCGCGCTGTTACGGCCGCTTCGCCATTGGCGGGGCCCCACTCTTCGTGCAATGCGCCAAATTCAAAGAGCACGTGAGCGTGATGACGCGACGTGGATTCCGTGGAACCTCAATGACAGCTGCTCGGAAATATTTAAGGTTGGCCGGAACCTCACGACCCGACGACAAGCTCGGATCAAATGAGCTCCGATCGGAAATGGCGAAGCAGAGTCACCGCAACGTGGACGACTTGCGACAATCCTCCTCAACTCGCGGTGGCGTCCACTTCAACGACGAGCAGACGACCATACCCAAGGCTCCCCTCCAACCTTGAGGACTAAATAGTAGAGACTTCCGATAGCCGCGGATTCCAACGATATCTTTTGCCAAATTCTAAAAACTAACTGCTGCAACACACAATTACGCGACCAAGCAAAGACGAACACAATATTAGGACGACTAACATTAAGTTTCGGTATTCCCTGCCTTTCGAGTACCTATGTAACAGGCAGCTGAAAAACGCCACGTTACAACCTATATATACCTTTATATACTTGTATATACCAGTATATACTTGTATAAACCGGTATATACCTGCATATACCTGTATGTACCTGTATATACTTCTATATGCCTTTATATACCTGTATATACCTGTATATACCAGTATATACCAGTATATACCTGTATATTGTAACGTTCGCGTTAACCCTCACTATAGCAGCTATAGCTCAGCGGCAATGGCTGGAGTAGGGATAGGGAGAGAGAGAAAGCAAGACGGGCGGCCGCATCATGGGCGCTCGCTTAACTGAGCCCGCGCAATCTATAACCACGATCGATCGACATCTCTCACAATCACGACACGCGAATACGTCACACGTAAAACCACACACACATGAACAAGCTCACAGAAACCAGTTCAGCCGCGCATGAAGTGACATCCACATGAGCAAACACATGAAGATCAGTTTCTAACCGGACAAAACCAGATATTGAAACTCCTCACTACAGAAAGAAGCCTCCGAACGGGTATAAAAGGGCGAGCAGAGCCGCGAAGAAGCACTCCTTACCAATATTCCATCCAGAACACTTTCTAACCTAGTAAGTATCAGCATTGCGCCTGACGCTTATCAGGTAGGATTTCCTTAAGTCACTACAGTGGGACGTGATCGTATTGCACGACTGCGGAGCACATTCTCTCCTGGTACCACAGTGGGACGTGGTCATATTGCACGACTGCAGAGCACATTTCCTCCTGGTACTACAGTGGGACGTGGTCGTATTGCACGACTGCGGAGCACATTCCTTCCTGGTACTACTGTGGGACGTGTTCGTATTGCACGACTGCAGAGCACATTCCTTCCTGTGAAGATTAGAATAGCCAAGCACTGGTACCTGCATTGCGTCAGGCACCTGCAAAAGCTTCCTAAACTTCCACCAGTAGGCGTTGAATCCGCACCAGTGCCTGATTTATGATATCCTCATTCGTTTGTGCTGTCTCCTGAGCAGGCCCGGCTCGCAATCCGCTGAAACCGATTTGAGCTAGTATTGGGATAGCGTGCAATCGCTGGAGCGAATCGATTTCAGCATAACCTTAGCATAAGCAACGCTTCGAGTACGAGCGACCATCAGTCCTCGGATCTCGGAATTAAATCTAACTGACATCTACAAATTAACGACCATTGACTGACGAAGATACGACGAGACTGCTTGCAAAGTCCCACTTTCTTTCGATCGTGCTAAATTCAGTGTAGAGCTCCTTTCACGCGACATTGAGTCAAGTGACTGAATAAATTCATGGAAAGTCATCAAAAAAAAGAAACATAAAATTCAGCTGCAAGGATTAGCATAACATCCAGCTGGTAAAGCTCGTCGCCAGAGCTTCCTTTTCTTCAATCAATTTTTGATTGAACTAAAAAGGTCATCAGCTGATCTTTACCAGGCTCATCAAAATCTTTTTTTATTAACTTCACCCCCCTCTTCGGCCGATGATCAACGTAAATGTTCCGATCCTCGTGATCCAAGAGTGAACTACAACCTCTGAGGCAACAAAAATAACAAATACAAATCCACCCAAAGAAAAGCTCAACCCAGTTTAACTTGTCTTCTCGAAAAATCGACTCCAGTATTCGAACCTTGGTTCAATACCAAACAAAAATATTTATTTTCGACAATTGTGCCCCGGACAAAAATCGAAAAGTTACAATATACTTGTATATACCTATATATACCTATATATACCTATATATACCTGTATATACCTATATATACCAGTATATACCAGTATATACCTGTATATACCTGTGTATACCTGTATATACTTGTATATGTCTGTATATACCTGTGTATACCAGTATATGCTTGTATACGTCTGTATATACCTGTATATACCAGTATATACTTGTATTTACCAGTATATACTTATGAATACCCATATGAACCTGTATATACCTGTATATACGTAATACGTACATAAGGGGCATTCCACCTCAAAATCAGACAGTTAAAAAAACTTTTTTTTTTATTTCCTAAATTTTTTATTTTTATTTTTGAGTACCCATCAAAAGACCCTTCCTGTTAAATTTTGAGATTTCTTTGATTACCCGTTCGAAAGATATTAAATTAACAAAAAAACTGCTCTTTTTTGGTATTTTGGTCATAACTTCTTTAATAATGGTCCAAATTGAAAGTTTTTTTCCAAAATTTTTCGTTTTTTATGGCCTTTTCAGAAAAAAATACAACAAAAATATTCGACGTGTTTTTGATTGAGTTTTTTAAGTTTTGAACGTTAGTAGTATCGGTACCCGTCTGGCGCCCCCCACTCCCATCCCCACTCCTACCCCCACCATGCGGCTTCTCCCACCACAATAATTTTCCCCCACCACCTGTGGAGAAATATTATCGTGATGTTGAGAACGATAGTGAGGAGAAAAGTGGGGACGAGCGGGGACGCCAGACGGGTACCAATGCTTTTTTTCTGCTGAAAATGCAAAAATTGTCATTAAAGGAATATAGGAACAGTCTGAAATGACTACACAGATTTTTCAGTATAATTATAATATTTTATTTACCCAATTTCCCATAATAGCTATATAATGCAACCCATTTTTATCGACGCATACAACATCCCTGCGTACAAGAAAATCCTCGCTCGATAAAACCACCGTTCCTGATGAATGATTTATTACCATAGTTTTTATCTGCTCGTTTCGTCGTTGAAAAAGCGTTGTAATATTCGCTCACTAATTTGTCATTTTTTCGTGTATTATCGCTGAAGAGATTGTTAAATCGAGCCATACTAATACCAGAAGACAGGAGATGCAAAAAAATAATACAAAACTGTCCACACACATCCGATGTATCACTCTGGAGTTGCAGCGAAAAAACTTGCAATTTCTCCGGAGTCCTGCGATGTGCTGCGGTATGATTGGTGGTAATCCATAGCTGTCAAAGTACCAGCCCCTGCCATCTCGATCGACGTACATGGCGACCCAGTTCTCGCCTGGTTTGGTGTGCTCATCTGTATTGACTATTATTCCCGCGGGTTTAGTCCATACACGTGGAATCTCGTCAGCCGGAAATACTCCTGTAGTTGCGACGGGTAGAACTCGTAGAGCTTCTCGTATTTCAGCTGAGTTCATACTCAGCGGCGAAACGACCTCCAAATGATTATGTTTTCTTCATATGCGCATTTTATTGCCTATCTCTTCTTCAGGCTGTTACGCTTGATCCATTTTTTCATCGCCGATGCGTATGTTAACGCACATTCGAACGCGTCCGGTGTGTGTTTCAATGCGTAAACTAGACATTTTTCAGGCGCCATTTTTACCAATTTTTCAAACTCTTGCGAAAACATATTATTTTTGAGGCATATAATTTTTTCTTCCGCTGATCTCTTGGAGAAATTCTGCAGTTTCCAATTTCCATGAATATATATGCCTCGATTCGTTCACAATGTTGCGCAAATGATCAGACATTTCAAGACTTGTTATGTCTCCGTCGTGCCACTCAAGGCCACGCGCGAACATCGAGCGAGAATTATTTGGGAGTCTAGTCATAACTCCCAATTTTTCGTATGGATATGGCGGTTGTACAATCCAATGCCTTGTGACTTGTTTATCAAGAGCCACAACAGCCACTTCTTTTGGAATTATATTGAACGAGTCATCTATCATGCCTCGAATATCCACGACAATAGCCATACTGCGACCGTTCGAGTTAACAACTGCTAACAGACTGATTCACACATATGTCCAGCGTGAAAGCGAGCGTGGTAAAAAATTATGAGCCTCACACATATACTCATACTCAACGAATTGATAGTCTTCGCACCAAACACATCCATCGCACTCGTCTGATGAATCCATCCCTTCCTTTTTTTCTTCTTTAATTACCACAGGGATTTCTCCCATATGCCAATTATCTTCTACGGGCCATATATTTTTTTGATACCACACCTTGAGCAAATTTGCCTGTGATAATGCGCACTTTCGTCGGTGTTGTAGCATTCCCATGCAATGTCGCAAACATTCGCAGTGTGCTAGGGGCATTTTTTCAAAACCTAGACACTCGCGGTGTTCTGACTCAAGATCGATTACATCGCGAGATAATACGTTACGCAGCAAATCAGCTTTTTCACGCCCCCGCGTTATAATATTTCGCGCACGCCGAGCAATGTCGCGTAAATTTGCATATACTTGTCGGCATGTCACATCACCTTCGTACCACTCCAATCCGTGAAAATCGAGCGTTAAAAAGCGATTTTGCTTTTGCGCAACCTCGGGTAATTCAGGAAAAGCGTACGGAGGTGCAACGATCCAACGCATCATATTCGGACGATCGACATCGACAATAGCAATTTCTTTCGGTAAAAAACGATTTTCCCTGTCACGCATACCCTGTATATCGATTATGATATCCATTCTCGTGTCCATTTCGTTCGAACGCTCACGATAAACTGATTTTTTTTTTTTCTTCGCAATGTCGAGAAAAGACCAAGAGCCGACAAAGGCGGTGTAATTCGATCCTTCACACGTGCATGCGACTATCCAGAGAAGTCAGCAATTACTTGCCGAGAGGAGTCGATTTCAAGGACATTGTCATATTCTGCATATACGATACAATTTACCGTTGACTTGAGTGCTTCCTCGAATCGGACTTCAATCCTCACACTACCGTGTTTTGTTAAATTCCAATGCGAGCAGCTGTTTGCCGAAAGATCGGGTGTCAGATCGAAAGCAAACAGACAATAACCATTTGGATAATTTCCACGATCTATCGAATTACCCTCGTTGAGAAAATGTATTCCTGTACCCGAGAATAATGTTTGGTACGCGTCTACATAAAGCTCATTTTTGGTAAAGTCCGTTTGCAAAGGTCGAGAGGGAATTTACAATCCATCCACATAAGAAGAGAAATAATTAATTTGATAATTTTAAAAATTAAACGGATTGAGGGTGGAATTTCCGTTAAACGCTCTATTATCGACAAATCCGATAATTAGTCGTTTCGGTAACTGACCGAGTACCACATTGTCAATTGTTTCCCCGTGTACTCCGGCGTGTAAAGAAACAGCCTTTACCTCGACACCAGTAAACGGATATTTGGCTGTGGATTTTGCCAAGGCTCGAGCGTGAGAGAGCAAAATCCCCGGCGCGATTTTTGTTCGCCGTACAAGAAGCGACGTTTCGAGAATTTTTAATCCAACACCGTCATTTATGGATGCAGCCATAAGACAAAATGAATCTCTGGCTCGTACAAGGCGTAATCGCATTTCTACTCCATTCAAGAGAAAACGCTCCTGATTAAATATATCGCAATGTAAATGCCTGAGCAAATCGATCGTTTTCCCCGCTAACCACAGCTCCTTCCGTTCCCTTGGGCCAGAATTATTTTTCCCATTCGTATCATCCATAGCTCCGGGCGTATCATCGTACCACAATACCGAGGTGAGATGCGAATTTTTAGCACTTGGTCCATAATTTAATATTGTCTTTATATACGCGCGATAAAAAATTGTTCACGGGACCAATTTCAGGCATTTTCTCTGTAAGAGCTGTTTTTTCACTCGTGCTTGCGATATTAGGTTTTTTTATTTGTACGCGAAGACTGAGCATAGTGTGGGCGAGATCTATGTACTCGTCACCTTGACCAGGCACGACAAATTCTATGGGGGAATCATCCGTGAGTGATGAGATTGGTTTGTAATAAACCCAGTTTGACCCCTCAATCGTAGTTTGCGTTGGAGGAAGAGAAAACAGCTCGAGTTCGGATTTCATGCACTCGCACGAATGCGCATGTAGGGAAGCCATTTTTTTTTGCTTACGCGAAAATATCAGCTACAGTCCGTTGAATTTTTCCCTTTATTTTTTTTCAACGTCGTCTTCTTCTTTTTCGTGCTATTGATTTTCTTCTTTTTTTTCGGAGAGACACGTCGCTTAACACATCTACTGGTCGAATGTCGGGTGCGAGAAATTTTCCGCTTCTTATATCCCGAGCCCTGCATCAATCGATCAATTTTTTCCTCGGCCTTCCGTTTCAAATTACTTCCCGATTCACGCACTCTTGCGCGAAGAGCATCTTTAAGCGTCATATCTCTCTGTAGCATATCCTCAGCGATATTCGCACCGGCACGCATCGCCCCTTTACCCACAGCTGTCGCGCCTTTGGGCAGGAGTGGTAGCATCTTTAAGCGTCATATCTCTCTGTAGCATATCCTCAGCGACGAAAACATTATCATTAACATTAACATTAACATTAACATTAACATTAACATTAACATTAAAACACGACGAAAAAGCCATCCGAGAAAGCTTCCGATCCCGTGACCACGCTGATTGGGTGTGCCAATGTAAACGTGGCTAATTCCGCTGTATCCTCGTCGACCCAAGCCGTTCTGTAGATCGCCGCTATGAATCTCGCCGCCGTCGTAATAATATTGCTCCATAAGGACTTGTTAGTGCAGCCGTTTAAACTGCAGCGTCACCGTCAACGTTCCGTACTCGAATAGTACAGGTTTGCCAAACCCATCCCTTATATCGATCTCGATCGTGTGCAAATTATTGCGACTAAGTGGGATATAGCGTTGTGCGGGAAAATATTTTATTCTGGTTGTGCTATATTCTCCGACTCCGTCCACTGGTACGACGCGTAATAATGGTGCCTGTATATCGCCAATGATGCTCGATTCACATATATCCGAATAGATGAATAAACTATCCAGGATAGCTCGAGAAAGCGATGCGGGATGCGGACCTTGGAACGATTGCTTTGGCCCGAAAGCCAGATTTGTCAGAGCCTGGTCTCCCAGGCCTAGCAATTGCGCTATAGTCGGAGAGACGCGAAAATCATGATAACGCCAATCATCGCATATTCGTGAAACTCTGACCCGACCGTTGGGCTCGAGTTTGAAATAAAAATAGCCGTATACACATGTTAGTTTATTAATACAGGCGAGTAAAGTATCGATAGTGGAATATACCCCGCTGGGCACGATATCGAACTTTATCGCTCGTCTCGTGTGTTCATTACGACCAGATTTATCGTAGTCTCCGTCTTCGATGATTACTCTATTTTCCGATTGGGGGATATGGAGAAAGGTCATTGGGTAGCTAATTTCTGCTAGCGAAACCGCCCAATCTCCTTCCAATCGTAATTGTCTCGGTAATTTTGTGGTATATTTTGTCGTCATATTATACGGAAAGTATTCCATACTACTGTTACTTGGTAATACGACAAAGAAAAAATGATTTTCTCGTAAATTCATGCTGTCGAATATCGCGTTTTACTCTAACGAACACGTGTCAATTCCTTGGTATAAAAAATACCGTCGATAATTTCGTTATCGAGATCGCGTAAGATATATACGATTGGATTACGATTTTTGGATATTCGATCGATTTTAAATAATTCGTTGCTCCATCCACGTTCGTATCCTTTCGCGAATGCTGCTTTCGCACTACTGTTTCGTACCACATCACCCACCTTATATGTAGGTATTTTATTTTTTTCGGTTATGCGTGTATCGTCGAGCAAGATTTTTTCGCGCCTCGGCGGCGTTTTCTAGAGTCACCTCTGCCGGTTGTAATCTTGTTCCGCTGTGACGTGCATGATTAAAGGCATTTACAATTTTTTGCGACACATCGATGTAACGTTTGTTTCGCGTATATGTGAAATAACGCCACATTCTTTCTTTCAACGTGCGATTAAATCGTTCGGCGATCGCGGCCTTTACGTCGGGATTACGCGCCGCGTGAAAAGAAATATTTTTTTTCTTCAAAAATTCCTGAAAAGGTGTTCCGATAAACTCCTTGCCGCGATCAGTTTGCAACTGATGCAGCACTCTATTTTTACTACGAGCGAGTATTCGTGCAAAAGCTCGGGAAACATTGACACTCGTTTTATCGCTCAACGGCTCGACCCAAGCGTATTTGCTCAATACATCTATCACTACCAAGAGATATAGGAAATTATCATTATACGTTGCGATTGATCGAAGATCGGCTAAATCTACCTCCCATACATCGTCGATATTACTCACATTATATGTACGACGAGGAAATTTACGCCGTACAAATCGATGCATGTTATACGAATCTTGTGACTCAAGCCATGGCAATATATGTTTTTTATTAATTCTTTTATCGACAATGGCATGTTTGAGAGTTTGCAAGCAGGAAAAGGATGCTGGATGAGCAGGATCATGATAAATTTTATCAAGGATCTCCATAATTTAAGCGTTGTCCAAGCAAGGCTCCGTCTTTTTGGCTTGTTATTATTCTTCAGCTGATATCCACGGCCTTGCTGATTCGCGAGCGTTTTATCTACTGCCGTGTCGTCCGATTCCTCAGCTGGTCCGCTGTAAAACGCAGTGCCGCTTGTCTCTCCCTCGCCGTCGTTATCGCTGCTGCTGCTGCTGCTGAGGCCAATGCTCTTGACCGTCTTGGGCAATATGAGACGCTTACGCGGTGTCGAAGTCACAGCTGAGGGGGCAGCCTCCTCTCGTAACAATTCCGGATTTCCTATAAACTCCTGTGGCATCTGTATCTTCCGGAGGTGCTCGGCAAAGTGAGCTCTGCCCTCAGGTTTTGCCCTTTTTCTCGTGCGCATAGCGTCATTCACGAGATCAACTATGTTTGAATTTGGAATTCTCGTACCACCAATAAAAACAGCGCCATTCCTGTCCCAACTGATTTTTTTATTGGGCGAAGTATTTCTGTGCAAATTGCGCAATAATAATTTTGCCTTTGTTCGAAATTTTTTCGGTACACTATCGATAATCAGTGTATCGTTCAATTGGGATTTAACAGCATCGATTAATGCCGTATTACCAGCGTTGATATTATCTTCGCGAATTTTTGATATTTTCTAACTGGCCTCATCCTTCGTCGGGTCATTGTTCGTGTCATCGCTGTCGCTACGCGAAGCCAAGGCTATTCGAAGGTAACGCTGTAAAACCTGCAGATAAGCACTCCACTTGTCTCTCTCGCTCTCGTACAGATCAGAGTTTAATATTTCATGCATTTCTGTATCGAGGCGCGAGAGCGGTGTTCTGTTGGTCTGCACGGAGTTGCCGCTCAGCTGTGTAGCTGACTCAGCATTTCCTTGCTGCGACTTTTGCTCGCCTAGCCTCTGTATATTATCATGAGGACTGAGAACCATTTTTCTAGCATGCTCCATGATTAATATACCGCAAAACAGAAATTAACAGATTTTTGAAAAATGTCGAACTGTTTTTTTTGCAATTAATCGCCGTTTTCCCACCCAACTTCCTTTCTTTTCAGCTGAACGACGAAGAAGCGTAGCATGACGGCGCAAACGTTTTCGTTGGCGATCATTGAGCTTCACATTTCCGCGTAAAACATTCAAAGCACACTCGCATATGCTACGTATCAAAGACGTATCAGCTATGCGCAAAATCGCGTGCAATTGCGTCTGTGTGAGATAACACAATGCGTGTAAGATAATGCACTATTTTTTCCCGAGAGCTCCTTGCTCAGCCATTACAGCCGCATTACTGGTACATCGCGGCTAGAGTCTCGTATTTTTATTTCTTTTCGTGGTACGTAGACATAATGATACTCATCATCGGGAAATACGCAGGCGCGAAAACGACAATTATTGGGTGTAGATTGTTTGAGATCGAACAATAGATACCCATGAGGCGCTGCAGTCGCATCGAAATACACCTCTTGAACGAATCGCGGATTTTCCGGGCACACCTGTCGCACGAGATGCTGAATTTGCGCGCGATCTCGTGGATTTTTGAATACGACGATATAATTTGCATTCAATGATATATCACGCTGTCCATGTCCTTGATGAAAAAGATTTTGCGTGATATAAATTACGCTGAGATTCTTATGATGGCTACCCTTTGTAAATAAATCGACGATGCTATTATTCGAAGCTTTGCGCATGAGATCATCGATGACGATGAGTTTCGGGCGTTGATCATTCGAATAATCCGCCGACTGGGGCAATCCTTCGCGAAATTCAATTTTTTCCCCATATTCCGTATAACCAGGCTGCCATTCCGAGTAATAAAGAAGCACGCGTTCAAATCGTACATCCGACATTTCACATATGTATTTAAAATTTTTTTTTGGAAAATATGTTTTTCCACATCCCGTGGGACCACATATCATTGAGCTCCATGGATGTTTCCAGCGTGTATCCATAATCGCGACTGTGCAATTTATTTATGGAATGACTACTTAAATAAGCTTACATGGCGGCGGCGGGACCGCGGTACGAGCTTATATGACGAGCGCTTTTGAAAGCTCAAACACGCGCGGCATTGCAAGCTTACATGAGCGCGAATATGAGCTTATAATGCGCGCGGCTTTTGCAAGCTCATTGACGTGCGCCCGCAAGAGAAAGAGATAATATTATTGGTGAAATGAATAAATTTTGATAAATAGTTTTTATTTTACAGCAATTAATATCCATAATAATTAAGTCGGATATAAAAACTTAATAATTTGCAAAAATTCCGCGATTTTCATTAAAGAAGTATCGATTATCGCATTATTGCGTATTCAATGGGCGTGACGAATGAAAGTAATTTCATTATGGCCGCGTTCTCAGCGTTTAAAAAATGTGCATGCGATAGGGGCTATCGCTTTCATGATAGCCGAGCGCTAATTCATTATGGCCGCGCTCATATCAAAAGATAAAGTCTCATCGCGCGAGTGAGATTGAGAGAGAGAAGGAGCGAATGTGAGAAAGAGAGAGAAAGAGCGAGCAGCGTATGCTACCACGTGCGAATATCCCAGTCAGACGGCATGGCGCCGGACAGCGCGGTGCAGGGGGTATGCTACTGGTGCTAGGTCATTGGAACAATGATGGCTGCCGCGCGTGATACATGGTGTCAGAGGAAGCGCGGTGCGGGAGGCAAGCTACTACACGCGGACGAAACTTTCTCGCTATGCTTTCCGCGAGAGCAAGAAGGATAGCGGCCGCATAGGCGCAACCTCTATTTTTTCGCGTAGCGTATTATACGAGCTCGCATATTCAGGGGAGTAGTAACAAAAATTTTATTTATAGTTTTATTTTGGTTTCTTCTCATATACTTATACTTATATACATATATTAATGTACATTTTTTAATTTCACATTTTTTTTTTACAATAGCAATATTATGAAATATTAGATTCAATATTTTTGAATTATTTGTTCAAGTATTATTTTGAGAAAACCCGTAAGGAAGCGTGGCATAATTTCCCTGTCGTTGGCGCTTTACATTTATAGGGATACATTTCTTTTTTTCTACCCGTGTAACGACTCTATGAAATGGCGTGCGACGAATCGCGTCGAATTTTGACTCAATAGGAGTATTTCGTGCACCTGTCACGAACTCGCCAATAGCCTTATAATTTACGTGAAGGCTGTTTGCAAAATTTAACGTAATACCTTTGACCTTGCAAACCTCTTTCGTTGTGCCATCGGGTTTTTAAACGATAAATGCGTAGAATTTTGGTCCACCTGATACAAACGAAGAAATATATGAACCACGACCATGTTCGTTTAGCTCATCCGTCAGGTCACCGAAAAATTCACCTTTCGGAGGTTCGTATTCCCTGCTACCTTCACGACTTACATGAATACACGATTCAGTATCGCAATACAATATTCTACGGCCGAGTCCCTCGAGATATGTGTACAATTTGAGACGTGCTTGCGCCGTTGTATAAGCAGCAATCACAACGTTTGATGTTGAGGACGGTCGAATAGCTGTACGCGTGCTTATACCATATAATTGACATACATTACATGATGATTGATCGGTAATATGCCAACGACTTCAATTTCAGGGCTCGTAAGCAGATCCATGAGCTCGCCTCGCGTCGAAATAATCGCTGTGGTAGGCTGATTCTCGCGTTGGCCAAATTTACCCCAAAATGAATTTAACACAAGTTTAGCGAGTGAGCGAAGGCCCGGATTCGATTGCAAAGCACCTGGATCGAGCCGTATACCCTCGGCTTCCTCGTAAGATGCGATGAAACGAGTAATCGCGGTAGGATCATCAGCGCTATTTGCCGGTGGCCCACTCGCTTCCTGCTTTATTTTCAAAAACGTGTTTATATACTCGGTAAATAAACCGCCATTCTGCGTTATCGGGTCATAACGCGCAATTTCGTATTGCCAAATTTCTTCGATCCGAGTGATCGTATACCCGAGAGAAACAGCTTTTCGCAATTCATCCGCGATCCAAGTACCGGAAAATGCGCGTTCATTAGGATCATCGTGTATACAATTTTGATTATTATTATTATTCATATTTTCGCAGCATGCTCTGCACAATGCAAATAATAATTTTCCACGTACGCGATATGGTAACACGGGTAAGTATAAATTCCTTGGTGCTAGCACGACGCATTTGACGAGACCCTCAACACGATCAAGCTCGTTATTTGGACCAATAATTTCACGACATTCATCTCCAACATATATTCTCGGATGTCCTACCGGAAATTTTCCCGTCTTACACACCCATGGATACAGCGAGCAAACATCCACGTATCTTATCTTTTCCCCGACTTCTATATCGTACAATTTTACAAAATTTTCCGTTCTCCCTCCGAAAAAAGCATCACGCGGATCGAGCGGATGAGGAAGTACCATGGGATGATTTTCCACGTACTCACGCATCTCGTCATTATTTTTTATCAATTCGTCATATTCACATTCCCACATTTCTTCTAATACATATCCCTGCGCTCTAATTCGCGCCGAAATAGTTACAGTATGTTCGTATCGCTCATCCATCGTATCACCGAATTTTAATTGTTTATCTCTGTTTATACGATAACGTCGAGGGCACCCCCGCCAAAAACATCCGTGAAATTGAAGCACGTGACGAATGTCGGCTTCGTTTTCTTCGTAGTACCCATCCACCGGGGGTAACCCCGCGGGAGGACGATACTCTCTCGCACGTCCAGCATGTATGATAATACGATGACGTTCTCTCTCGAGCCATATGAGCCACGAAACGGCCTTGCGAGATTGCTTATCGCCCCAGCGGTATCCACCGGGTGGCAAAATAGCAATGCGATCGCGTTGCAAAAAAATTTTCCGGAATTCAAGCGAGCATGCAGAAGCGATTGTACAGCTTTCAGCAAAAGGACAAACGTTCCCGCATTGAATCAAAAGTTTTCGAAATGCCAAGCACGAGCATCTTAAAACTGTTACATCCGTGCGACAATAATGCACAAATTCTTTAGCAAAGTCAAATTGATATTCCGAGCTCTTCATTTCATTGTACCATTCCAAGAAATTTTCTCGAGCCTCTGAAAACATCGTGTCGAGCGAATAATAATCGAGAGATGGTAACAAACCGATATAATTTTGATTTTCCGGTAAATTGAATAAATGCGGAAACGTTCCTTTTGTTACTGTTTCAGCGAAACCGAATGCTTTCGGTAGTGCGCTGAGCGATATCGGAAGATAATTTAAACTATCGAGAAAAGCAATATTTCCGACACGCATGGAGATAATTTTCGTACCATTCATTATTAACGTTAGCATTTGAGTCTTTTTATTCTCGATAAGATAACGAAGAATAAATTGGCCATCGAAGCCCCTTGCATTGTGCGCAATGCATATGATTTTTGAGAATTTTGAATTAATAGCCAGCTCTACGAGAGCGGCAATTTGCTCGTTTGAAAATACAAATTCGCGTTGACCGCAAATAGAACAGGGATTTTCTATATCAAGATCATCGAGACACGTCAAACATACTCGCTGCGCGACACAGAGATTTGGCTCGTGCACACGTGTCGAATTATCGCCTGGTAAACGAGAATGTTGCTGTGTTTCGAAATCATAAAAAATAAATTGCAGCGATAGATTTTTTTCTTTTTTTCCAACAGGGTTTGAATCATTAGTTCCTTTAACAGGAGAAATATAGCACTGGTGCGAAGTTGAGCGCATAAATTTACACATAGTGCAAAAAATCATTCCACATACATGCTGATGCTTTGATGAATTTTTAATTAGACGATTACATTCACGACATACTTTTATAGCCTGACATACGCTCAATTCACGTTTAGCACGACAACCTTGTCCTCTACTATTTTTCGGTTCCTTATGCAGCGCAAAACACTTGTCCCCAAAAAACATGCGATTACAATCACTGCATTCCTTGAAAACTGCTCTATCACCCCTGCAGGCTACCGTTTTACAACGAGGACATTGCTTGGAGCAGCGATGCTCGTGTACGCGTGTATATTTAGCGTTACAATCCACGCAAAAACCCCGACTGCCTAGTGCTCCGGCAAGATTAAGAATAGGTTGATAATGGCGTGAGCGTTCGTAATACAATATGTACAATTTATGTTTGATACGCCCATGCACCCCGATTACAGTTTCTCGTCCGTCATAAAGAGCTCGAACGCGTCTTCCGAAAGTCAAAAATTCATAAACTACAATCGCGATACCATCACGCGCCAAGTATTTTTGGAATTTATGAATTTCGCGTACGCCGCATCCCCGTTCCGGTATTTTTACGCGAGCTTCACGTACAAGTTCCATTGCTTTGCTCCGTTGATACTCGCGACGACCGTCCCGAATTTTCTGCCAATTTTCCTGCAATTCACCCAATCGAAGTTCGCCTCGTTAAGAGTGAACCAGCGAGGCAACGATTGAACGGGGTAAACACAAATTATCGCGATTATGAATTTGCAGAATCGAGTCTTTAACTATACCCTCGTGTGTCAGACGTTTACCTGCACCACCTTCGACACCACGTACCACACTCACGCTCATTTCACACACACCCTTATCCAATATAAAGTCTCGAGCACTCTGCGCAATGTCATTTGTGAGCGTCCATATATCATTCGCTGAAAATTCACGCACCGGTCGAAAAGAAATCCAAGCTGGTCCGTGCGTTGAAGCTGGTGCTGTGAAGGTCATCCCCGCGTAATCGTGTGGTTGACAAGAGTTTGTGAGATGCGTGAGTACATCTCGTATCGCGCCTTCTAACCACGATAAGTGTTCGGTGTTCGCAGGGGGTGGTCGTACGCAAAAACTGACTCGCCGTCCACGGGTTTTGAAACGGCGAAAATAGCACGTATCTTCAGAGACAATGATGAATCGCTGCCCAGGAGGTAAAATATCCCCCTCGTCGCGATCATTGTTATCGACAGCACCACCACCACCTCCAACTTGAATATCTGTAATAAAACGAAAAAATATATATTTATTATGCAAATAGAATGATAAATAACTTATCGAAATTAAACAATAAAAGATATATACTTCTACCACTCGAAGCCATCGGCAGCATCGGGGTAGCGATTTTGAATTGCGTATTCTTGCTCCACTGCTCTTCTGATCATCAAAGGATGATATCTTTGCAACACTTTATCACCCAATATTAACAAAGCTTCTTCCGAGGAATATCCTATATATATGTTAGGAAAACATTTATACAACCACGCCTCGTGTCAAATAATATTTACTCTTCTATGTGAATATTATTTTTTATATAAATTTAAAAAAAAGATAAATATCAAACCTGAATCAACATCGGATTATTCGTCTTCTTCTTCCTCTTCTTCTTCTTCCATTTCCTCCGCATTGTCGTCTTCTTCTTCTTCTTCTTCTTCTTCTTCATTGTCCTCTAACATGACGACTTCAACCTCGCCATCGCTTTCGTAATTTGGAAAGGAACTTGTTGATGAGCCGCTTGAGGAAGGTGGTGGTGGTGGAGAACTAGCCCATGATGGGCCTGCTAACGCCAGATTACGCGGGTGATGACATGAATCTTCGATCAATAAATCATGAGGGCGGTAGCGTTTTTTCGATGCATCGAGCCAAAATTCTTTAGTCTCATCGACTTCATCGCTCTCATGTTCCGAATCAGATTTACCTTCCGCGTTGAAATCGTATGTCTCCGCATCAACTAAACTCATTTCTTCATACCGATACACTATTGAATTACATAAAATTCAAGTAAGAAAAAAACGAACTGTCACGCGCGTATAAATAATTTAAAAATTACAATAAAACTTACTGCGTTCTTTGAATATCGGTTGAAATAATGGATCGGAAGATCATCCCCGTCTTCGAATTACTCTCACCAGCGAATCAATCAAAGGTTGAGATTGAAGATACCCTGCATTATATGCCTCGAGAATTTGACTTTTTGAGCAATCAAATAAAGCTCCACGAATTTTTCGAAGAACAATACGAGCGTGCATATAATTTACCATCATTTTGTAATTTTCGAAAGGCCATTTTGTAGCCAAGCGTGGGTTTCGATCAATTAAATAGCATAATAAATTAAGAAGTACGCTACGCTGTATAATCCGCACCATGATGAAAAAGCAACATTCGCAATGTCGGTTGCAAATCAACTGTCGAGTTTTGATAGAGTCTCCAACATTTAATATGTCAGGAATATCAGAGGAGAAATTTTATTTTATATATGTGTCCTTTCTTATTGTAAAGAAAAAGACCGTGCTGGTAGGGCTATTCTTCAATGCTGTAATATAATCGTAAGCAAAGCATCTATAGCATAAAAGAATGAGCTCATTTCGCTGCAGTTTCGAAGGTATCAAAATTTAACCTGAAGAATCAGTGTGAATAAAATTAAACAACGACACTCTGTATTAAACTCGGGGAAAAATTATTATTTATACAAGAATATTACCAATAAATCTTCATGAAGCCGAATAAACGGTTTTATTTTTATCGTAATTCATATTCATCGCAAATGTGCAGGCTCTAAAAACTTAATAATTACCATAAATTCCCCAAATATATTATATTTTCATTCATGAATATCGATATTCATGTATTCGTGCATTTATAAGGCGTGGCAAATAAAAATGATGGCTGCGATCCTCGCATTTAAAAAACCGCATACGATAAGGGCTATCAGTTTCATGATGGCCGCTGACTAATTTACGGTGATGATTGGTACAGCGTATATTATATACAAGAGAGTATAGAGCGATAACTTTTATCACTTCCATGATGGCCGACCGCGAATTCATTATGGCCGTGCAAGTATGAGCGAGTGAGAAAGAGCGTGTGCGAGAGTCTGATGAAGCGAGAGAGAGAACAGCGTACGGCCACGGCTTCCCTCTCGACGATAATTTTCCTCACGCCACAAAAGATGGTCAAGGAATGTTATCGCAATGTAGAGAAGAATAGTGCGGGCAAAGTGGGGCAGGCGAGGGCGCTTGAGCGCCGCAAACAGTTTTTTTTTGCTGAAAAAAAATGCAAAAAAAAAAATTACATAGACAATTCGAGTATTCGAATTGATACTTCTAATGGTGAGAGAAGATACAGGCGTTTTTCTCCGATTTTTTTTTTAATTCCCCCCTCCTTTGAAAATATGGATCGATAGCCCGGAAGTAGGAATATCAATGGAAAAAGGGCATATTGGAGGTAATATGATCCCAGAATTCAAAATCGATCTCTGCCATATCTACGAATAAATATATCTCCTTATTACCGAATAAAATTTTTTTCGATGCAGAGCGGAATATTAATTTTCAAGAAGCAGAGACAATAGCAAACTTTGAATGATTTTGCGATGGTCTCGAGACGGTAATATGATAAATGCTGAGGTAAGCATTTCTTTTGATTTATTGCCGCCATTGTATTTATTGTCCTTGAAAAAATATATGCACGTGTGACTGGCTAACTGTCTAGTTATTGGCAGTAGCAGTGGAATTTATAGATATCAAAGAAAAACGACAATTGCGAATAAAAAATAAAAAAATATATATCGAGCGATATTCGAGGTGGAGGGGGAAATAATTTAAAAGCAGCGCAATTTGTCGATTTTATATCATTTAAGAAATCACGAGTGCACGAAGAGCAACCTGAAATGGAAAATATCGTAGCATCGAACGTTGAAAGACGCGTTACTTCGCCGCATCTCGCATCAAGTACGCTATACGGATTAAATAGATCATACGGAAAAATAATAACATCGGGGTTTGAATTATCGCTGGTGGGCGGTTGTCTCACTCCGGTTGTCAAGATTTTGGCAAATTCTTTCGCCGGTGTGACGCTTGGAGTGGAGGATTGGGAAACATTTAAAAACGATTATCCCTGAATCGAACGATACTTCAATGCCTGGGGTATTGAAGCTGAAAGAATGTGCGGAACGAAGATGGATAACGGCGTATTCACCGTGTTATTGACCACGTGCTATCAGCAGAGAGTCGTGTGTTTTGGGTGCAGCGAGAGGGACAAGGAGGAAACAGGAAATTTATCAGCAAAACGAGCACGGCCAAATTACTCGCCAAATATCACTTTGCTGCATCAAACATTCAAAACTCTCGTGGAAACGAGCAAGTGTATTGACGTACACATACAACGTTTACAACGAGACACCGCAGCGATAAACGACTGCATGAGTGAGGTGGTATCATATACCCATGCACACCTGGGCGGAAGAGCAACCGAACGCGCGGCCGTGGAGGAGTTCCTGGGATCAAAAGACTGTGTATCTAAAATACTTGTGAAAATCGGTGAGAAATTGAAAAAAGACTATCCCAAATTTGGAGAAAATTCGTTGGAATTAGCGCTCCGCGAAATAACAACATTGTATAAAGACCAAATACTGGAAAGTGTAACAACTTTGATTGAAGATTTTGAATAATTATGTATAAATTTGTTTCTCTTCGTTTTTATATGTAAACGACATTGCGAAGTTAGCTGACAGCAAATAAAAAATAATAAATATGTGAGGAAACAATTTGAAATCACCCACGTATTGTTTTTGTTGAATATAAGCGAAAGTATGTATTTTTCAATTTGCCGTAAAAAAATGAAATTATTTCGTAATATTTTTAATCGAATGAGTATACATTAATGCATACTATCACTTAAAAAATTCCTTTTTATTCACATATTCATCCTGAGCAGCAGTAGTAATAATAAATTTCGCCGAACTCTTTGGTAAGAATGGTGACAAAAACGCACTCTTCCGAATTCCTCGAATGATATGCACACTTACGTGTGAAATATAAGTAATAATAATGATAAATTTTACTTAGCCTCGTATAAAAGTTTATGCGAGTGATTCTCTGTCAGCGTGTATGTGTGTGTGTGTGTGTGTGAGCGCGAGTGTGTGAGTGTCACGTTCTGCGAGTACATTCGGAAATTTGCACGTGCAATTTTGCTGACTAGGATTTTTGAGCGCTGGATGGAGCTCTTCTTCTGGTCCCTGATGAGATGCTTTGCCTACGGACATCAGTCTTGATTCAATCGCGCTCGGTGCAACTACAAAATAGAATTTAAAAAAAAACTCAAAATGTTCCCGCGAATTTCTTTGAATTTTTTTCCCCAATCTTTTTTCGCGATCAGAGTGAGTGTCGTAAGTGGGTGCGGAGTAAATGTGCGCACGGAAGTAATGAATATAGCGTACGAACAACTTAAATATTTACTACGTTTATTTTATATCGATGATAAAATGGGACGCGTCTTGCGAGATGACGAACGCGTAGCAGGTGCTTCATGCGTCGTCGTACAAAATTTTTCGATCTTCCGCGGGGAAATTATTTATTCCAACGATGAGGGATACACGGACAACGGAGGTACGGCTCGTCGATATGAACGATTCGGATTTTTTTTGGCCCTCCTCAATTTATTACGCCAAGCCGTATTTCATAATGATGCCACCCCTCATCATCGAGTGCGAGTTGCGTGGGATGGAAGCGTTCCGGGGGGACGAAAGAGCTCGGGAAATTCTCGAGAACGTGTGTCTCGGGCTTCACGCGATGCATGGAAGAATAGCGTCACGTGATTACGGGCTCGAGCTCCTCCGGATTCGCCTCCGCGACGATGCGCGCCAGGACATCGGAAGCATCGTCCACCTGATGCTGGACTCCGATGAGCCGTATGACGGTGATGAGTGGGATGAAGGATACGGGGAATGAGGAGTGCACGTGCGGGCATGTGTGTGTGTGTGTGTGTGTGTGTGAGTGAGAGAGAGTGCAATATCATCATCATCATCATCATCATCATCAGCATCATCATCATCGTCATCATCATCATCATCATCATCAGCATCATTCGGTAAGTAAATTGGAGAAAAAAAAATTCGGCAAAAAAGTTGGTACCCGTCTATCGCCCCGCTCATCCCCACTCCTCCCCTCACTGTCAACCTCATCACCGTACTTTTTCTCTATCACCGTAAGGTGGTGGGGGAAAAGTGGAGTGGTGGGGGAAGCTGGATGGTGGGGGTAGGAGTGGGGATGGGAGTGGGGGGCGCCAGACGGGTACTAATACTACTAACGTTAAATCGCATTTTTAAAAGTGAATGTCTTTTTTGATTTTTATTTAATTTTATGATTCAAACATCCATCTATTCAACAATTCTTAAGACTAGTCCGATCGTGGGATCTCAATGAGTACCATTCTTTTCGATTTTTGGAAATTGAAAAAAAAAATTGTCCATAAATTATTATGAATATCAATTTTTGTTACTGTATAGTATTTTTTTAAATCATTTTGGATCAATTTGGATTCTTTTTCATTGTTAACAGATTTCTGAAATTAATCATTAATCGATGAGCAAATAACAACAGTGCAAGAATTGTATGAGTGAGCATTGAACCTAAATAGTCTACCGAATATTGCTGTCCAATTTTCACGTGAGAAACATTATTCAGATGCAAAAGAAAGATTTCATTTGCGATAAAATCTATTATTATATTTGCACAAAAATTTCATCCAATTATTCCAATAAGCAACGGAAATGTATTGGCGAAGGAATATTCTAATTCAGAAAATAATCGTATATGTAAGGTTTTCAAAAAAAATACGTGAATAAATAAAAACTGATGTTTATTATTGTTCATAAACAGACTTAACGATTAGTTATTAATTTTAAGAACGTGTTAACAATAAAAAAGTGTCAAAATAAATTCTAAATATTGAAAAAAAATACTACACAGTAACAAAAATTGGGTCAAAATGAATCAGGGATTGAGAGGGAAACGTTTGCTTCCTTTCGGGATTAAATACTCGAGCGAGCGGGCCGCAGGTAAACGACGATAGTTCGACTCACGAGGCGCGAGGAGAGCAATGAGCTATTGCCGAACGATGGAATCGGAGAGTGAGAAAAAGGGGATGCAGGTAGTTTAGCTCTGCTCAGGAGTCGAACAGGGGTTCATATGAAAGGATTAAATCGGGAGGCGAGTAAAACGCTTTCGGGTAGGGATTTAAGTAGGAAAGTAGTAACTCTCCTTTTGAGAGTTACTACTTTCTCAGAGTCCATCTCATCGATCCTATGAGGTTCGGAACGTTCGTGAATTTTTTCGAGTATAACTCTTCGAGGAGCAAAACGTCAAACGAGGCAAGGGAGTATTACTCTTAGAGGAGTAAAACGTCACGAGAAGCGGAGAGGTTTTCATCCTTACCTGAGTTTCGTTCTCCGTACTGTCAATAAGTTACGACGGGAGATCTCACCGACTCTGTATAGCTATATGTATATCTATATATAATTATTGGTAGAGCACACACACACACACACACATATATTTATGTATATAAGTATACAAAGTACAGACATATGTCATTCCCTTATAAATTCAACGACGTTTTGTCGGTGACCCATTTCGATTTTTTATATTTTTTAATATGTTATTATGACGGCAATAATAAGTATGCATGTAAATTTTAAGCTCTCTATCCCGGAGTAATTGATCTATGAAAAAATTTTCTGAAAATAACCTTAACTTTTTTCAATCTACTTTTGGAACGAAATGTCGAAAAAAATTTCTTTTTCAATTTTTTTTTCAATGTTGTTAAAAAAAAAAATGCTACGTAAAAATCAAAATTTTTGAGATTTTGCTGGAGATAGGGTTCAAATAACTTCTTATTAAAAAAAAAGTTGTTTTCGAGTTTTTGTTTTTCGTAATTTTTATTTTTTTTTCTTCTGACTACAATGGTTAATTTCAATTATGTTGAAATGAATAATTAACAAACAAATAATAAAAAATTAACATTCAGAATTACAATTCAAGTACGTTTTGCACGTTATTCAATTGAAAAAATAAAATTGTGATTCTCAATTTTAATTATTATAATTTACGAAGGGAATATTTATATGTGACAGAAGTTTAATCATTTATTTTTGATGAAAATGGTCATTTTCAAACTCCGAAAATTGGAAAAAAAAAATTTCACAAAGTTTATGGAAAACTGCAACTTTTTGGTCTGAAACATTTTTCTGTTCAATCGTATGCTTTCAAAATATAACGGTTCTTAGGAAATTTTGAAAAAATCTACACTACTCTTTTTCATATCATTAAAGTATTTGACAGAATTTCAATTTCTTTGAGAGTGGACGACTTTCTGACCGATCGAAACCTCATGAAATGCTTCAAATATATATATTTATATATATATACTAGGGGTCCGTGCGGCTCGGTCGATACGCGCCCTCGCGTCCTAACCCAAACCTTCAAACTCAAACCTCCAAACCCAAACCTCCAAACCCAAACCTCCAAACCCAAACCTCCAAACCCAAACCTCCAAACCCAAACCTCCAAACCCAAACCTCCAAACCCAAACCTTCAAACCCAAACCGCCAAACCCGAACCTCCAAACCCAAACCTCCAAACCCAAACCTCCAAACCCAAACCTCCAAACCCAAACCTCAAAACCCAAACCTCAAAACCCAAACCTCCAAACCCAAACCTAGAACCGAGTGGGGTGAAGTTGGCCATGGAATCGAGGCTCGAGCGGGGTGAAGTTGGCCATGGCCTCGAATCTTGTACACAGCGGCGGCGGCGGTGGCAGTGGCGGCGATAATTTTATATAATATAGAGAGATATTACATAGATATTTCGCCGCCACCGCCTCCGCCACCACCGTGTACAAGAATCAAGGGGTCAGGTTTGGGTTTGGGGTTTGCATTTGGAGCGACGCGCGGGCGCGTAGCGCCCGAGCCGAAAGAATCCCTAATATATATATTAGACTGATTCAAAAAGAGCCACTTTTTTTGTTTTTTGCAGTAAATACTTGCGGAAAGGTGAAAAAAGATGCCTGTTAAAATTAGAGCCCTTAATAAAAATATCTAGCGGGGACACATCGCATATTTTGATTTCCCATTTAAATAACGCAGGAAAAAAAATTCAAACTTTGAAATTTTGTATCTCGGCTTTAAGTAAATTTACCAGAATAACCGATACATAGTCTTGTAGAGAATTTAACGCTCTACAAATAAGATCTCTTGTGATTTTTCGATAAACTCACTCCTTCAAAAGTTATTTAGGGTTAAAGTTAAATTTAGAGTGAGTTTCACTTTTTCTTTTATTTTCCGGCAAAATCCGACTTGAAGCCGAGGTATGACATTTCGAAGTTTGAACATTTTTATTCCCGTATTATTTAAATGGAAATTCGTGATGAGAGATCTCAAAATATCAATATCAAGAGCTTTGCTTTTATATGTATATGTACGCCCGTTTATTCCTGTGCGCCCCGTGTTCATGGATATAGGTATAGGTATAGTAACGATGACCATACAGAGAGCAAAATTCAGGTAAAGATGGAAACGTCTTGCCTTGTAAAATGTTCCGATCCTCATACTCAGTATACCTATATATATCTCTCTGTCACGCTCTCTTTCTCTACTTCTCTCTCTCTCTCGCCCTCTCTCCATACATATTGAAACGTTTCGTGAATTTGAGGTGCTCGGAAATATTTCGAGATAAAATTTGATTTTATTTCTCTCTCAAAATTCACGTGGGTTTTATGTTTCTCGCTTGGCCTTGGCCTTGCGAGAGAGAGATAGAGATATTTGTTTGGGTTCTCTACGCCCTGAGAATATCGGTAAGAGAACGCTTGTTCGTGTGTGTGTGTGTGTGTGTGTGTGTGTGTGTGTGTGTGTGTGTGTGTGTGCATGTGTGTGTGTGCGTGGGCAGCGTGATATAAATAATATTTTTCAAATATCCACGCCTGAGAGGATTTTGATCATTAAATTCGAATTAAATTTATTTTGAAGATCCCTCAGATTTGGTGTAATCTCCCATGCAGCGCGTAACGGCACGCTTAGGAAGTCAGACCTCTCATCATAGGGACTCAATGAGTAATTGAGGTCTTTCCTAGCAACGCTCGTGAAGCGAGACGTTGTTATAAAATGACAACAGGTCCAATCTCGAGAAGCGAGGGCAATTTTAATATTGGTACTCGTGAAGCGAGTCTGGATTGTCAAAAGGAATCGGTCAATGCCGTGGAAGGTGCAGAATTAATATTTCCTAGGACTCGACGGGAATCAGGAGGGCCCTAGGAAGGACTCTGGTTGAATTTGAAGGGATTGGCGTGAATATCAGGATTTGTGTAACGAAGAACTTCGTGTGTGAGAGAAAAGACAGCGTGCGTGTTAGTGTGTCTGTCTGTATCGCACGCTTGTGTTGGTGTGTGTATATCGCACGCTTACGCTCCTGTGTGTGTGTGTGATAATCCGCTTTCGAATACAATGCCAAGAACGATGGGTGAGAGAGACAGAAGGTTTCTTTCACCTATTTTAATTTCGATATAATATTGCGAATATCGCTCGCATCAAAGATCTTTGTGATAAGAATTTAAATTCTTCAAACAGCACGCTGATGGCGTGCAGCATGATGATGAAAATCATCATGCTGATGGCGTGGCAGCATGATAATGAAAATCGTGGCTGATGATTTTCTTTGAATTAATGATTTTAAGTATTCGTGTAGGATGCGTGATGAGTCTACGGGGAGCTTAACACTTAATTTCGAATATTATGAGGAATTTATTTCTCGAACGGAAATTATGCGGCTCTACGACAATTAAATTGTAGCCGTCAATTTATGTTCATTTTGTACGAAAATGAATGTATTCACCACGGTCGCTAAATGCACCGTGATGGAGCTTAACACTCGATTTATAGTTTGAATAACGTTTCTTCAAGGAAACTCGCCTACAGTCTAACCTCCCTGCCCGGCTCCACATGCTTTGCAAAAACGTAATTTATTAAATTGATTCATTTAATAATTTTTCGGATGTTTAAAGCTTGGATAAAAAAAAATGCACGGAGCAAACGTAGCTATCCTTTTTCTGTGGTCCAACTTCCCAACGCAATGTCGGGGCTTCACACAGAAAACGGTCCTAACACAGTAAACGCCAATAAACGCAGTAAATCGCAGTAAATCGCAGTAAATGCCGATGCGGCCCTTTGATACGAAGGATCGAGCGGAGCTCGAAGCGTGACTCAAACTTGATAAGTTTTCACAGTAGAGTGCCCGCGGATGATTTTGTCGGTCCTTTTATATGCTCTGGCATGGCAACGTTGGAATAGCCCCTTCCCTAAGCTTCGATGGGTTTCCATCGAACGTTCGAGACTCGTCGAGAATGTTCGATGACGTGACGTATTTCCAGGGCCGATCGCACAATAAGAGGGAGAATGGGCAGTGATAAAAGGCGTGAATTATGATTTGGGCTTGACCCGGGGCCTAGGTGTGCTGGCCTCACCTCTCTCATTATGATGAACTTTGGTGACGGGAGGCCGAGAAGGCCGTTCCGTTGCAATATACAGTGCTGGCCATAAATGCCTGTTGATTTGTTATGGAGATTTTGACAGATAACCTGTCTCTTAAAACAGGCATTTATGGCCAGCACAGTACATATATATCCACGTTTATTCCTGTGTGCCCTATGATAATATATATATATAGGCATAGGCATTGTAACGATGACCGTACGGAGATCGAAATTCACGTAAATCTAAATATTGAAAAAAATACTATACAGTTACAAAAATTGGTATTTATAATAATTTATTGAAATTTTCTTTTCATTTTCAAAAATCGAAAAAAATAGTAGTCATTGAGATCTTACGATCGGACTAGTCTCAAAAATTGTTGAATAGATAGATGTTCGAAACAAAGAAAAAATGACATTCACTTTTGAAAACGCGATTTTATGTTTGAAACTCAAAAGACTCATTCAAAAACACGTCGAATATTTTTGTTGTGGTTTTTTCTGGAAAGGCCATAAAAAATAAAAATTTTGAAAAAAAAACTTTTAATTTGGACCATTATTTAAGAAGTTATGACCAAAATACAGAACTAGCGGTTTTTGTGTTAATTTAATATCTTTTGAACGGGTAATCGAAAAAATCCCAAAATTTAACAGGAAGGGTCTTTCGATGAGTACTCAAAAATATAAAAAAGTTGAGAAAATAAAAAATAAAGTTTTTCAAACGGTCTGATTTGGGATGAAATGCCCCATAAATTTTATTTATATAGATAATGCCATATATACTCATATGTATTATATTCAAATCCCGAATCTACAATGATCACCACCTTAGTCTATATCATAATATATAAAGCTATATATTCATATATGTGCTATATAAATATAGATAGGCTATATACCTATATGTAACGCTAATGCTGCATGTAATGCGATTTTATATTCATAAATATGCTTTATATATATATTATATAGATGATCTATATATAATGCTATATATTCATAAATAATACTCTGTTACAATGAAAATTAATGTATTATTAAGTTTTGAATAAAAATTGCACCACATACAAGCCCTTCTGTATATAAAATCGTATTACACTGCTTATGCACGGGCTCTATATCTATAGAGACTACGAATGGTGGGGCGAGGGACAGCGCGACTCGCACACACCCATATTTTCCCACTACCACATACAAGCTCCTCTTTATAAAATCGTATCACATCGCTTATACACGGGCTTGTAGATCTATAAGCGTTCCTACAAAACTGTTGAAGTTATTTTCTGATAATAAATATTCGGAATAATTCGCCCAATATTATGATATCTCAGCATCGCGTGGTCGATAAAAAAAAAATGGTATTAATGGAAAGCTAATTTTTTTCAAAGAAGTATATTCGTAAATGTTAAAAAAGTTGTCTCGTTTTTTAGTCATATCAAATTGAAGTCTAAAAGCGGCATGGATTGAGGCATATTCGCGTATATAAGAGTGCGCGGGGTCTCGACTAAGAATCTCTCATTTATTTTAATACTTGGCGTCAAGTCGTTGCCGCAACTCTTGATATTTGCGAATAGAGTTATTTAGAGTGTATTAAAGGTGCTCAGATATGTACTCTTTCAAATCTATATTTACTGAACATAAACAAATAGGTCCATATATTCGAAAAAAAATCACCGAAAATCAATATTCTCACTATTTTTCAATTCATTTTATTTTGTATTTCTTTGTATTTTTTTGTACACTAGTGGAAAAATTAAGGGAAACAATGATTTTCCCAAATTTTTAGTGGTTTTTGACAATGCTGTATCTCCGTGAAAAATAGTCGTCTCGAAGTCTTAAAAAAAGCATTTTGAAGCTAGAAGTTACTAGTTCTTAGAACTTTCAGCAAAAATATTTTCGAAGTTACCGGTTTCACGCAATTATGAGAAATACCAAGAAATAAAAATTTGGCTAATTTACATCGCATTTGTTTTATCTGTGATTTTTGGGAAAAAATTCTTTCAGCTCGAACATTACAAAGACCGAATGGCTTGTTTATTTAGCTTCCATTTGCTTTTTTTTAGACGTCGCTGCGCCCATTTTTCGCTGAGATATCGAGTTTTTACGAAAAAAGGCACTTTTCTGTTTGATATCACAGCACCTAATGATCGCAGAGAAATTAGAAGAGGCTTTTCACAAACATGAAATAATGCTCTACAAGGATTGTCGATGGTTTGAAAAAAAATAATTTTTTAATCTTTGACATGAATTTGAAAAAATAGGAGAAAAAGGGGTATTTATAGTTTTTTAGAAAATCAACGGCCAAATTAAAAATATTGACAAAACGACTAATGTTGAGCGTGACTTTTACAGCTCAATATACCCACAAAATCCCTTTGAGGTTTCAATTTGATCTATCGAATGGTTTTTTTGTTTCAATCAATCAAATTTTTGAAAAAAATTCAAGGATCATGTTTATTGCCCCTTAACATTTCAAAATCATTATGAAAATGAGAAAAAAAAATGTTCGAGCATTTCCGCCATTTTGATCGCAAACAGGGTTTAAATTTATGAACAAAAAAAATAAAAAAAATTTTAAATGTTTTTTTTAATTTGTTTGAAATTTTGTTTTTCGAAAAAAATTCAAGGATTATGTTTATTGCTCCTAAACACTTCATAATTATAATTGAAAAAAAAAATTTTTTTGCTTTTTCACATTTTCATCGCAAGCAGCGTTTATTTATGTGAGACAAAAAAAATCGACAAAAAAAAATCCTTCGAAATTTTTTTTTGTACATTAAACGCTGTTGCGATAAAAATGTGAAAAAGCCTAAAAAAAATTGTTTTCTACTTTAATAATGATTATGACGTTGAGGGGCGAAAACATGATCCCTTAATTTTTTTCAAAAATTTGAAAGCTTGAAACAAAAAAATCGTTGGATAGATCAAATTGAAACTTGACAGGGATTTTGTGAGTACATTAAGCTGTAAGAGTCACGCTCGACATTAGTTGTTTTGTCAATATTTTTCAATAGGCCGTTGATTCTCTAAAAAACCATAAATAGCCCTTTTTCTCCTGTTTTTAAGAATCATGGCAAGGATGGAATTTTTTTTTCAAAAAACCATCAACAATCGTTGTAGAACATTGATTCAAGTTTGTGGAACGCTCGTTCTGACTCCTGTGCGATCATTGGTTGCTGAGATATCAATGGTCAAACAGAAAAGTGTCTTTTTTCGTAAAAGCTCGATATCTCAGCGAAAAGTGGCCGCAGCGAGGTCTCAAAAAAGCAAATTGAAGCTAAATAACCAAGCTATCCGGTCCTTGAAATGTTTTAGCTGGAAATTTTTTTTCCCAAAAATTACAGCCAAAACAAAAGCGATGCAAATTTCCCAAATTTTTTTTTCTTGGTATTTCTCGAAATTTCGTGAATTCTGTAGCTTTGGAAAATTTTCTACTGAAAGATCTGGAAACAAGGAACTTCAAGCTTCAAAATGCTTTTTTTAAGACCTCGATACGACCATTTTTCACTGAGATACAGCATTGTTAAAAATCACTAAAAATTTGGGACAATTTTTTTATCCTTCAATTTTTTCCACTGGTGTATTTCTATGATCTTTTTTCTTGTAAAACTTGGTATCAGTATTGTATCGACAAATCTCGTGTGAAACATAAATCAAGCTCTCGAGTAATTGTAACCAATAGTTCTCACTATAATAATAAAACAAAAATAGAACGCTTTAAAAAAATTGTGCAGCAGAAGTTTGCTTTAAAATTTTATTTTTCTATTGAAAAAATGACATCCGTTGTAGTATATTAGCAAATTTTGATCCGATTTTATTGAATGAAAAAAAAACATTCAAAGCTCAATTCTGCTGCGCATTTACATTTTGCATCATTTACATTTTGCTGCATCATTTGCTGCATCATTTACATTTTGTCGATAAAACTAATCGTTTCGGTATAATATCCAAGATTCGGCCAAATCTACAAAAAATTGAACTTTGACATTGAATAACTTTGGAACAAGTGGACTTATCAGAAAGTAACTTGAAACCTTTTTTGTAGAGCGTTTAATTCCGTTCAGATATGTCTGTATATTTCTCTTATGATGAATCGTTTGTTAGTTATAAAAATCGGAAGACGTAAAAATAACTTCTCCCATGTTATTCTTATTCCAAAACGGCTCATGCAAATCTTCATTCAGATCTTTTTTATAGATCGTTAAAAAATTCAGCGTAAAATTTAAGTAAGATTTTTGTTTATCCTAAAATTACAGTTAGATTTTGGTTTAGCCGGAAATTCAAGTAAAATTTTGGTTCAGCGTGAAATTCTAGTTAGATTGTGGCTAAGCCTAAAATTTGAGTTAGATTTTGGTTAATCCTAAAATTTAAGTTGAACTTTGGTTTAGCCTAAAATTTGAGTTAGATTTTGGTTCAGTCCGAAATTTAGGTTGAACTTTGGTTTAGCCTAAAATCTAAGTTAGATTTTGGTTAAGCCTAAAATTTGAGTTAGAGTTGAGTTCAGCCTAAAATTGAAGTTAAATTTTTGTTCAGATTAGAATTTAAGTTTAATTTTCGTGTAGCCTAACATTTAAGTTAAATTTTCTTGTAGCCTAAAATTTAAGTTAAATTTTCGTGTAGCCTAAAATTCAAGTTAAATTTTGGTTGAGCCTCGAATTGAAGTTGACTTCAAGCCTGTGTATGAGCTCGAAAGTCTGTGTATAAGCTCGAAAACCTGTGTATAAGCTCGAAAGACTGTGTATAAGCTCGAAAGTCTGTTTTTAAGCTCGAAAGCCTGTGTATGAGCTCGAAAGTCTGTGTATAAATTCGAAAGCCCGTAAATAAGCCCAAAAGTCTGTGTATTAGCTCGATAGCCTGTCTCTAAGCTCGAAAGCCTGTGTATAAGCTTGAAAATTTGGGTATAAGCTTGAAAGCCTGTGTAAAGCTCGAAAGTCTGTGAATAAGCCCAAAAGCCTGTGTATAAGTTCAAAAGTCTGTGTACAAGCTCGAAAATCTGTGTATAAGCTCGAAAGCCTGTGTATAAGCTCAGAAGCCTGTGTATAAGCTCGAAAGTCTGTGTATAAGGTCGAAGGTCTGTGTATGAGCTCGAAAGCCTGTGTATAAGCTCGGAAGTTTATGTATAAGCTCGAAAGCCTGTGCATAAGCTTGAAAGTCTGTGTATAAGCTCGATAGCCTGTGTATAAGCTTGAAAGTTTGCATATAAGCTCGAAAGTCTGTGTATAAGCTCGAAAGCCTGTGTGTAAGCTCAAATGCCTGTGTATAAGCTCGAAAGCCTGTGTATAAGCTCGAATGCCTGTGAGAGAAAGAGATTGATTGATTGATTGATTATTTTATTTATGCCCTAGACGACTATGGGGCGAATTATTACAAGAAGTGACACACAAGATAGTTAGTAGTATAACGTTGGTATATGACGTAAGTTAATAGTACCATATTATAATATAACAAATGCTTAAAGAGTAAAATTAAAGCTACAACAGAAATGTGGCAAGAGTATCATAGTTAAATGTTTAGTACTAAGTGCTTATGATGACGCTACCTCGCTGGAGAAGAGGTAGGAAAAGAGCCGAGTCTTAAAAATTGAAATCGAGCGAGCAGTGGTTATTTTGAGTGGGAGTGCATTCCAGAAATAGGCCCCAGTTATCTGGAACGAATTTGCAAAAGCAACTGTTCGGTGGAGAGGGATGCGGAAATACGCAGATGACGGGTTACGTGCAGAACGCCGCAAGGCTGGGTTCTCAATTTCGAGTATATAGGAGATGTAAGTTGCAGTGGACATAAGCGTATGTTGTTGTTACGTCCTGATTTCGCTTCAAATCTATAAATTTATAAAATTTATTAATACTATTATTTCGCGCGAGAACGGACATGAACTCACGGTCCTACGCTAAAATGCTCTCGTCAGCGGATTCCAGAGACTCATGCGTCGCGATCACCCCATGTGTCGCAAATCGCAATCAGCAACTTTCCGGTCGATGGCACCTTTCGGTCACCGTGAATGAGCTCGTCCATGGCCACCAAGGACATGCACGCGCCGTTTTCAAAAAAGCTAAATTTGCCGAAATTCTCGTTCGACTCGCCAACGTCCAGAGGAACATTGGCAAGGAACGTTGGTGAATCAAGGAATAATACTCTGGCTCTCAGCCAGTCACTGCGGCTTAATTCCCGCGCAGCCAGATAAGATTATTACGCTCGCTCGTTAATAAATCTTGGTGCGTTACACAGGGGTGCTTTCGTAGACGCGTAAGTCTCGAGTCGATATAAATGTTCGTCCGTCCTACAAGTTCGTGCCTCCGACTCCAAAGTCATAGTAAAAATAAGTGTTTCCAACCATTGGGGATAATTAATATTTCGTTGCAACAATTAATCATTTGAATAATATAACAGACAAAATAGTAAACCGAGAACTAATAAAAGTCATTGCTAAACATTTACGCTCAATAATAATAACGGAACTGTTCATCGATTTCTTCGACTTCGTGGCACCGCGGATCTTTCGGCCATCGCTAGCGAGTGCGCGTATTGTGCATCTTCGCCCTCGGTACATAGAGACCCTAGTGTGATTATAGACTCCTAAGTGTATTGGTAAGATCGGCGTCCAGAGTGCGGCTCAAGATCCACGCTCGACCTGTACGGGACAAACATACAAACATACACACACACACACACAACGTAGCGCGCGATAGCCCGGAGCTCCGAGAGTCGTCGCGCGTATTGTAAGCGCCGTCTCTCTCTCTCTCTCACTCTTGATTACAGCGTATGCGGATCTCCGCTCGCCTTTTTTGCATACTTTGGGATATCGTGTCACCCGTGGTGACATGGTATAATAAATTCCGTAGTATATGATATATTCTAACTAGATTGCGTTATCATTGAAGAGACCTTCACCCTTTTCAGCAGTGGCCGGGCCCGTATGGGACGGTGTAGAGGCGCCCAAATCTACTAATTGAGTGCTTAATTTCAATCTTCAAAAATGCATTTCGATTCATAACATTTATATTTATCCTTGCAACGTGCCTCCCGGTACGTAACATTGTACGTATAGATTCCTAGAAAATATTTTCTACGGTTACGAACGGATAGCCAGCCTAGGCGGTGTCTGTATGGCGTAATGTGCTCGTCTCTCCGAGTCCCGAAGATAAATCGAATCGCACAATTGATAAGCCTTTGAAGCTTCGTATTAAGCTCGTCAGTAAGATCGATATAGGTGAGACAGCAGTTGTCGATATAAGAAAAAATCAGCGTGGTGACGAGTTTACACTTTAGCTGCTGAGAAAGGGAATTTCTATGGTGTTTCAGTTTGTAGAGTGTGAAGTGGACCTTTTGAGAGATAGTACCAACGTGACTCTTCCAGGATAGGTTGGAGGAAATAATGACTCCAAGGTTTCTGGCTTCCGAAGCATATGGTAATGGTGTGCCGTTGATTATGATCGGGCCAAGACTATGTAGGTCAATAGATTTAACGAGTCGCTTTCCAGAATCATGACTTTTGATTTGGAGAGGTTCAGCTGAAGGCAATTACGAGTTGCATACTCAGCGATAGCAGTGGCGTCCAGCGCAATCATCTCCAAACCGCGAATAATATCCGAGGGGGGAATAGTAAGATAGATTTGGGTATCATCAGCAAAGATCATGTGATTGGAGTGAACCAACGATCGGCTTAGGTCATAGATGAAGAGAGAGAATTATAGTGGGCCAAGCACAGAGCCTTGAGAGACCCCTGAGGGGAGTGATTTCCACTGAGAGACATTGTGATTTGTATCAATGACCGCCTGTGATCGTCCACTGAGACAGTTATAGAACCACGATTATGCTGTTGCTGAGAACCCAAAAGACCGTAGCTTGGCGAGAAGCAAAGCATGAGAGACAGTATCGAAGGCCTTCAAAAAATCGAATAAAATCAAGATTGTTACCGCGCGAGCGTCAATCCCCCGTCGGACATCGTCAGAGACCCTGAGGAGCGCCGATTGAGTGCTGTAGTTCGAGCGGAAGCCAGATTGCCCCGGATCAAGAAGGTTGAAGGAATCAATGAAGGATTTAACTTGTTTATAAACTATTTTCTCAAGGACTTTGGTCAGATCAGAGAGTTTTGCGATAGGTCGAGTGTCTGACAGGGAATTAGGTGAACGGATTTTGGATAATTGTCTGCACAGGTTGGCACAGAAGAAACACCGTCGGGGCCCCCAGAGTAGGAAAATGGAGCCATGTCGCTGATGGTCTTGTGGATGCAGTCAGTACTGGTAGGGACAAGGGAAAATTGAGGGGCGTCGTTAAGAGGAAGAGCAGCAATGGAAGTAACGTCACGAGGAGAGCAGGGGGGAGAGGAATTGGAAATGGATACGTAGTAGGAATTCAGTTCATTGGGAGTGAAAAAATGAAGAGGAGAGGGTAAGATCGACTTCACGAGCTCAAGACGGCTTAGCTCTCTCCACATTTGTTTGGGATCCTGGATACCAGCCAGAAGAGTAAACTCGTACTCACTCTTAGCTGATTTGATGTCTGCGGTGAGGATGTCTCGAAAATTTCTATAAATAGCATACCCGAGTAAGCTATTGGATCTTTTGTCCGTTTCATACAACAAGTTGCGCTCGCGAATGCGAGCTTTAAGGCCGTCTGTGAGCCACGGCGTACCCGGTTTCTTAGCAATAAAAGAGGTAAGCGGGGCGTGTGTGTCCAGAGAAGCTAGTGATGCTGAAGAGAGAGTGTCAGCAATAGTGTCGATATCGTTGTGAGACGAGCACGGGTCGAAAGACATGGTCTCATGTTGTGACAATGAGTCGCGAATGGATTTAGAAGATTCCTCGGGTACTAAGTTTTTGAAATTCCGCCGAACAATTACTCGCGGGCGCACAATGGTTGCTTCGAACGAATAAGTGAGTTTCAACAGATCGTAGCCGGTGACGAAAGGCCCATCAGATTTAGAAATTTTAGCGATTTTATCAGGATTATCGACCACAAAGACGTCAAACCAAGAATCGGACGAGGCCGTGTGGTAAGTCGCTTCGGAGTTGACCAGGTGAAGTGCTTGCGAAAGAATGATCTCACGCAGATGATTAACTTCAAAGTGGTCCCGCAAGAGGTTGCAATTGAGATCTCCAGCAATGATAATATTGTTATACGAATAAGATAGCCTATTAAATGTGGATAGAAAATTATGAAAGAGGAGCCCCTCCGGCCTACAATACATCGAAGAAAATAGTACAGATTGCGATGAGGGAAATTTGATGTCAATAACTGAGTATTCTGGCAAATTAGAGAACAAACTGGGCGACACGGCGAACACCTTGGCCTTGAGCGAGTTGTGTATATAACATGCAACCCCACCTCCATGCTTGCTCTCGCGGTCGTTACGGATCAGAAAATAATTGTTGAAATTGACAAGATCATCGGAGATGCGAGCATGGAGCCAGGTTTCTGACACCGGAATGATGTGGAAGCATTCTGCTTCGAAAAAAAGTCTAAAAAAGTCAATATGTCCCAGAAGCAAGTTAGCATTAGACTGCGCAACGTGAAGTTGGTTGAACACTGGACTGTTGGATGATGCTCGATGAACTGCGGTCGTGTTGCCGGGACGATTATCAGTTGGTTGTCAAACGAGCTTAAGGAGATCAGTTTCTAAGAAGATATGGATGATCGGTTGTCCGTCATCCCTCCTTACACAAATTTCTCCCGATTTACTCTAATTCTCCCGATAATACGCTGGAGACAACAGCCATTGGATCATCGGATATACACGGTAGTACACCCGAAATGATGAGCTCAGTCGACGATGGCGGAGTCACGATGGAAGGACGATGTGACCCTTCGAGTTTGGAGAGGCGAGTGGACACCTCCACTCTCTAAGTGCGCTGCACTCGACGCGCAAGTTTGTATCCGATCCCGCCGCCGTCTTCATTCGATTTTCTATAGAGGTGATGCGGTCATCCATAGTCCGTTGAGAGGCTGCAAGGGCAGAGACATCTTCCCGAAGATCAATAAAGTTTAAAGCAACAACTGCAAGGGTGTTTTGGATTGAATTTTGGGTGTTTTGGATAGATTTTAGTTGACTGTTGGTGCTGGTGTTAGTGTTTAGTGTTTTGAAGTTGTGCCATGAGATCTTCTAAAGTCGTTCCTTTTGGAGTAGACGACGCAGTGTCCAGACCAGAAAATGAGGCCTGAGAGGTAGATAGGGGTGTCCATGGGGTGGTCTCCGAGCGCTGCATGGCACAAGTGTCACAACGAAAGGAGTAGCGACTGTTGAGACAATCAGGATCGAAGGCAAAACGATCCGAGGCGCATTCAAGATGAAAAGATCGCCTGCAATCACCGGTGCACTTGACTGCATCATTATCAGAGGCGAGGCGATGACAGACGGAGCAACGAGGCATGGTCAGAGATGGAGAGAGTACGGTGAGAGAGAATCAAATAAAATTGAAAACCGGTGACTAGGCGTATACGCTCTGTAGACAACAGCCAGTTATATATAAGTAGCATTCATAGCGACAAATATCGTAGAGCGGTATAGACGTTCAAGTCGAAAACAGAGACGTTATACAAGTACAGCTAATCACGCAAAGAGACACAAAGAACACGATATAGCACTGCTGGACACAATAAGTCGACCAGTAACTGAAATGAGGTAGTGTGTGAAAGTGAGTGTGAAGATAGGAGATTAACTGGTCACTACTCACGCGCACAGTACCCAAGAGATTACACACGAAGAAAATAAAAATGCTTGGGCTCTCATGGACGTTTACAGTTGAGGAGCGGCGAAATGAAAGGAGTAAACACGCAAAGAGTAAATAAATAAAATGATGGAGCTCACGTACGCACACACTCATGAGAGCGGCGAGAATAAGAATAGTAATAATAAGACTACTCGATGAATTCAACGATCAGTGCTCACAGAGACGAGAGTCATGGCGCACCAACACATAGAGTACACAGATATGGCAATGCTAACAGTATGTACGCGAACGATCCGAACGAAGATAGAGCAAACGGCAATACACGAGAAACTGACTTTCACGCACGAATACAACAGAGAATAAAAGCACGCTCATCTGGGTAAAAAGTGTGTATGCTCCACACGATTTATATACACGATAACTTTGAAGTTGAAAAATAAATAAGACAAGTAGCCAAGGCCTGGAAGATGTGACGGGGAAAAATTGGGATCGCGGGCACCGATACGCACCCGTCTCGCTCGGCTATCTTGGTGATCCTGATGTGTGTGTGTGTGTGTGTGTGTGTGTGTGTGTGTGTGTGTGTGTGTGTGTGCGTGCGCGCGCGCGTGTGTGTGTGCGCGTGCGTGTGTGTGTGTGTGTGTGTGTGTGTGTGTGTGTGTGTGTGTGTGTGTGTGTGTGTGTGTGTGTGTGAGAGAGAGAGAGAGAGAGAGAGGTCAACTGCTAACTCATAACCATTTTTTTCACTTCATGGTGATTAAAGTGACCGGTCTTTTGCTGGGAGAACAAAAGACTTCGGGATAAAAATTTAATCAAAGAATAAGCTGATTGATCAACCCCAATTTCTTCCCTACAGATCTGCATTTCAAGCAGTGTTTTCCTTGGTATGGAGATCGCATCTGACTTCCCCAAAAAGATTTTTCTCGTCTGATTAGACAGAAATGCCGACAGATAGATTTTCATGCATCTTCCTCCCTCTTTTACATCTTTTTATTATCCTCTGAATAGCAATTTTGTGTAGGAAAAGTCCAAAGAATTCTGTTGACATTATTTTTTTCCCCCTATTTAGGATGATTTAAGTGTCCGGTTCAATTTTCAAGCGTTTTACTCTTACTTTTACATCCTCCCACTATCCTCTAAAAAGTATTTTTGTGTTGGGAACGTCCAAGTGGGATTTTTAGAGACTTTTTTCCCCTGAATTCAGGGTGATTCAATTGGTCGGTCTTTTCTTAAGAAAAAAAGACGCATGGACGAAAATTCGATCAAAGAGTCCGTCAAACTGCCCGTCCACCTACTTCTTTTTCCTACAGATCTTGACTTTACGCAGGGTATTTTTCCTGGTATGGAGTCCGCATGTGACTTTCCCAGAAAGGTTTTTCCCATGTGAAAAAACATATATGCCGGCAGATAGAATTTCATGCATCTTTCCCGCTCCTTCGCATTCCTCCCCTCCCCTTATCCTTTTGAAAAGAGCATTTGTGTGGCTATCACCTCTCGTTGAATTTGCGAATCTTGCGCTTGGAAGGATTGAAGGACTCAATTCGTCAACGTTTTGTGCACGTCGGTGAGGTATTGTCCGATCGTGGATTGATATGACGCGAATTTGATACTGCGTTCGTGAATCGTGTGGCAACTGGGGCTGTGATTAATCGTAATTATATTGAGCCACGTCAATTTTTATTGGACTTATTTGAACTAGTTAAGATGCAAGTGACAAACAGTATTGCTGAATACAACAGTGTGAAGGCGAACACTGAGTTCAATGGTGAGTTTGCGGCAGGGGAAAAACGTGCGTATAAAACCATAAATATGGCGAGCTCTGAACTCTTTGCGACGTTAGATTTGCGTGAGTGATACGATGAGTGAGTGATTGAATCAACGCTGGCATTACTTGATGATTTTGAAGAATATGATAGTGGCTGTTCGCTAGTGACAATATTAAATTTAACGATAAACATCAATAAATATAATGCCAAGCGTGCAGGGTGTTTTTTCGCAAGCTCGGAAAAAACTAAGAAGAAAAAAGCCATACGGAATGTTTAGTCCAATGATCAAGCGTGCTTTGCATGGGCGGTCGTCGCTGCCTCACACCCTGCAGAACGTCATCCCGATCGCATATCTTTATACCCGCATTGTTCAACGATACTCAATATGCGCGGTATCAGCTTTCCTACGACATTGGACCAGATCAAAAAAATCGAGCAATTGAATAGTCTCTCCATAAATGTGTAGGGCGATAAGGATGATAAAATTCTTCCAATTCGCATCGCCAAGCAGAAAAAGGAGACTCATATCAATTTGATGTACATAGAAGATGCGGCAGAAGAAAAAATTGGGCATTTCGGGTGGATTCCGGATTTATCGTGCCTCGTCAGCACACAACCCAGCAATAACTCGCAGAAAAAGAAGTTCATTTGCGATCGGTGAGTGATCTTGTATCTCTCATAAAAAACATTTGTATTGAGCATTAAATATTTGTTCAGTAATTGAAAATTATTATAATTTTCCAGCTGTCTACACCACTTCTCTTCTTTTGACAAGCTGCAATCTCATGAGGTGGACTGTGGAAACGTTAACGATTGTGTGGTTCTATTGCCAAGTGACAACGACAAATGGCTGAAATTTATCAATGTCAATCAGAAGGAACACCTACCCTTTTTATCGTTCACGCAGACCTCGAGTATTTTTTGGGGAAGACAAGTGCGGAGGAGAGGCAGAAAAAAAAATTAAAAAAATAATGATAATAATAAATCATCAACATCATCGCATATTCAGTGTGGGATACCACGTCAGTTGCTCGTATGATACATCATTGTCGAGATATAATTCATATCGCGGTGAAAACTGTGTCAAATGGTTTGTTCGAGAACTGCGAGAACTAGGATTGCATGTTGAAAATTTGTTGACGAAAAATGCTCAAATGCATGAATTGTCGCCACAAGAAAGGAAAAAGTTTCAAGAGGAAAAACATTACTATATCTGTGAAAAAGAATTCACGGCGGGGGATAAGCGTGTTCGCGATCATTGCCATCTGACGGGAACATTCAGAGGTCCAGCCCATTCAGATTGCAATTTAAATTATCGAAATTCTTTTTTCATTTCGGTAGTTTTCCGCAATTTATCTGGTTATGACGCGCATTTTATCATCAAGAAAGTCACCATGGCGTTCAAGGGGAAAATCGATTTACTCCCAATAACTAAAGAAAAGTACATTTCCTTGATGAAGACTGTTGAAACGTCCAAAGACTCGAGAAAAAATATTCAACTTCGCTTTATTGACTCTTTTCAATTTCTCAATGCACGTCTCGATAAATTAGCTTCTTTTTCAAACATTGACAAACTCGCAACGTTAAACTTACAATTTCCTGACACGGAACATTTCAATTTATTTACGCAAAAAGGAGTGTTTCTATACGGGTATATCGACAGTTTTGACAGGTTGGACGAAACTGAGCTTCTACCACGAACTGCATTTTATAGCTCCTTAACTTATTCGACAGTATCTGAGGAGGAGTATGCCCATGCCAAAAATGTCTGGGAGCGATTTGCCACTCGAACGTTAGGTGAATATAGCGATTTATACTTGAAGACAGATGTATTGATATTGGCCGACATATTCGAAAATTTTCGCGATAGTTGCTTAAAAAGTTATGGTCTTAACCCAGCGCATTACTTTACTCTCCCCGGAAACACCTGGGATGCTGTGTTAAAGTATACAAAAATCAAATTTGAATTACTCAGACATCGATATGGTGCTATTCGTAGAGAGAGGTGTTCGCGGTGGCTTGAGTCAATGTTCACATGGACATTTACGCGCAAATAATAAATATATAGAGTCATACGATAGATCGAAAAAATCCTCATACTTAATGTATTTCGATGCCAATAATTTGTATTGAAGGGCAATGAGTCAATCATTGCCTTATGCAGACTTTCAATGGGTGGACGATATATCCGCCTTTAACTTAGACTCAATCGCACTGGATTCAGCGAATGACTATCTCCTTGAGGTAGATTTGGAATATCCGAAACACTTACACGATAAGCACAAGGATTTGCCGTTTTGTGCAGCGCACGGTATACCTCCGGGCAGCCGGCATAAGAAGCTCCTCGCAACTGTTGAAGATAAAAACGCTATGTCATTCACTATCGCGCTGTACAGCAATGCTTACGTCATGGTTTAAAAGTCACAAAAATCCATAAAATTTTAAAATTTAAACAATCTCCATGGCTCGCATCATATATTGACTTGAATACGCAGTTCCGAACACACGCCACTAATGAATTCGAAAAAAACCTATTCAAACTGATGGATAATGCAGTTTCTGGCAAAACCATGGAGAATTTACGGAGCGTAGAAGTGAATTGTTGACTGAATGGGCTGAGCGATATAGGGCAGAGGCATCGATTGCGAAACCAAATTTCAACAGCCACAGTATCATTGCCGAAAATTTAATCGATGTAGAACTACGCGATCTCGAGGTGAAATTCAATAAGCCGATAGATGTGGGTATGTGCATTCTGGACATATCGAAAACATGTTTACATGAGTTTCACCACGAGTTTATGACCCCGTTTTATGATGACAATTGTAAGGTTCAGTAAACAGACACCGATGGTTTGATATACAAAATCGAACGCGACGATATATATTCCGACATAAAAAATAGTTTGAAAAAATTTGATACGAGCGATTATCCCGTTGATAATGTATCAAGAGTCGCGGCAGCGACTCGACGCCAAGTATTAAAAAAACTGAGAGATCTCAGTCGAGACGCCGCGAACTCTTATATACGCGAATATGCCTCAATTCACGCCTCTTTTACACTTCAATTCGATATTACTAAAAAACACGACAACTTTTTTAACATTTACGAATATACTTTTCTTAAAAAAAAATTAGCTTTCCATTGATACCATTATTTTTTTTTCCGCCCACGCGATGCTGAGATAGCATGATATTCGGGGAATTAATCCGAATATTTATCATCAGAAAAATTCTTCAACCGGTCACACTCTTATACACGGTCTCTATATCTATACGTATAACTGAAATGCTTATACACGGGCTCTATATCTATAACATTTTTGTTACCATCTACGATACATACTAGCGTGGTCGTTATTCCAGATCCCATTTCTATACATATTCTATGATATATATTAAGGTGGACGTTTTTCGAGATTCGAATTTTGTTTAAATTTATATAATTTATATATTATGTATGTTAGGGTGGTCGTTATTTCATGTTTCATTGTCAATTTATATTAGTGTGGTCCTTCGAGATTCGAATTTTGTCTATATTTGAATATATATTTATATAATTTATATACTATGTATGTTAGGGTGGTCATTATTTCATGTTTCATTGTCAATTTATATTAGGGTGGTTCTTCGAGATTCGAATTTTGTCTATATTTATATATGTATTTATATACGATGTATATTAGGGTGGTCATTCGAGACTCGAATTTTCTTTTTATAGATATACAAGCCCGTGTTTGAGCGATGTGATACGACTTTATAAAGAGAGACTTGTATGTGGTAGTGAGAAAATATGAGTGTGTGCAGGTCGCGCTTTCTCTCGCTCCACTATCCGTAGATAGAGCATTTAAAAATCGATAACTTAAAAACTGTTCCACAAAAAAAAATTTTTTTAGAACCTGGATTAGTGTGCGAGTGTGTGCGAGAGTGCGCGAATATGTGCGAGAGTTGGCGAGAGTATATGAGGATGCACGAGGGTATGTTATTGTGTCCGAGTGGGTGCAAAAGTGTGTGACAGTCTACGAGAGTTTGCAAGTGTGTGCAAGAGTGCGACAGTCTGCGAAAGTGTATGAGAGTGTGCGAGTGTATGCAAGTGTGTGTGATAGTCTGCGAAAGTCTGCAAAAGTGGACATAGACAAGTCTAATGCACTCTTGTTCATTGTTTTCCTTATATTTTCAACTAACTCAACATCATTTTAAACAAAATTGATGCAAATGACTTCTACGAGGAGAGATGTTATCGAACAAATATTCAAAAAGAAGCGAAATCAATCACAAAATACTTTTAAAAAGTAAAAAAAGGACGCCAAGTATTAAAATTCCCAAAAAGTCGAATTAAAAATAATCACAAAAATTCAAAATGCAGAAAAAATCGTAAAAATCTGAAATTTAAAAAAAAAGGAGAAATCACACAAGCCAAGCCAAAAATTTTGCGTGCGTAAATTTTTTAAGCCCAAGCCAAACTAAAAAACTTGGCGTGCAGAGTTAAAAACCAATAAGCTCGGCGAGGAAAAACCTCCAAGCGCCTCTATCGTTTAACGAAGGAGTGAATGAACTAGAGAATGAAAAATAAAACAATTGATCAAGTGCACTAGTAAGCAATCATGAGAACAAACAGAAGACGTAACGGCCGAGTAAACTAGTGAGTAACTATGAAAAAAATTCATTGAGAATAATCTTTTACACTGCTTATAATTAAATGAAAGAATAATATTATCATTATTTCTGGAATAGTGGAAAATATTCTATTGGCCTTTTGTTATGTCCGAATTTGGTAAAACATAGTAGCATCAGTGCACATAATGGTTGCAATAATCGAAAATATCGTTGCTACTTCTTTTGTCATAAACTTTCTCGGTGCAATATATGTAACATTATTTTAGTTTCATAACAATTTATCTTTTATCCTCCTCTCTTAACGGCCAATCATTTAAATATCGAATACTTATCTTAACTATTGAATGCCGATGACATTCACGACGTACACGGAAATGTGACCAGGCCTGGATTTACGATGATTGTCGTAGATGCACGTGATCATTGAGCAATTGTATCAGGACATTCATGATTCTCATTAACCATATAAAGAGCGATACTCTAATTACGGTTAAATAAAAAAATCTCATAACGGTCATTGCAAACAATGCGTCAGTATTCGTAAGCAAACTACAGTAAACGATCAGATAACTTAACTCGACAGGACCGGAAACGTTCACATAACTTAACTTTCCCCTTATTCTCATACTCACGTAAACGCAATACGCAATACGCATGCTCATAGATCTTTCGCGGCCGGTCAAAGGTTTAAAGTGGGAAGAAACGGTCATAGAGGGAGTTAAGATATGCGAATATGTTGCCATGGTAACGAGTTAGGTTATGCGAGCGGTCAAGTTATCTGATCGTTTACTGTACTTGACAATTCGAGTAATAATAATCTGTGTTATCAATATATGAGTAGGTATAATGATTTTCTATCTTATCTCGTGAAAATCCTTCAGTACCTCCCGGGTTTATTTTTTTTAACCCTGCACGCCAAGTTTTTTAGTTTGGCTTGGTCTTTAAAAATTTACGCACGCAAAATTTTTGGCTTGGCTTGTGTGATTTCTCCTTTTTTTTTAAATTTCAGATTTTTACGATTTTTTCTGCATTTTGAATTTTTGTGATTATATGATATACCGCTAGTAAACAAGAAAGTTCCGGGTCTCATGAAAGATGAGAAAAAAGGATCTATTTTGACGAAATTCGTGGGTCTTAGATCGAAGATGTATGCAACGCGAGTCGAGGGGGAAAAAGATGATAAAAGGTGAAGGGAGTTAGAAGCAACGTCGTAGCTTGAACAATCGAATTAAAACATTATGTGGAATGTTTGAGCAAAAATATCAAAATAGATCGAAGCCAATCTTCCATTCAGTCGACATTGCATAATGTTTATACAATCACCGAGACAAAAACTGCCCTAAACCTGGAAGATGATAAGCGATATATCATACCGGGAACGGTTAAAATATTGCTGTGGGGTCACTTACGAAATATGCATTGGTATGAAATCATAAAAGAAATCATGAAATAAAGGAGAAAGTTTTTGAAACTCATGTGTTGAACCTATTTTCCCCAATCAGCTTTGAAGATCTGCATCTTGTCAGAGAGAAAGTGTGAGTGAGAGAGATGGAAAGAAGGAGAAAGAGAGAGAAGGAGAAAGAGGGAGAGAAAGGGACGGTGTTGACTTCGGTTTGGAACATCGAACGTTGGCTATCGTTGTGGGGACAGGGGGTCACGAAAAAAGACTCAACGAGTCGTTTTCACATATTATTATTTCTTCATTAGTTACAAATCATCTTTGCTTATCCAACTATTGTGCGCATCGTCGAAACTCAACCATTTCACAAATAACTGACTGCCACGTTTCTTCAATACTTTTTCAATGAGATATATATCAGGGTATTGAACACTATGCAGCTCTTGTTCGTAGAAACCACCCGCAATGAATTCATTTTGATGATCTTTTATATTATATGTTATGATGTTAGTTTTGCTCACTTGATATATTGTAAATATTTCCGTTGTCCAGTTTGGTGTGTAACCTTTCTCAAATACATTTTTAGGTACTCACTCTATATATAAGGAGTGACTATTAGTATTGCCTTCCAAAAAACTTTCTTACGAAAAATAACCGTACAAACCTTATACCAACATATGTTGGCATATTATACAAAAACAAAAAATTTCGGACTTTCCGTCACCTGAGCCGTCCGTCTGCACTCATAACTCAGCAACTCATGAACGGATCCGGTTCAAATTCATAGCACAGTTTTGTTTTACTACAATCTCAAAATCTTTTTTCACTCAATCCATTCAGAGAAGGTTGAATATGAAATTTCCCAAAAAAAACAGCAATTTTTGAGCAAAAAAGCCATTTTTCTGTCCGTCCAGAGTGAGATCTCCGCAACCTGTGACCCAATGTTTTTGTAAGTTATAGACTTTCTTTAAACGATCATAAAGAAGTGCCCTGTAGAGTTTGAGACTTGACAGTTCTTTGAACCATTTTGTTTTAACGAAAATAACTTTTTTTCAGTTTTTCACTCATTGCACGAAGATGCGTGAACGAATTTTTTCAATTTTCACTATGTACTTTCATTTTAATACATTTCAACTATTTCAAGAGTTTAAAATGATTTAAACAATTTTAACATAAAATTTTTAATATTTTTGTTTCATTCATTTGTAACTTTTCAACGTTTTCGCCAAACGTTAAAAAGTTTGGCGAAAAAAACACTGATTGGACAAAAATTTTAGACATTTCTTACTATTTGATAAAATGTTGTTTTTCTTTAAAATATAATGATTGATAATTAGTACACTTTTATGTATTTAATTTTTTTTTCAAATATTATTATTACTTTTATGCAAAGAAATAAATTATATGGAACATAACCTCATGTTCCTGAAATACACAATTTTCTTAATGAAACAAAAACATCTTCACACAATACACCACACTACACTCGATCGAATTGCACACACTGTCACTCTAAAAAATCATATGTCATATTTTTCAACATTATAATTTAAGTAAACAATAAAACGGCCGTGATCGGGATGACAGATAAAAATCATTAATAAACGAAAGCAAATTTTGGCTGCATTATCTTGAACGCATAAGCCCAAGACACAATGACAAGCATAAGAAATAAGGAATAAGAATCAGCCAATTGCCGCGCACTTTGGAAAACTACGCCAATTGGATGATTGATCTTATTCCTTATTTCTTATTTTTGTCATTGTCTCCGGCTTTATTTACATGCTTACAGCACGTATGGGGGAATTCTGAAAGGGTCGGACTGCGGTTGAACGCTGCATAATCTGGCGTACCCATTGGTCAAAATGAATTTCGGGCGTGGCATTGTGGCGCGCGAAATTCAATTTGGCCAATAGGTACGCCAGATTATGCAGCGCTCAAGTGCAGTGCGACCGTGTCAGAATTCACCCATACATCGGCATATAAAATGCTACTGGATATGACGCTCACAGCCCTCAAAACGTTCAAGACCACGGTCGTACATACAGGTCTGGAAACTCCCGTGGTGGGGGTACCTTGCTTATTGATGATAGACGTGTAGTTCATATATTTGTCACTGTGAACGCTGCGATCTGAACTCTGGCGCGCTGACGATGGGTGGGGGAAGTGAGATAGAGACAGCGCTATAGCTTTTCAATCTCTGTCTTACGTTTTGAGGTGAAGCATGAGAATACCGAGAAAGCGCATAGATCGCAGAGACGAGTAGTGACAGAATTACGAACTATTCTCGTGCTTCCATAAGCCAGGTACCCCTACCCTCGAAATTCGGCCGAGTTTTCAGACCTGTATGTACGACCGTGTTCAAGATGAATGCAGCCTATGCTATCTCACTGCCACGCACCGCGCCACACACATGATCAAATCTACTTAATTTTCGCTATTACAATTATCAACAAAAATATGGGAAAAAAATGTTAATGACTTTTTGGCTGTTTGAGCTAAAAAATTGGATTCTCTTTCTATGGGACCTCTTCGATTAAAAAAAATATATAAAATTCTACGTAAACAAACAAAATTTTTAAGATTTTACTGAAAATGGGATTCGAATAACTTCTTATTAAAAAAAATCGATTTTTTTTCTTCGTAATGTTGATCTTTTTTTCTCCTATGACTACAATAGTTCCCTTGTGAATTATATTTACATTAAGAATTGCAATTTTTATGTAAAGAAATTGAATAAAGTGCAAATTGTACTTGAATTGTGATTCCAATTGTTAATTATTATGATTTACAAAGGAAATTTGTAAGAGAAGTAAAATTATTTATTTTAACATAATCGAAATCAACTATTTTAGTCATGGAAGAAAAAAAGATCAAAGTTACGAGAAAAAAAAGTCGAACAAAATTTTTTTCAATATGAGAATTTATTTGAATTTCATCTTCGGTGAAATCTCAAAAATTTCCTTTTTTTACGTAGAATTTTATAATTTTTTTTTGAAAAAATTTGAAGGCGTTCCATTCAAAGGGAATTAAATTTTTTTAGCTTAAAACAGCCATAAAGACAAAAAAAAATTTCTTAATTTTTTGATATTTTTTTTCAAAGAGTACATTGAAAAATAAACAAAAATGACCTCTTCTAGCAAATTAGAATATCGTGGTTATTGAGGAAGTTATGATTATTCCCTGACTACTTCGCTACTCACTCGGTGAGTTCGTAATGAAAAAATTCCAACCAACGAGCGCTAGGTAGACTACCCATACGACCCAAGAACTTCGGTTATGTGGGTAGTCTACCTAGTGTTCGTGGGTTGGAATTTATCCATTTCCAACCTACATGGGTAGATTACCCAAAACGTGGGTAGAGAAACGGTCAGGGTTTTAAGAACATTTTTCCAAAAATCAATAACTTCGGTATGGTTTAAGATAGAGATCTAAAAATGTACATGGACACTGCTTTTTGCATGTGTAATAACATATTAAACAATAATAAAAAATCAAAGGGAGCCACCGACAAAACGTCGTCGAATTTACATGGAATGACTCATATACATGTATAGTGTATACATACGAATGTTCTACAAAAAATAGAAATTTTGTTTTTCCTGGAAAATAAAAATTCCCGTTTCTTCAAGAAAACGACTAATAGTAACACTTAATTGTCGTACGTAATGGGGAAGCAAAATTCGATAGTGGAGGTTATGTTGCCCTGTGTAAGATTCGAGTGGGGAGAAAGCGTGATCGGGGTCGTCAAATTAAGGAAGCGTGTTGCTAAGTTATGAGTGCGGTCAAGTCATGGGAGATTCAGTTGTGGGAGCGTACACTGTACTTTTATATCGAATAATATTTTGATTATATTCAAATCTGTCATTAATAACGAATAATATAATTTATCAGAATAATTTATCGAGGTTCACAATTAATAAAAGAGTTTGAATTACGGTGTGAGTGCCTATTAAAACGTTCCCAAGGGACATGTTAACCAACATTAAAAATATATTCGATCACAACGGAATAAATCAAGACAATGATCAACGAGTACGCCGAGCGTGCTTGTTATATTTACTAATGCGCATTTGATCGCCAATTTTAAATTTCGATGGTTTTCCCCCCTCAATTCTTTTATAAATATCATATAGTATTTGTTCTTCATTCGCAGCATTAACATTCTTCGGCTTAATAGGAATGGTATGATGCACAGTATTATTATACTCGATAATTAACTTCTCCAGAATATCAATCCATTTCCAGTTTCTGCGAAGACTGAATTGAATTCACATTTTATTTCTAAGCGTACGATTGAAGCGTTTACAAATTGATGATTTTGAATTCCTATACGTAGAATCCATGTGAATATTAAACTTTTTTAGAAGCGTCTTAAATTCGGAATTATAAAATTCTTTGCTACGATCGAGATGTAGATTTTTCGATCTACGTCCTTTGGTAAGTTTCGATTCCATTGCAGCGGTGACATCTATTCCACTCTTGCTCTTCAATGGTTTGGCCCATGCGAATTTTGAGAATATGTCGATGACGGTGAGGAAAAATTTATGATAAGAGTTTCCACGTGCATATGATGACATATCAACGAGATCAGCTTGCCATGTTCCATCGAGGCCGCGTATATCCACATGTCGACGTCGATAGTTTCGCCAAGCTGGCTTATGCAACTCCTCAACAAAAGCACGCTTCTTCTCACACATGTTTTTCTCCCCACAACGTTTCGAATAATTTGTTCAATTGACGCTTATGAAATTCTAAATCCTGGAGCGTGCTCTTTTGCATTCCTTCGTATGTTGTGAAACTCCTCCTCCTCCTCATTCATCTTCTCTTTTTTTTAATATTCACTTTTTCGTCTTTAATTTCTTGCTTCATGTTCTTTTTATATGAAACCATTTCCTCCAGTGACCGGACGATTGGTTTAAATACATCTTGTATTTTTGTTGTGTACTATCACGGCCACTTTTCAAGATTTGATGTTTTCGTCGTATTGCATCACTTGCCTTGGCAAGTTGACACAGCATGTATTTTTCCCTCAAAAGTTCTGTTTTTCATGTTGACACAGATAAGTCACACCTCAGACTGTCTCTCTGCTCAACGTGAGCATTTATTTATCATCGACAGTTAAGAAGGAATCAAAATCCCTTCTGGATCTACCCTCATTAATTTCACTATCTTTATCTATCGTAAGAAATCCATACTTGTCGGATTTCCAATATTTTACACGCATATTTTTGGAGCATGCGTAAGTTATATCCGTATTGGCGTGATCGTTATACACATGTTTGAGATTCATGTCATCCTGTTTAAATAGCACCGCAAAATTTGCATTATCTCTCACGAGATATTTTGAGATGCGAATATATGTCTGACAAAGATGTAAACTGTCGACGATCTCGTGTCTTCTCATGGAAAAAAATGCTCTGACATTGTCCTATTTTTCACATGCTATATCGTCAAAGATAAATATTGAGTTTGGATGAGCGTCACTCGGTGATACAACTTGTTCATGATCATTAAATGGATAATATTGAATACCATTCACTGGTTCGAGTGATTGTTCGAGCAATTTAAAATTTGGCTGCTTAAGCGATTTAGAATAGAGATAAATGTTCCCAAATCTCAAGTCATTGAGATGTATTAGCAGCGTCAGTAATGCATTAGTTTTTCCACAATCAACCCTTTCGCAGTGAGGTGAAAATGAGATTTTCGTGCCATTTTTGTGTTGGAAAAAAAATTTCCTAGATTTGCTTCAAAGTCTCAGTATAGAGGTTTTTGGGGCCGCTGACTTCGAATTCGACATCAGATTTCCAAAATTCAAATTGGCGGATTCAATATGGCGGACGCGAATTCGCGACCATAAACATCTAGAGATACAATTTTCTGTCAAAATTCAACAGCTTTTCGAATTTGCGTCCACCATATTGGATCCGATATCTTGAATTTCGGAAATCTGATTTCAAATTCGAATTCAGCAACTCCGAAAACCATGAAGTACTCACTTTCGTCGAAATCAAACCATTTTTCGAATTTGCGTCCGCCATATTGGATCCGCCATTTTGAATTTTTGAAATCTGATTTCAAATTCGAATTCAGCGACTCCGAAAACCATAAAGTACTCACTTTCGTCGAAATCAAATCATTTTTGGAATTTGCGTCCGCCACATTGGATCCGCCATTTTGAATTTTGGAAATCTGATGTCAAATTCAAATTCAGCGACCCCAAAAACCATGATGTACCAAATTACAATCGAATCGATGCAGTAGAAATAGGTTGTTTTTTAAATGCTCCTATACGTGTCATGACACAAAAATGGCACGACTTTTTTTTGCCCTTATGCGTGTCACTCACAGTCAAGGGGTTAAACGGACCACAAAACACCGCACGAATACTGTTGGGTAGGATATTTCCATGACGTCTTTGCTTCTTCCCTCCACCCTCTTCCACAAGTTTATCGAAATTTATTATGGATTGTTGCCCATCGGAAACTTGTTTCTTCGGCACCATCTCACATACGAGTAACCGAAAAAAGCATATAAATGTCTTTAAAATGTGAATAATAATCAGTCGAGGATTGGCCTTTGAACGGTGATGATTGTGCATGAAAAGAAGAAGAAATCCGGCAAAGGTTTAATCAATGATTTAATTAATAAACTTCCTGTGGAATTACAGATACCTTGCGATTAATATAGTGGGCCTGGTACAAAGTTGGCCAAGCGTCTTGCTTGTGGTGATCCGGGTATCAATCCATTGGACGCTGCATGCAAAGGGCACGATATTGCATATTTAAAAAATCGTAACAATTAAGAAGCTAGACATTTGGTGGATAAAGTGTTGACTAAGCAAGCCTGGCAACGTGTAACCGCGAAAGACACCAGTATTGATGAGAAAACAAGTGCTTGGGCTGTGACAAACATTATAAAGGCAAGAACGAAGTTTGGTATGGGGGTGAAGTCTGTGCAAAGGAAAAAAAGACGACGAAACCGCAAAAGAGTATTTGCTTGTAAAAGGTCATCAGTGCTGCGCGGAAAGCAATGACTCGAAGCGATGATCCTCAAAAAGTCGTCATGGCGGCATGGAAAGGCGCGCGTGCCAGCGTGCGAGGCAATAAAGTACGCACACTACGAGTTCTTCCTGTTCCCCGAGAAATTGGTGGTTTTTTACCTTTTCTTATATCCATCTTCGCGGGTCTTAGCGCTGCTGTCGCGTTATATGGTGGGGCTGCTGTAATAGCTAAAGCTGTAAATGCTGCTTAAGCTGCTAAAAAAGAATTAGATGATAAGAAGTGGCTTGATGAAAGGATCGAGAGCATCGCTTTGGTTTACACTCGAAACCATACAAGCAGAGGCTGGGGCTTCGCATCAAGCCAAAAATCTGATGACGCTACCACATCAACCTCTTACCGTCATCGATCTGCTTAAGTATGCCTAAATTATGAAAATTCCACATTTCCGTGGGGTTTTCATGCGTGATACATTGCATAGAAGTGAACCCCTCAAGCATGAATCGGCAATTGTTAATTTGGATGAAAATGTGAGTCCTGGCACACATTGGGTTGCATACAAAAAGACTGGACAAAAAATCATCTACTTTGACAGTTTTGGCAGTCTTCCACCGCAATCTGAACTCATCAGCTATTTTGATGTTGGTGGCGTTAATTATAATTATAACAAATATCGAGAATATGATACGATTGAGTGCAGTCATTTATGTCTTTAATTTTTATGTGGACTAGTAAATCATCGAGACAAATATACACTATATAAACGTGAATTGCAGAGCTTCGGGATCAGTGTATACTTTCCAAACATCATGGATGATAGTATAACCTTAACAATATCGGGATTGGCTTCAGTTCTTGAGACCCAATTTTTCCCACCCATCGAACTGTCTCCACGGAAGAACTATGCTCTTGGCCTCATCGAACGGCTCACATTCAATTCAATTCCCAATATCGACACTGGATGCAACACATTTTATGTTGGAACACGTGTGGTGACTATACGAACAGGCAGTTAGGAAATAGTGGATATTGAAAAGTATTTACAGGCAGAATTATCGACTGCAAACGTCAAAATCGAACTGAAGCTATAATAATACACTACGCAGTGAAATCGAGTGTGATCAACCAATTCTCTTCACAGCTAGTGAATGAACCTCTGTTAGGCTTTGCACCAAGGATATTGAAAGCTGATAAAAGGCATGAATCTGATCTACCCGTATCTATTCTTAAAGTGAACTCCTTACGAGTTGAGTATAATATAACCACCGGTGCATACATTAATGGGCAGAAAGTTCACACAATTCACAAATTTTTCCCATCTGTGCTGCCTGGCTATAAAAACATCGAAGTACCATCAAACGTCATTTATCTACCAATTACGACTCGAATGATTGGTAACATACAGCTTCGTATTGTTGATCAGAACGGAGATTTGGTGAATTTCCGTGGCAAAGTTATCACCATACGGCTGCATATAAAATCTCAATGGGTATAAACTACAATAGAATACCGAATGTTAATAAACCATCATGGGGTCGCGAAACCAGTCATCGATCAACGCTCAGAGCGCTAACACCACAAAATCTGCAACTCCTGAAGAATTTGGGTCTCAAAGTTCGTGGAGCACGCGTGTGAGGAATTATTTGTTGTGTGCGTTGTGCATCTGCTGCGTGCAATAAAGGGAGAAATCTTAAACATTCAGACATCTGTCATCTTCGACGAATCCATCGCACATTATGAGGTTCATGCTCATCAACCGTATGCAACGTCAACCTACAACAACAGTGATGAAATACTAATTTCGATCCAGCATCAAGATTTATCAATTCTGCCGAGCAGAAGTTCCCTGCACATCTACGGAAAACTAACGAAAAACGATGGTACACCGACAACTGCAACAAGACTCGTCAACAATGATATATGTCATTTATTCGAAGAAGTGCGCTATGAACTAAATGCGATAGAAATTGATCGTAATAAGAATGTGGATATTACATATCTTATTAAAGGATATACATCTTTTACACCGAACAAGAGCGCGATGCTTGAAAATAAGGGTTGGCTTGATGTCGAAGAGACCAAACAAATCGTGGATGCAGCGGGTAACTTTGATGTACGCGTGCCATTGCGTATGCTGCTGGGCTTTACCGAAGATTATCGAAAAATGGTTGTGAATGCGAAGCATGAATTAATTCTGACTAGATTATGCAGTTATGTCAATGCAAAATCGAAACTGCTGCTAAGAATTATAAACTTAAATTGCGTAAAATCGAATGGCTTGTGCCATATGTCACTCTGGCGGATCAACAAAAAATTTAAATTTTAAAGTTTATCTCCAAAAACTCGCCAATTTCCATGAGTTTCCATGAGAATTGTATGTATACCCGTTGTTACCTGCCACCTCTAAACATGTATGGTCCATCAAAACTTCATCACAGCTAGAAAAACCACGGTATGTAATTCTTGCGGTTTAAACGGGGAGGAAAAATGTGACACCGAAGAATGCGAATGGTTTCGATCATTGTAATGTAACTGATGTAAAACTTTACTTGAATTTCCAATGTTATCCTTATGGTAACATGAATTTAAAAATACAACAAAATCAGTTTGCAGTACTCTATGATATGTATACAAACTTCCAGTCCACGTATTACAATAAGGAGACTGAGCCATGGTTGAACAAAACTCAATTTCTGAAATATGCACTTCTCGTGGGGATTGATTGTTCAAAGAAAAATGATTTCCTCAAGTCCGGACCGGTGGATTTACGTCTCGAATTTGAGACAAGAACGAATATACCTGCGCAAACAAGTGCCTAATGCCTCATTCGACATGATCGTATTTTAGAGTATAATCCCTTAAGTGATGGGGTAAAAAAATCGGTATAAATTCACTGAAGTGATCACGCCGGACATCAGCCGAGATGGAGTTTGTCATCTATCTACAGGGTTTCAAGGGGCCCACCAACGAATTTATCCTGAAAGAAATTTCAATCATTCGAGCGGTTGGAAAAAATGCTGAATCTTTGACGCTTTTCTTCGGACCACTATATTCATGGGACGCTTTACCAATGAAATATAAAATTACAAACAATTGGTTGGAACGTAATTTTCGTAGAATACCATGGGATCGTGGCAGCATACCATACGACGCATCGAGAGCGCTTCTTCGAGAAATTTTACAACACGCTCGCCGCATATTCGTGAAAGGCTGCGAAAAGTCTTTTGGGCTAGCGAGTTTAGACTTAGCAACGGAGATTATCGATTTGGAGACTCTGGACAGACCATCGCTAAAGAAATTGCTGAAAACGCCATCGAATTGTTTACACCATATAAGAAATTCGAGATTCAATTGTGCAACGAGGAATGTGAAATCTTTGAAAATCTTTGAAAATCTTTAAAAATCTTTGATACGTATACCATGCATTATGTAAACGAGAGATCTTTGAATAAACAAAACATATTTTTTAAATATACGTGGTTTTTGTTTTATTAATACAAAACTTTTTTTTCCTCCTTTACAAACTAATTTCATGAAACTCCTCCTCACTTACAATGACTTCATGAAATTCGATAGCGTTCCAATGTCCACCGAAATACGTCATACGGAGCTGTTCAGCCTGAGCAGCTTCGAATAATTTTCCAAACGCTTCAGCATCTTGTTCGAATGCTTTGACGGCTTGGGCAGAAAACAAGGCGGCGAATTCTTTCTTGACTTCAGCAACGTATCGTTTGCCATATTTCGTCGGGAGAGCTCGAATGTTGGACATTAGATATTCCCTTCCGACTTGAGAATCTTTCAACTTCTTTGTTAGCAGAAAGTCGGACATCTTGCAAATTTCGTTGATTCTGGAGAAAGCCATTTCGTAAATATTTAGTTTCAAAATTTTTTCGAAAGATAGCGTCTTTTTGGGTGCTCGTGAAGTTGTGATGCCTTCTCTTGATTCTACGACTATTTGTAGATTTTTTATCCGTCCCCCCCCCCTCACGACTTCTAGTGATCCCCTCTCCGTGCATTCTCTGCATTTCACACTTGTTGGTCGTATCCAGTCAGCAGCCACTCCCTCAAATATACCAGCATGAACAGGTTTTGATGAGTCATCCTTTTGAACTAACCACCAACGCCGTGAACAGCTGCATCCCTAAACAGGTTCGAGCAGGTTCGATGCACTCTCCCTCGCTGTGAACATACCCTCGCATCCCTGATCAGGCTATCCTCCAAACACTTTCGACAATTTCGACGTCGGGGTGATGGAAGCTTCTTAGGCGTCGCAAAAAATTTAATTTTTTTTTCTTCAGGATAACGTTCTTGCACAATTGTGAAAATAATTTTCTTGTTGTGTTTTGCTATCTCATATAATGTCGTCAAATTTTAAATCGATCGAAGGAGAACTTCATATAAAAAAAATTCAATCAAAAAATTGGTTTTTATTTTTTTTAAATATGAAGTAGCTTTTCGATCTATGTAAAATTTTAAGACATTATATAGGATAGTAAAACACAAGAAAACATTTACATAATTCTACCAGAACGTTATCCTGGAGAAAAAAAGAATTACCGAAAAAATTAATTGTTTTAATCAGTTATTATGAAAAATATGATCTGTTATTGAGGTTTTGTCAAGTGTCTGAATTTCATTCAAATCGGTCTAGCCGTTTGTAAAAAAAAATTGTTCTTTGATGAAAATGAACTTAGATCGTCTTGCGGCACGTGTTATTTTTAATTTAAATAAAGAAAAATTTACCTCGTGTTTTTTCATCAAACGGCAGCTTTTTGCAAACGCTTTTGAAAACGCATAAAATTCAATTTTTAACGACTAGTCTAATATACAAGTATATTTTACAAGATATGTAGGATCGGACTGACTGGAGTGAGACCACGGACGGATTTAGACACTTGAAAAATGAATGATATTTATTATCGAAAATACATTAAAAGAAATCAATCCAACTGTCAACGTGGTCAAGCAATGAATGAAACAAAAACCAAATTCATTAAACAAAAACTGCACGGTCCAACACTCTTTTGTCGAACTTCGATTTATCCGAAAGGCCGGTAAAGATGCTCGTCGCATGATATCGATTTTACGGGTCATCGATACTCAATTCCCACATTCGGCCATTCCTGTCAATCTTCGGCCTCCGAAGATTCTGGATGATATAGTTTCATGAAATCCGCAACCGTCTTTGTCATCCTTGGACCCTCCCCGTCGCCAATACGAATTACTTCATAGCGATTACGGTCATTGACCTGTGACACCTGATATGGACCCAGGAACTTCCGTTTAATTTTTAGCCCAGGACCGAACTGCGTCCGCTTGATGGCAACAAGATCGCCGATCTTATATTCGGCCGCTTTTTTGCACTGACGATTGTGAGTTCGCCGATTTTCTTCTTGAATCTTGAGGATGTTTTCTTTGGCTAAATTGCGTAATTTTTCTCTGTTTTCTTCGAATAACTCCACTGATTCTTGCTCGATGATCGATAAAATCCGTGGATCTTCTTTGCGTCTCATTTTCACGCCAAACGAGACTTCAAACGGTGTTTTTCCGAGACTTCTTTGGTATGTGCTATTTAGACACACTTAGACCTGATCGACGTATCTGTACCACTTATCAGGATTATCCAGCGCTAGTTTCGTTAGTACCGGTATCAACGTGCGGTTGATACGTTCCACCTGACCGTTTCCACGAGGTACTCCAGTAGTTATGGTGATGTGTTCGATCTTCTCGTTCGCACAATACTCTTGAAAGTCGATCGAGGTAAAGGCGGCACCTCGATCGCTGATTATTCTCTCCGGATTCCCAAATATCTCTTGTTGAGCAGACAGTCGGGAGATAACTTCTTTCGCATTGGTTGTCTTGGTGGGGTACAACCAAACAAACTTTGAAAAGCCATCAACTACGACGAACAAATGTTTGTATAGCTTTGATGTAGCAGTCATTAGACCCAGATGGTCGACATGATAGGTGGCTAATGGAACGTCTCCCTTTGGAATGGGCATCAGCTCGCCTTCTTTCTTACCCTTTTTCTTTTCTGCGAGAATGCATGGGATGCATCAGCTGACAAACTTTTCAAGTTTTTCTCTCAACTTTGGAATGTGAAATTCGTCCGAAATACTTTCGCTCATTTTTTTGACGCCAAAGTGGCCATTCTCATGAGCTTTTCTGATAATTTCATGGTGCATGTTTGATGGTAGAACGACGAGACTTCTGCCACCAACGTTCTTCATCAAGATGCCGTGTTCAACAGAGTAATCTTCATAGGGTTCCGTTGTGAGCACTTGCTTGATTACTCTAAGGCGTTCCTCGTTTTCTTGTTGCTGCTTAATCATTGCTGACACCTTTTCATCGACGATCATAACGGGATATCGACTAAAGGCATCAACATGTTTGAGACGTTGCCCTGGGCGATGCTCAACTTCGTAATTGAATTCTTCAAGCAGCAAGGCCCACCTGGTGATCTTCGGTGTGATGTCTCGCTTTTGTAAAGTTTTTTGGAACGCTTGACAGTCTGCTATCAACTTGAACTTAACTCCTTGCAGGTAAACCCGAAACTTCTTAATTGCCGTAATTATTGCGAGAACTTCGAGTCCGTACGAGTGGAGCTTTTTCTCCGCATCCGACGTCTTCTTGCTCATATAGTGGACTGGATGGAAATCTTCGTTTTTGTGGTTCCTTTGCAATAAAGCTGCTCCGTATCCCATCTGACTGGCATCCGTATGCAACTCAGTTTGAGCATCAGGACGGTATGTATATGCGTAAAACTGGTTCGGTGGTTAACTTATTTTTCAACTCGTTGAAGGCAACTTCCTGCGTTGGACCAAAGTAAAATTGCTGATTACCTTTGAGAACATCCGACAAAGGTCGAGCGATACGAGCGTAGTCGCGAATGAACTTTCTGAAATATCCAGTGAGTCCTAGGAAACTCTGAATATCTTTTCTGCACATTGGCTTAGGAAATTTCCTAACAGCTTTTAGCTTCTCAGTCGACGGTTTTACTTGTCCATTTTCTATTACGTGTCCCAGGTAATCCACTCGTTTTTCCAAAAACTTACACTTTTTCCAGTTCAGAGACAAACCCTTATCTGCAGCAACGTTGAGTGTCTCTCTAAGGTTTTCGAATGCTTCTTCTTCGTTTTTTCCCGGAACAATAAGATCGTCCATATAGGCCAAGACAATTCTTCGGCGACTTAAATCCCGAAAAACTTCATCGATAAACCTTAGAAAATTTGTCGGACTGTTGCAAAGTCCGAAAGGCGTTTTCATAAACTCGTACTGTCCCTCATGCGTGACAAAAGCCGTATATTTGCGACTTTCTTCTTCAACTGGCACGTGAAAGTATCCATTTTTGAGATCGAGGACAGAGAAGACTCGTGCCATTGCCAGAGCGTCGATCCTATCTTCGATTAGCGGCATCGGGAACTGATCACGATTAATCTTTTTATTTAGCTGACGGTAATCGACACATACTCGGTGCGAACCGTCCTTTTTTGGCACAATCACTACCGGACTTGAATAAATGCTGTGGCTTGGTCGTATTATGCCTTCTTGGAGCCACTCCGCCACCTGCTGATCAAGAATAAGTTTATCCTGCACAGACAGACGCCGAGGTCTCAAACAGACGGGTTCTTGATCTTTTAAAATGATTTTTGTCGCGACGTTAGTTTGTACTTTTTTCTTCGGATTATGCTCGATTATCAACTTGTGTATCTTTTCTTGATACGATTTCTTGACGTCGATTTCGCCCGGTTCGATAAAATTGATCATAGTCAACTCGTTCGTGAATAATCCCCCGCTGTTTACGATGTTTTCCTTGTTGTTACAATCTTCCTTGTTAACCTCTTGTAATACTCTACCTCCGTTTTTCATCGTCGGAATCTTTCGAATCGTTGTTACTTGTCCTCCTTCAATATTGATGTTCATTTGCTTTTGCAAATCTTTACCAAGCAACATATTTAAATTCATGGCATCTGCCGACACAACATATACCGTATTCCCATAGATCTCACCATCGATGTCTAATTCAGCGTCGAAAAATCCGAGTGCGTTGCAAAGCGCATTGCCGAATCCTTGAAACACTCGTGTGGTTAAACGTAGAGCCGGACTACCTATATTTCGATATTCGTCCTCTCGCAGCAGCGTCTTATAGCTCCCCGTGTCCATCAGCGCTGGAATGCTGATCCCGTTGATCCGTACGTCAACCATATCGTCACTACTTGTTACACAGTTGATCTTTTCAACTTGCTTGTCAGTTTTCTTGGGATTTTCACATTTTGACGAAATATGACCAAATTGGTTACATTTAAAACACTTCGGTCCCTTTTCCTTATGTGGACATTCCTTGACTCCATGTTCCGCTGATCCGCATCCATAACAGTGAGTTTTCTTCGCCGTAGTCTGTTTGTTCTCCTTCTTATCGTCTTTTTTCTCGTTCTTTTTATAGTCCTTCTTCGTGTCGCTCAGAGCCATTGATTTCTTTCTGCCGGATTTTTCTTGCATTTTATCATAAACTTCCAAGCTTTTTCGTAGATCTCTAATGTCCCGAGCGCCATACAATATTTGTTTATTTGTTTTATCATCGGGAATACCATCGATGATGTATTGCATGATAGCATCGTCTTCCACCAAACCTTGACTGGCGATCGCCTGCATCTCATACACGTATTGCCGCGGAGATTCGGTGGAAAATCTTTTCCTTTTCGATAGCTGTTGGTGGATCGTTGCGCTGTTTACCTCGATCGTAAACTCTCGTGTCATGCGACCCTTAAACTCGTTCCACGACGTAACACCTTGCTCCAACGCGATGAATTGTTTCGCCGATCCTTTTAACATTTTTTTTCCATAAATCAACATTTGAAGATCGTTCCAGCCCAAGAGCAAACTAATATCTTCAAATTCCGCGATCCACTTTGCGATTAACATTTTGTCATCGCCGTTGAAGAAAGGGATACTACCCTCAACGTCCTTAATCGTAAAAGTACTTGCCGTGTGTCGTACTTCTTGCGCTCGGTCTTCCTCTCTTGAATTACATGGTCGATAGTCATCTCGCTGTCCATATTCTTTGAATCTTCGAGGTCGGTTTTCTGTGCGGTGTGTTCGAGGAACAACATTGTTTCGATCCGGCGATGATTCTTCGTCATCCGTTTCATCCATTCGTTCTACATTACCGACTTTCAACGGCTGATTGGTTCGCTGCCTCAGTCGTCGATTCACCGTACGTTTCGGTGGTGACGGGGTTCTCGCCCCCGCACGCTGATGACACCTTCGCGAGGTAACTCTTTGTACTTGCCGTTGACTTTGTTTTTGCGGCAACTTAGCATTATCCGTTTGTACTTCGTTGTCACTTTGATCCCCAGCGCTTTTCTCCGTATCCTCTTCTTCTTGATCTTCCGGTTGACTTTCAACGTCCTCATCGATTCTATCTTGATCTTCAATCGCTTTCTTTAAACGCTTGTACAACTCTAATTTCTTTCCTTTAGTTGACAGATTAAAACTTCGTAATCTCTCTTGCAGTTCTTTTAACGACATCTTATCAAATGCTTTATCGGTCTGTTGATTCGCGTTTCCACTTTTCCTGTTTTTTTCGACTAACCTTTCACGATTCGATGACACCTGTCGTCTTGCTTCGTCGTTCTCCTCTATGCGCTGAGCGTTTTCGATAGTTACTGTTTCGTTCAGGTTGTTGACATCTTCAGCTCTATCTTCGGTATTATTTCCACTTAGGTTGGTTTGTGATTGTTTCTTCAAGTTCGGTGGCGTATGAATAAACATTATTTTTTATTTTTTCCACTACGCGACGACTTAAGTAATTCTCAACTTCGATAATGTTTATTTATCGACGCGTCTCTCGATCGCTCGATATTCTTTTTACACGACACGGACGTGTTACACAACTGACTTTACTCAAAATGTGTGTTTCTCGGTGTCCAACTTCGCTACCCTCAGTTTTTTTTTCTTCCGTGATTGAAATAGGGTCGCTAACTCGCCACCTCGATTGACTCGCGCTCGACCTTCAAAATTTGGCCGACTTTTCTCGTCGTTTCGATCGAATCGCGTCTGACTTTGACTTTATGGCATGCTATCAACTTTAGCAGTACCCGACTTTTAACGCCAACGATCTTTCCAACTCGCGATCGTTGTGACTTACAACTTTTCTACGTATATTGACTAGGCCGCGTCACGGTTATATACTGGTTTCTTTTTTGTCGCCGCTTGACTTTTTGTTTCACCGTTTTCCACTCGTTTGTCGGTCACAATCCCGGACGAGCCCCCAAATGTAGGATCGGACTGACTGGAGTGAGACCACGGACGGATTTAGACACTTGAAAAATGAATGATATTTATTATCGAAAATACATTAAAAGAAATCAATCCAACTGTCAACGTGGTCAAGCAATGAATGAAACAAAAACCAAATTAATTAAACAAAAACTGCACGGTCCAACACTCTTTTGTCGAACTTCGATTTATCCGAAAGGCCGGTAAGGATGCTCGTCGCATGATATCGATTTTACGGGTCATCGATACTCAATTCCCACAGATATACCAAGAAAGGAATGATGTGTGGTAATTAATTTCTTAGTTTTCTGAATCGCCCTCTTAATTAATGCAGATATGATATTAAATGATAAATTTCATCTTAATTAATCAATATTAATTTTATATGCTATGAGTTTTTTTCAAGTATATTTTACAAGTATATTTTATAAAAATAATTTACGAGATCAATATGAATATGTACAAGCATATTTTACACGGACATATATTTAATAAGTATATTTTACAAGTTATTTTATAAGTATATTTCAAAGACATGGCATCACTGCTCGTTTCTCTCTCCCCACACAACAAAAATACGTCCCAAGTACGTCTTTCGGACATCACGTCAATTGTCCCGTGATGGTAATGGGATGGTAATGGGATGGTCCCATGGGATTCCCATGGGCTCTAAAGTGTCCGCAGTGATTACCGGAATGAGATCGTCCCATTGTCGTCCCGGGATGTCTTCGGGACGTCTCTTGGACTGTAAATACAGCAGAGTGGAGATATCGATGAGATATTATCGAGACTTCTCAAAGACGTCACCAAGGTATTCCAGAATTATCAGACACAGCATTGATACGTCCCAAGTACGTCTTTTGGACATCACGTCAATTGACTCAATTGTCCCGTGATGGTAATGGGATGGTAATGGGATGGTCCCATGGGATTCCCATGGGCTCTAAAGTGTCCGCAGTGATTACCGGAATGGGATCGTCCCATTGTCGTCCCGGGATGTCTTCGGGACGTCTCTTGGACTGTAAATACAGCAGAGTGGAGATATCGATGAGATATTATCGAGACTTCTCAAAGACGTCACCAAGGTATTCCAGAATTATCAGACACAGCATTGATACGTCCCAAGTACGTCTTTTGGACATCACGTCAATTGACTCAATTGTCCCGTGATGGTAATGGGATGGTCCCATGGGATTCCCATAGGCTCTGAAATGTCCGCAGTGATTACCGCAATAGGATGGTCCCACTGCCGTCCCGTGATATCTTTGGGATGTCTTCGGGACGTCTCTTGGACTGCCAACACAGCAGTGGATAATTATTTTTATTTCGATTTAATATTGATTAATTTCAATTAATTAATTAAATTTCAATAAAATGGGTACAGTACAGAGGGAGACAGCAAGTACTCCTTGTAATATGGCCTCTTATGAGGTCTGACTCCTTTCGGTGTCAAATGTCCGTGCTCGGCTATATAAGCATTCTATTTGCATGATCCGTATGTGAGAGCCTTCGCCATCTCGCGGCGAGTCTGGAACTAACACCGTGAAATAGCTGACCTCCTATAGACATCTCTAAGAGAGTCCGCTGGGATCGTCTACACACGGTTACGGCAGGATATCCTCAAGACATCCCATATTAATCTCGCGTAGAACAATGTCTTACCGGTACCTCCCAGAGACATCTCTAAGAGAATACGCTGGGATCGTCAAAACACGGTTACGATAGGATATCCTCAAGACATCCTTTATTAATCTCCAATGTCCTACTAGTACCTCCCACAGACATCTACAAGATAGTACGGTACGATCGTCTACACGCGGTCACGGCAGGATATCCTAGAGACATCCTATATTAATCTCGGGTAGAACAACGTCCTACCAGTACCTCCCACAGACGTCTATAATAGAGTGCGTTGGGATCGTCCAATTATGGTTGCGACAGGATATCCTCAATATCTCCTATATTAATCTCGGGTAGAACGGAATCCTACCGGTACCTCTCAGAGACATTTCTAATAGAGTGCGCTGGGGCTGTCTAAATACGGTTGCAACAGGATATCCTCAAGACATCCTATATTAATCTTGAGTAGACCAATGTCCTACTAGTACCTCCCACAGACATCTACAAGTGAGTGCGGTACGATCGTGCACACACGGTGACGGCAGGATATCCTCAAGACATCCTATATTAATCTCGGGTGGAACAATGTCCTACCACTACCTCCCACAAACGTCTATAAGAGAGTGCGTTGGGATCGTCTAATTACGGTTGCGACAGGATATCCTCAAGACATCTAATATTAATCCCGGGTAGAACAATATCTCACTGGAATTTTGCTGTGTGGGTCCTGCCACTGCTACGTATATACCTACCCTCTGTCCCACCGATTCCTACGCGCTGCCATGCCTTTCATTGCTAGTGTAATCGTTGGGGGGGAGATGCCGAGGCACTCTTCTTCATTGCCAGTTTCCTCACCACGTATCTAACTATGCCCCTCATGCGATGAGACTTTTTGTCACAGCTCGAAAATTGTGACCCTTCAGCAAAGAAGTTTCACTTTAAAATTCAGAAATATAATCAATATCCGAAAAAATTTTAATATAAGGTCGGAATTTCACAATAGTATATTGCGATACGAGTGAGGTAAAGCGAACATTATACGCTGCGGCGTGAAGTTGTTGCATGAGCAGCAGCGTATAATGTTCGCTTTGCCTCACGAGTATCGCGTACTATTTTTTGTAAGAAGTGTCTAATATGCAGAAATAGAGAAAAGGAAACCGCAATGGAGTCCAGGGGTGAAGCCCCGGTGGGGTCAAGGGGAGAAGCCTCTGCGGGGGGGTCAGGGGGCGGAGCCCCCCGAAATAAAAAAATTATTCAAATGCATAATAGTATTTTTCTCTCCTATTAACACTTACAATTAACACTTTTTCTTCCATAATTTGTCATGAAGAATGAAAAACAAACTCGAACTCCCGAATCATTTATAAGCAATCGGACATTTAGAGGTTTTATTGCGATGTTTCGCTATCGTCGTAATTTGACAGTTTGACAGATTCACGTCGCGCTTGTTGCGAGGCTCAGGTGACGCCTCGCTACAGTCGTTATCGGCGGTAGAGTGCGTGAAGTACTAATAGTATGAATGAAAGTGTGTGTAAAATAAAACCGAACGAATGAAAGTGTGTGTAAAATACTGTCAGTGCGTAAAATACGCTTAGATCTACATTATTCCAAGCCTTGCTGTAATGCTCTACTTTACGCATATTTTCAAGGCACGTAAAGACGCACATTATATACACGTGTTACAAAAAAATTTTTCTCATCACAGAGGGTCGGCCGCTCTACTTGCGTGCAAGACTTCTGTAATATCGATTGAATGATATCAGAAATATAGAACATTCACTTTTAGCGACACAGTCCGAACAAATTTTCTAAATGAATAAATAAATAAATGAATAAATAAATAAATGAATAAATAAATAAATGAATAAATAAATAAATAAATGAATGAATAAATAAGTAAATATCTGCTAAATGAATTGAATAAAATAAAGAGGGCTCTTTGAGGCATCAAAATCATCGAGATTTAATTTAATCGAAGTGTCGGTTTCATTATCCATGTATTGGTTTCGTGGAGAATAAAGAAAGTAGCAAAGAAGTTATACCTGAAAACTCGTCTGCAGATTCGTTGCTGGTGTTATTAATCGTGAACGAGTACCAGCCTTCGAGCGGATGCTCTGGCGTATTTCGCGTGGGAATGTTTTCCTCCGACAGGCTGAACTCGACAAACCGCTGGAGGAACCCAACACGGTGAGAACTTCATCAAGTCCCATCAGTTTCTCTCGAATGTGCTTTGCTTTTTGGAACGGCTAGTGGTTTTTGCGGCTATATGATCACGCATTATTAATGGAAAGTTTATGATTTTTCGTAGGGCAACGAGATATACAAGACGGTCTTCGTAGCGTTCTTCCAGGGTGAACAGCTCAAGAGTCGCATAAAAAAGGTTTGCAGTGGTTTTCACGCCTCCCTGTATCCTTGTCCGAACAGTAATTCCGAGAGATTGGAAATGGTCAAGGGTGTACGTACCCGTCTCGAGGATCTTAATCTGGTATGTTAATCTATTTTTTTTATTTTGGTCCATCGAGGCCTTTCGAAGCTCGAAACTTCGCATTTACACGGTTTTTTTTCAATCGCTTTTTAAAAACTCTACTATAAGCGTTTATGAGTATTTTTTTAAACATTTCCTCCTTTATTTTACAACCGCAGTCTTACAGATTTATTCCAAATTTAATCCAAATGATCTTTACCATTATGTACATAACATCACAAAGTAGTCACAGTAACTTTAAAAATACGAGACTTACTCGATATTGAAACAGCAATTGATTACAAGGCAACGTTTTGACGTTTCCGATTTTGACCAACTTTTGATATATCATTGTCCATCGAAGAATAAGAGTGTTTTACGGGAGGAATCAACCCTCTAAATTGGGCCTGTTATCAGGTTAGTTAGCTCTTTCACATCGAAAGGGTGTACCGATCAGAATAAAACAAATTACATGACATTCCTTATGTCTAATAATGAGAAATACATGAAAAAGATTTAAAAAAATTGTTTACGCCCCCCTGTCTTGAAGGGGTGAACCACCTCGTGACCGTTTAGATTTTCCTGTGTAAATAAAAGTTATCAATTAATTTCAGGGAAACATAAACCAAACCATGGTCTTAATCATTACTTCAGAGATCAACTATTTATACTATACTGTTATTTTATTACTATTTTAACCGAAGCCTTGTATTAGCATAGGTTTTGGATAAAAAATAATGACCTTGAATTGCAAGCAAAGCCTACATAGTTGGCTAACAAAACTATCTGGTACCACTGCATGTTTTTCTCAGCTATTAACGTGCAGTATTATTGAAGTGAATACTTCTTATCCCTGGCGGATTGGTGCAACCGTCGCATCACGGTTGCAATTCGGTGACTAGTTGTGTATTGGTTGTTTATTGGTTTTTTTTTGAAAATAAGAAACCCCAAAACAACCGACAAATCACCACAAAAGGATAGTCCGTTTGAAAGAAAAAGCAGCCGTGAAACGACCATATTGGAACCGAACCAATGGACTGTAATCGGTTCTATGAGAGTTGCAAATGGGTTGCGGACCGATCCGAAAAGCAACCGTCCGCGAACCGTATGTAACCATTGAAGATCGTTCAATAATGGTTCTTTTCGGGTTCTTTTCCGGTTCGTTTCGAGTTCTGTTTTAGTTCCTTAACAGTCGCTTCGATTTCTGTTTTGGTTCTTTTCCGGTTCTTTCCGAGTTCTGTTGTCGTTGCTTTTTGACAGTTTCATGGTCGTTATTTTTGGGCATGTGGGTGATAGTGTGCTTGTTTTTCGGTTTTTTTGATAAAACTGCAACCTTTTACGAACGATAATTTAGTTGCTACAGCGGTTCTGTTTTGGATCCTTTTAGGACGTGAGGTCATAAACAGGTTCGTTTTGCGTTCGTTTTTGTTTCAAACGGACCGGTTCTTTTTAGGTTACTCATGGTTGCACCGATCCACTAGGGATGCGACAACGACCCAGCGAAAGCGTTAAACGAGAATGTCTGTTTACGAGACAAGAGAATGGAGGAATAAAACTAGACAGAGAAAGAGTGATGTTCGAGCGAGAGAGAGAGAGCGATAGGCCATAGCTTGCCCGCCTGTACGCGTTCGTACACGAAGAGAAGGCTCCGGTAAAAATTACCAGAGACTATGGTAAAAATTACTTGACGAAATGGTAATGGGAAGCCACTGTCAACAGACAGGAATTTTTACAAAGCACTATGGTAATTTTTCCTTCACCGATCGAAGTATCCGCCTATCAGATGATACAGGTTAGACACTAGTAACCTATTCTCTAGCCTGTACTATCTCTCAGATTCTATCCTATTCTATATAGGACAGCAGCGCGCATGCGCGTCGTTCTATCCAAGAAGAGAAAGAGTGATGGTGAGTGAGAGAGAAAGAGCGATAGGCCCACGCCGTTGTGCGTCGTTCTATCGGTTCTAGGTGTGAGTCCACAGCTATGTGTGAGTTCGTACTGCGTCTTCATCTTCGCAGTATATGTATATATATGGGAAGATCCATTACTTTTCGAACTTATCCTGCGGGGTCGGATCAGCGATTTGGCTGCTGATTTTTTTCAAGAAAGTAGGTCATAAGAAAAGACGATCCTGAAATGTTCAGCTCGAAGGATTAAAATTGGTTGAGGGTAGAAATTTTTGAATTAAAAAAAACTCGATTTTTCAGTCATTTTCACGATTTTTTCGCACGAACTTCTACGAGGCTTGAGCAATCGAGTAGAACGGTATTTCCCTTCGTTAACCTCCCATTTTCAATAAAAAAAATAGTTCTCTAGGCAAAAGCAAAATCCGGTTAATTGCGGACCCCTTCCTTGAACTTCTATTCTCGCAAAATTTTGCGTAAATTTGAAACGCTGTCAGATCAAGGATTTTCCACGTAGACTAATTTTCGAAGGCTCAAATTTTTCGTCTTGGTATATACTATAATTACCTACACTAATTTTTAAATATTGCAACGTTCTTTTTTATACACGGCCTCGCAAAGCCAACGAAATTCTAAAAAATCGCTGTTTTCAGATAGCCGTAACTTTTTTTTATCGACTTGAAATCGCTTGAAATTTTCAGGAAATATACTTTGTTACATCCCGAAACAACGCTGAAAATGTCAAGCTTGGTTTTGAACTGGTTTACGAGCGGGTGAATTTTTACATTATATTTTAGGATTTAAATTTGTGTATTTGATAAAAATTTGTGTATTTATAAAAAAAAATCGATAATTTTCATTTTAGCTTCATACAATATTAACCTATACTTGGACATTAAAAAATGAAACTCGCGAAAGATGGGGCCGGTTGTTCAAGATTTAGAGGTATCTCATCGGACTTTTGTCTTTTTTATTTCGTTAATACGTAAATAAAAAATTAGCATGAATGAAACATACACTTTTTTATTTTAAAATGATGAATATATTCTAAACTTATGTATAAATACTGAATATGGGGCGTTCCATCCCAAATCGGACAGTTTGAAAAACTTTTTTTTTATTTCCTCATTTTTTTAATATTTTTTAGTACCCATCAAAAGATCCTTCAATTAAAATTTTTAGATTTTTTGAATACCCGTTCAAAAAATATTAAATTAACAAAAAAACCGCTCTTTTCTTAGTATTTTGGTCGTAACTTCTTTATTAATCGTCCAAATTGAGAGTTTTTTCTTCAAATTTTTTGTTTTTTTTTGCATTTTCAGAAAAAAATACAACAAAAATACTCGGCGTGTTTTTGAAGGAGTTTTTTGAGTTTGAAATTTTAAATCGCGTTTTTAATAGTGATTGTCATTTTTGATTTTTTTTCAGTTTTTTGTTTTAAACATCTATATATTCAACAATTTTTGAGACTAGTCCGATCGTAGGATTTCCATAACTATTTTTTTCGATTTTTGAAAATTAAAATTTTCGTTTTTTTTAAATTATTATGAATACCAATTTTTGTTACAGTATAGTATTTTTTTCAATATTAAGAATTTATTTTGACACTTTATTATTGTTAATAGGTTCTTACAATTAATAATTAATCGTTAAGTCTGTTTATGAACAATAATAACAACAGTTTAGATTTAGTCACGTATTTTTTTGAAAACCTTACATAGAGGATTATTTCCTGAATTAGAATATTCCCTTGCCAATACGTTTCCGTTGCTCATTGGAATAATTGAATGAAAATTTTGTGTCCCCCTGCGATTGACTTCGCAATATTTTATCGCAAATAAAATCTTTTTTTTTCATCTGAATAAAGTTTCTCAGGTGGAAATTTGACAGCAATATTCGGTACACTATTTAGCTTCAATGCCCACTCAAACAATTCGCGAACTGTAGTTATTTGCTCATCGATTAATTATTAATTTAAAAAATCTGTCAACACTGAAAAAGTTTCATAATTAATTCAAAATGATTGAAAAATACTATACAGTAACAAAAATCGGTATTCATAATAATTTATAAAAAAAACAATAATAATCTTCAAAAATCGAACAAATTAAATAGTAGTCATGGAAATCCCACGATCGGAAAAGTCTTAAAAATTGTTGAATAGATAGATGCTTAAAACAAAAAATGAAAAAAAAAGTAAAAAATTACATTCACTTTTAAAAACGCGATTCAAAGTTTAAAACTCAAAAAACTCATTCAAAAACATGTCGAGTATTTTTGTTGTATTTTTTTCTGGAAAGGCCATAAAAAAAATTTTTTTTTTTAATTTTTCATTGGGACCATTATTAAAGAAGTTATGACCAAAATATCAAAAAAGAGCGTTTTTTTTTTGGTAATCTAATATCTTTTAAGCAGGTAATCAAAAAAATTTCAAAATTAAACAGCAAGGGTCTTTTGATGGGTACTGAAAAGTATTGAAAAATTAAGGAAATAAGAAAAAAAGTTTTTCAAACTGTATGATTTGGGATAGAACGCCCCATATTTAGTATTTATACATAAGTTTAGAATATTTGCATCATTTTAGAATAAAGAAAGGTATGATCCATTCATGCAAATTCGTTATTTACGTATTAACGAAATAAAAAAGACAAAAGTCCGATGCGATACCTCTAAATCTTAAAGGAACGGCCCCATCTTTCGCGAGAATTATTTTTTTATGTCCAAGTATAGATTAAGATTGTATAAAGCTAATAAAAAATCATAGTTTTTTTATACAGTCTAATATATATACTGTGCATCTAGAGTGTTAACATTTAACTACTTATTACATAGACTCTGCGAAAGCCTTCGCAGAAAAAAACCACAGCATAAATAATAATAATGAAAATATTAACAATTTTAATAATAACAGTACAAAAAAATAATAAAAACTATTGAAATCGCAAAATAAAACAATTTCTACAAAAAAAATAACTATTTCGAAAAACAAAAGAAAAAGAAAAAACATCCAAGCCGTACGTGCGGATGAATGTAATTAGACTGTGAGAGCATCCGGAGGCGTTCAGAGGCTCTGCGTTAAACTTCGGGCAATAAGCAAAAAATAAAATAATAATAATGAAAATCTCAAGAATGAAAATAATAACACTTCAATAAACATTATAAGAATAATTTAAAAAAAATGAAAAACAAATAATACAAACAATTTGAAAATTACAAAAAATACAAAGAAAACATAATTTTTACAAAAATAATCCCAATTTCTTTGTATTTTTTGTAATTTTCAAATTGTTTGTATTATTTGTTTTTCATTTTTTTAAAATTATTCTTATAATGTTTATTGAAGTGTTATTATTTTCATTCTTGAGATAAGTAGACAATAAAAAACAAGAACAATAAAAAACAATCATAAGGAAAATATTGACAATAGAAATAATAACAATTTCGAAAAAAAAAGAAAAAATCCAGGCCGTGCGGAGAATGTCAGTAGACTTCCAAGGCGCGATGGTCTTGGAAGGCGTTTGGAGACGTTCGGAGGCCGCCAAAAATAATAATATTTAAAATAATAACAATTTAAAAGAATAACAATGAAAAAAATCATAACCCAAACAATTTTAACTATTTTTTGGGTTTATTAGTTTTGGTGTTAGGCTTCCCTCCCCCTCCCACTCCTCCTCCCCCTCCCCCTCCCCCCCCTGAGCTGAAAATTTGAGGAACTAATTTTTTGTTGTCTATAAAATTCTACCGGAATGAGCAAAAAAAATAAAAATTCGATTTTTGACGATTTTTGAAATTTTTAAATTTGAGTGACCCTTAGATATTTTTTTTTAGCTCATTGTTGGTGAGGGTTCATAAAACATAAAAAAATAACATATCATTACAAGAGACTCGAAAAAAACATAGTTGGTTTTTTTGCGCCACCCTAGTATACATATATACCACTGTGGGGATATAGCGAATAAATTGAGTGCTTATTACATATATTTTTAGTCGTTTCAATATTTACGATAAGCGTAAACTTTTGGATGCATACAGGCAGACCACACAATGAAATCTATATACAGATACGTGTACACTATTGTATATGGACGAATAGAATTTTGCGTCGACGCCGCAGTCGAAGCATATCAAGAGACGCGGCAGTGTTTCGACGCCAAGTATTACAGAAACTGAGAGAATACCAGTCGAGATTGCCGCGCACTCTTATATACGTGGATATGCCTCCCGCCAAAGCCAATTTGAATTTCAATCCGATATTACCAAAAAACAAAAACTTTTTGAACATTAACAAACTACGGTCATCCTAAAGAAAAATTAGCTTTCCATTGATACCATTTTTATTTTTTTCCGCCCACGCGATACTGAGATATCATGATATTGGGCGAATTAATCCGAATATTCAGTATCGGAAAAATTATTCAAGTCTGACGTTACGTGTTTCTTAAACACGGACTCTATATCTATATGCATCAAAGCCACACGGTTTTACACGAGAATTTGTAGGGTAGTGTGAGAATATGTGAGTGTGTGCGTATACTGTGCGCGAGTGTGTGTGTGAGATTAACATCACGCTGTCTCTCTCTCTCTCTCTCTCTCTCTCTCTCTCTCTTCACTGTCTTATACACAGGCTTTCGAGGTTATACATGTACTTCCGAACTTATACAAAGGCTTTCGAGCTTATACAAAGGCTTTCGAGCTTAAACACAGGCATTCGAGCTTATATACAGGCTTTCGAGCTCATGCACAGGCTTTAGAGCTTATATATAGACTTTCGAGCGTATACACAGGCTTTCGAGCTTATACACAGACTGTCGAGCTTATACACAGGCTTTCGAGCTTATACACAGGCTTTCGAGCTTATACACAGGCTTTTGAGCTTATACACAGGCTTTAATTTAACTTAAATTTTAGACTCAACCAAAATTTAATTTAAATTTTAGGCTAAACCAAAATTTAACTTAAATTTGAAGCTAAACCGAAATCTAACTCAAATTTTAGGCTAAACTGGAATCTAACTTGAATTTTAGGTTAAACCAAAATTCAACTTAAATTTTAGGCTAACAAGGAAAGGTCACGAGGTGTCCCCCTTCGATTTCGATAAACTTTTGGTATGTTGTTGTCCATCGAAAAATAAGAGACACGTATTTTTTTTATCGGTGGTCACGGCGTTTTGAGGGGTGGAATCAACCCCTAAAGTTGGGCATGTTAGGGGGTCGGTCAGCTGTTTCACATAGAAAGAGTGTATCGATCGAAAGAAAACCAGTTCCATGACATTGCTCATGTCGAGTAATAAAAAACACATGTTTGCCTTTTTCCGCAACCTTGTCTTAAGGGGGTGAACTACCCCGTGACCGTTGTACTTTTAATGTATAAAGGAAAATTATTGACCGATTTTGATAAATCAAAAACCAAGTTGAAGAGCAGCAAAAAATAGAGTTCACGTGTTTTTGGATTTTTCAAAAAAAAAAAGCTAAGGTGGCTTTTAGCTGTAGGCCTTCGGTGAGGTGTTTCACATGGAAAGAGTGTACCGATCGGAAGAAAACTAATTCCATGACATTCCTCATGTCGAGTGATGAAAAACATATGTTCGCCTTTTTTCGTAACCTTGTCTTAAGGGGGTGAACCACCCGGTGACCTTTTTACTTTTCATGTGTGAAGAAAAATTATTGACCGATTTTGATAAAACTAAAACCAAATTAAAGAGCAGCAAAAAATAAAGCTTACGTATATTCGGATTTTTCGGAAAAAAAAACTTAAGGAGATTTTCAGCTGTAGGCCTTCGGTGAGCTGTTTTACATAGAAAGAGTGTACCGATCGGAAGAAAACTAATTCCATGACATTGCTCATGTCGAGTAATGAAAAACACATGTTCGACTTTTTCCGCAACCTTGTCTTAAGGGGGTGAACGACCCCGTGACCGTTTTACTTTTCATATGTAAAGAAAAGTTATTAAACGATTTTGATTAAACTAAAACCGAATTCAATAGCAGTAAAACATAAAGTTTACGTATTTTTGGAATTGACAAAAAAAAAATTCAGGGGGTTTTTAACTATGGGCGTTCGGTGAGCTGTTTGACATGGAAAGAGTGTACCGATCGGAATAAAACCAATTCCATGATATTCCTCATGTCAAGTAATGTGAAACATATGTTCACCTCTTAACGCCACCTCGTCTCAAGGGGGCGAACCACCCCGTAACCGTTTTGATTTTCATTCCTAAAAAAAAGTTAATGACCGATTTTGATAAAACAAAAACCAAATGAAGAGCTGCAAAAAAAAAGTTTACGTGTTTCGGATTTTTCAAAAAAAAAAGCTTCAGTGGGTTTCATCCCAGGAAGATTACTTTTTTGTACGAAAAACATTTCTTTTGATATCTACTATCTCATTACTTTTATGAACTTATTTTCACGTCTGTAATCATATTTCTACATGAAGATTCATTATTATTAGCAGTTGGAAGAAGAATTACTAATTATTGTTACCTTGATCTCACATGTAATACTTTATTTCATTACCCTGCCGGTTATTGGCTATATTTCAATTTGCTTGCATTTCAGACATAATATGAAACAAATTAAAAATTTTATATATCGGAGTTTTGTTTTGGAATACAAATTTCAAGCATAGCACATACAATCGAATCTTAATACATATATAAATTTGGTTTATTTGTACTTTACTTGATTAGTTGTAAATTCAATGGTTATATGTAGAACAGTAGTGGTATTCCTCGAAAAAATGTTTAAAACAAAGTGATTTTTTGCACCAAGAACATCTCACTACAGCTACATTTGTACAGCCTTCAATTTCACATTGGAATTGCGATAACGTCCCATAAGCGAATTCGACGGGATTTTCAAAAGAGTTAGGTCGTTCTTTTATGTAACCACTTTTGAACCAAGCATATCGAAACAAATTTTCCTACCTCGGAGAAGATAATTGATTATGTACAAGGGATTGTAATTTTATAATATTGTTTCTTAAATGCAAATCTAAATCATAGTCCATCAACATGATACTGTCCGAAAAGTGTTTAACATAATTTTTCCAGATTCTGAATCCGTAGACGTCGAGTGGTTGAATTTTTCCTGTTGTGCCTTTTGGTATAATCATTGTGATGACTTGCTTATCAAGTGATGTGGCTTCCCTAACAGCTTCGGGGCAATGTCCACTCCAAGAATCGATCAAAAGAATACTCTTCTCATCAACGTTCGGAAAGAAAACTTCATTAAGCCATGCTTTGAAGTGTTCTGCAAGGGAATATGAATTCAATATATCATAGTCACAATATCTCTATATTCACGATCCCTTTAGATATCTCAATAATACAAAATTGCAATATACCTGATGTGAGTTTGCCAGATTTAGAAGCACTTGTGAAGACATTCGCTGGTCGAAAAATATTTTTTTCTACTATTGGCCCCAATCGTCCAGATGGTTCTTTCAAGACTATCAAAAGCGGGGGTAGAAGTTTTCCATCTCCTGATATTGTTGGCTGAATCGTGTCACTATGTGTTGTCGCCGAAACGGATTGTACAAGGCATTCTATTTGTTTCGTACCGTCTTCCGCTAATGTTCGTCCTGAATGTATTTCCAATTGGATCCACTTTGGTCGGAATTATAAATATTTTTTAAACCGTACTGTCTGATTTTTAATTGAACTTCAGAAATAAATTTATCTGCGTCTTTTTGCAATGTTTCTTTTGATTCAAGGGTCCTCCTTGAAATAAATTTATTTATTTTCCTGCTAGTTATACGATGAATTTTTTTGAATTTCTGTATCCATCCATGTGAAGCCCGAAAACGAATATCCTCATTTCCAATCAATTGTTGTGCTCGTAAAGCCCATCTTCGAATATCAACATCGTGAACAATTAGACCTGATTCTATAGCATATTTGAGATTATTGAGAGTATATTCTGAAATGCGTGTTAATTTCTCCATGTACGTTCCTCCTTGATTTATTTGGTGAGCCCAACGTCGCAACTGGTGCACTGATTTTACTTTTTTGAATTTATTTTGAACCGTCTCTATTTTCAGATTTTTTTCTGTTTCAGCACTTCTCCAATATTCAACGGCTCTATATTTGTAGTCATAGCTCAAATCTTCTTCGTCGTCGGAACAAGTCATGGGATCAAGTCGAGCTACTCCAGAACTCCATTCGTTATTGTCTTCCACAGGTTCGACTACTATATCCTTGAACGGTTCTTGAAAGTCTAATGTAGTATCTTCAATCATTTCCAGATGATTAAACTCGTTCATGGCGTCCTTTAACATCTTTTCTATATTTTCTTTCAACTCTACTTCATCGTTGTTAACCGGACTATCAGGAAGATCCAATGCTTGAAAGGTGATGAGTAAAAGTCTTATTACATTTATTGGATTGATATACATTTTATCAACTTCACTCTCTACGGCTAATATGATAATAAGAGCTCAACAGACGAAACGGAACTGAAGCTATTGCTCAACATTCTTTTTATAAATAGATGAGCTAGAGTTCTTTTATCTCAAGTGGGCGCAGGTAACGTCATATTTATTTGGACAAGGGCCAAAGTAAAAATAACATTGAACATTTTTTGGAGAGTGATGCGTAAATTCGTCCCTATAAGATAATGAATAGTTCTGTTTATTGTATTTGCGCGACGTGAATATACCAAATACATAATACTTTCGCACTGTTCATACGCTTTGAGCAAGCATCCAGCTTGAAACGTGAGCAAATTTGAATATAGCCAATAACTGACAGTGTAATGAAGTAAAGTATTACATGAGAGATTGGGGTAACAATAATTAATCTCTCAACTGCTAATAATAATGAATCTTCATGTAAAAATATTGTCATAAACGTGACAATGAGTGCATAAAATAATGAGATCGTTGTCGAGATCGAAAAAAATGGTTTCCATACAAAAAATAAAGACATCTGTTTTGGGGGGAAATCCCCTTAAACTTTTTTTTAAATCTGAAAATACGTGAAATTTATTTTTTGTTGCTCTTCAATTTGGTTTTTGTTTTATCAAAATCAATCAATAACTTTTCCTTATACATGAAAATTAAAACAATCACGGAGTGGTTCACCCCCTTAAGACAAGGTTGCGTAAAAAGGTGAATATGTGTTTTTCATTACCCGATATGAGCAATGTCATGGAATTGATTTTATTCCGATCGGTACACTCAAACAACTGACCGACCCCCTACAGTTAAAAATCACCTTAAGCTTTTTTTTTTTTGAAAAATTCAAAAACACGACAACCTTATTCTTTGCTGCTCTTCAACTTGGTTTTTGTTTTATCAAAATCGGTCAATAACTTTTTTTTATACATTAAAATTATAACGGTCACGGGGTAGTTCACCCCCTTAAAACAAGGTTGCGTGAAAAAATGGACATGTGTTTTTCATTACTGGACATAAGCAATATCATGGAATTGGTTTCATTCCGATCGGTACACTCTTTCTATGTGAAACAGCTGACCGACCCCCTAACATGCCCAACTTTAGGGGTTGATTTCACCCCTTAAAACGCCGTGACCGCCGATAAAAAAAAATACGTGTCTCTTATTTTTCGATGGACAACAACATATCAAAAGTTCATCGAAATCGGAGGGGGACACCTCGTGACCTTTCTTGTGAGTACAAATACGATGTCGTCTATCAGGCCGGAAAAACAAACGTCAATGCAGATGCACTATCAAGAAACCCCGTAGAAGATTTTGTCACCCCTGATGAGATCATGATGATTAAAGTAAATCCAGAATCAGGTAGAAGAGAAAAAAATAAATACGCGTTAACTAAAGAGGATATTTTAGCGATATTAGAAGATTCTGAAGAAGGAAACGAAGAAAGCGATGAATTCGACCAATTAACATCACGTAATAGAATTGAGGAATGTAATTTGTACCTTGAAAAAAATGAGCTCGAAGAAATTCAAGAAATATTATCATCAAATGACAAGGAAATAAATTCAATCAATGAGAACGAACCCCCTGACGACGATACGGAAAATTATCATCTTGTATATTCACCGAAAGAGAAACAATCCAACGAAGGAAATAAAATTGATCAAAACAATTTGCATACTGTTATTAAAGAACGTGAGAATTACGGATCCTCTCACTGCGATGGTATAGATGATTTTAGTCTCGTGCCAACACCCACTGAAAATGAACTTGATTTAAACAATGCAAACATCCCCGAACGAATCACTAATAATCAAGAAATTGAAAATTCAATAAAAGACCATTCAACCCCAAAGGCTGCTGAAAAATTTTACAGTCAAAACGAACGAAGAAGAACAAATGAGAATAGGAGTTCAGAATCAGATGACCCTTTTCAAGAACCCTCGGTAAACGAAAAAATCGGAAGCGCCGCAAGCGTAGACCCAGACCGTTAGAGTCTAGTGGGTCAGATTCGTCAAGCGAAGAGCGTAATACCCCGACCAAAGATGAAAAAAATTCTGGGGATGAAAACGAGGCCGAACGCTTGGCGGTCACTGTTAGTCGATCAAGGTTCCGCTCCTTATCCCAACATCAAACAATCGCGAGATCTTTTACATACGCGCAAAGATAACATAATTTACTTTGTATCCGTAATCGGCGATCCATTAGACAAAGGCGCCAAATTGATGCAAGAAAATGAAAATTATGTGTCAATAAAAAGATTAAAATTAAATCAAGCTCAATCGATTAAGAAGGGACTTTAATTCCACATTGTTTTACCAATTGTAGAAAATTCAGGGAAAAGTCTAACTCAAGTACTTGAGAATATCAATGAAGTATTACTTTCTTGTAAAAATTTGGTCCTGAAATTGACTTTGCAAACAGCTAGCATTGCTAAATCCGATCGTAGAGAGGGAGAGAGGGAGAGAGGAAGACAGGGAGAGAGGGAGAGAGGGAGAGGGTGCGCAACTAAGTTTCCGGGTTTCACACATGGATGGCGGTAGCGACACATGTAGTCGGCATACAAATCTGAAATTGGGTGTCTTTGTAGCTTGGACATCTGTCAAGAATACCCAATCGTAATATAAACAAATATCGCAACCCAACGACCTTTTTTCTAACCTCGAAAATGTCAACGTTTGTGCCAAATAAACAGCATTTGCGGGAAGCATTGCTTTTCTGCTTTAACCTAAAAAACAGCAGCTGAAGCACGTCGGTTACTCGCGGAGGCCTACGGCGAACATATACCATCAAAAACCACGTGTGAAGATTGGTTCAAGCGGGTCAGAAGTGGCGATTTTGAGACTGGGGACAAGGAGCGCTCGGGAAGACCGCAAACATTTGCGGACGACGATCTGCAAGCGTTATTGGATGAAGATGACACTCAAACAGAAGATCAACTCGCCAAGGCATCAAATGTGACGCGGCAATGTATTTCGAAACGTTTGCACGCAATGGGAAAAATTCATAAGGAAGGTAAGTGGGTGCCGCATGAGTTGACTGCGAGACAAATGGAAAATCGAAGAATCACTTCCGAAATTTTGCTCTTGCAGCAGAACAGAAAGAGTTTCCTGCATCGAATTGTTACTGGCGATGAAAAGTGGATATATTTCGAGAATCCCAAACGCAGAAAATCGTAGCTTTCACTTGGCGAAGAGTCGACATCGACTCTGCGTTTGGTGGGACCAGAAAGGAATCGTGTACTATGAACTGCTGAAACCGGGCGCAACTGTCAATGGGCATCGCTACCGACAACAACTAATCAATTTGAGCCACGCATCGTTCGAAAAACGGCCAGAATGGGACGCGAGACACGAACGTGTGATATTGCAGCACGACAACGCTCCGTGCTATCGCAGTTCCATCGTCCAGGACACCATAAAAACACTGAAATGGGATCTGCTACCGCATCTGCCGTATTCGCCAGACCTGGCCCCTTCAGACCATTACTCGTTCCGGTCGATGGCGCATGGCTTGGGTGGACTACACTTGGCCAATTATGATGCAGTACAAAATTGGTTGGACGAATGGTTTCGGTCTAAAGACGCGTCTTTTTATCGTCGCGGTATTTATGTATTGCCAGAGAGATGGCAAAAATGTGTAAATAGCGAGGGACAATACTTCGAATAAATCATTTTTTGTATTTGTCTTGAAATTTTCGATTTTTTATTGGTCAAAAAAACCCGGAAACTTAGTTGCGCACCTAATATATACAACATTCCTTGGGAAGATATTTGAGCTCGGATACAAAATACATTTTTGGACGGAAATTTTAAAATAATAATTTGCAACGGGTCGGTTGAACAGCCTCCTCCAGAATTACAAACAGAAATAATCGAAGAAATGCATCGATCAGCTATTGGCGGGCATAGAGGCGTAAGCAAAACGTACAATCGAATTCATCATCAGTATTACTGGAAGAATTTAAAATCGGACGTTCAAAATTACATACAACGTTGTTTGCAATGCCAATTTAAAAAATTGGTCTGGGTAAAAACAAAACGACCAATGATTATTACAGACACCCCAGCAACCGCTTTTGATAAAATTGCTATGGACATAGTAGGACCAATGACAAAAACCTGCAAGAATAACGAGTACATCTTAACAATACAAGATCAATTAACTAAATTTTCTCTTGCAATACCTGTACCTAATGCCACTGCAGTAACAATAGCTGAGGCATTCGTAAAGAGATTCAGATGTAATTTCGGAGCGCCAAAAGCTGTACTGACAGATCGAGGTACAATTTTTTTAAGCATGTTTTTCAAACAAATTGCAAAATTATTCAAAATTCGGAAAATAAGAACCACTGCATTCCACCCACAGTCAAACAGATCATTAGAACGATCACATCATACCCTTGGTGAATATTTGAAACAATTCACAACTGAAGAAAGAGATTGGGACGAATAGGTAGAATTGGCGATATTTAATTATAACACCAGCGTGCTCGAAGGCACCGAACACAACCCGGATGAATTAGTATTCGGTAAAATAGCACGAGCACCTTCTAGCTTACCATTAAGTGAGGCAGATAGAATCGCTACTTATGACAGTTATTTAATTCAACTCGTAACGCAAATTAATGAGATTCAGAGAATTGGCCGCGACAATTTGATACTTTCTAAACAGAGAGCAAAAATAATTCATGATAAAAAAATCAATCTAATAGAATTTACAATTGGAGAACCTGTATTTTTGCTTAAAGGGCCGAAACCAGGAAAATTAGGAGACCAATATACTGGACCTCACGAGATCGTGCAAATTTTAAGAAACGGTAAAGTCCGAATAAAAATTAAGAAACGAACTAGCATTGTCCATCCCAATAGGCTGCGAAAATCACATATTGACGAAAATTAATAAAATTATCCATGTTCAATTCATTTTTTATTTATGATAATTGGAAAAAAGAGATCTAAACAAATCAAGGATGGAATAATTGCAGTGAATACAGTAGAAGAGAAAATTCTCTATAAAATTTTGTTTAATATACAAATGATCAATTTAAAGTCTAACGGGAAAAAAAAGATTTTTTTTCGGGTTTACTTCCTGAATGAAATAACCTTATTTCATTCGAACGAAGAACTAATTTTTATTTAATTTTACTTTTTTGAGATATTTATGACTAACCATGTTATTTGAGCACAAAAAGTCATCATCATAAAGCATTGTAAATACAACCAGAAAGTAGGTCGGTACTGATACCCCAACCAGATGACCACGGAGCACTACCAGAAACGTTGTGGATACTTTTGAACCATGGAAAACCAAACAACTTAGTACCGAGGACTTCCAGACGTCATTCTTAGTGGAAAATTAAGAATTACATCGACATCATGAAGAAGTTCGACCATAAACCAAAACGACTAATGTGAAATCGAAGGTCGAAAAATCATAAGACGCAGAATTAATACAACTGCGGAATTCCTTTCGTTAAAGCTTGGGATGGTGATTACGAACTTCCTCTGGCATTCTTGGTGAACCAAGAATGCCAGAGGAAGACTTTATGCTTACGTGAGCCACATATACTCGCAACAACGACACCATGGTCCCTGGAGGACAAGAATCATGTACGATCATCACCGAAGAAAACATCTGTGTTCAACGCATGCAATACGTCCAACAAGCCATGATAATAAATTCACGCGCCTAGGCTGGATAAATTTCATTCAACTACAATTTGTTCGTAAAGTTTCGCTCTCAATTTTTTAAAATATTATAGAAAATAATTTCAACAATCCAACGATTTGCGAGCGACAAAAACGAGTAAATATAGACATAGTAATAATTTTTTTTTATTTTTATCAATTGACTCTTCGTGGAGAATGGAAATCAAATGACAATACAAGTTGAAAAATTCAAATAATAATTGCGACATTGAAATTTGCAAAATCAAATCAGTGGAGTATTCTTCGATTATTGGATTCTCCAATAATAGTTTTAGGGCGGGAGGTGTTACGTCCTGGCGTAACGAAAATTATTTCTCTAATATCAAAAAATATGAGCCGAATAATATTAAGAAATTTGATATTCTTGCTGGTTTTGGAAAAAGTCGTGCGATGAGCGCTATACGCACGAACGTCTTGTCATTCTCTCGACGCCATTACGAGGTACACTCTCTTTCAAAAATATTATTCTTGGTCCGAAGGAAAGGAGGCATGTAGGATTCCATTACGAATTTCTCGATCATGAAACCTCATAGCGGAGGCCACTTGAAGAATCATCGACTTCGGAGCCTATCATATATAGTTATAATCAATCTTTATAAGAAAAAAATAGAAGATGCCTTTAGGAAGAGGGAAACTGTTCAATTGCAGTTTTCCTTATTTACCAATAAGCTCTCATGACCATCGAAAGTAAAGAGTAAAATTTGAAGAATCAGACAATAGCTCGCAAAACATTTACTACTCCTTGGATTGACCAAGATCAGTAAAATCAATTTCCCCACCTCATCACCTTTTCAATAAATAAGTTTGCAATTAAAAAGTATTGTCTACCAGAAGCAAGACGAATATAATTAAAAATATACGTTTGATTCCCCCAACTCACGTAATAGTTAATAAGAACGAGGTTTCAAAATAAATAATTAATTAAGAGAATCAGATTAGTTCAATAAAGATCCGGAAAAGGAAAGACAGGTCTCGAAGTCAAGTTTTGAACCAGACGGTAGCATAGGTTGAAAATCTCACAAGACAATAAAGTATCGAAACAACCACGCGACAAGCTGAGCAGGCCACCGGGTCGTGAACAACCATTTTTTTACACGCACTTCTAAGATAAACGCAGAAGCTGTCTATATTTTTCTTCTCCTATACACCTTTCTTTTCTGATTTGTATGCACTCACTGACTCCTGTTCTCACCCGTTTTTACGAAAATGACAAATTCAATTTATAATCAATATCTAACAAGGAAAGGTCACAAGGTGTCCCCCTCCGATTTCGATAAACTTTTGATATGTTGTTGTCCATCGAAAAATAAGAGACACGTATTTTTTTTTATCGGCGGTCACGGCGTTTTAAGGGGTGAAATCAACCCCTAAAGTTGGGCATGTTAGGGGGTCGGTCAGCTGTTTCACATAGAAGGAGTGTACCGATCGGAATGAAACCAATTCCATGATATTGCTTATGTCCAGTAATGAAAAACACATGTCCATTTTTTCACGCAACCTTGTTTTAAGGGGGTGAACTACCCCGTGACCGTTTTAATTTTAATGTATAAAAAAAAGTTATTGACCGATTTTGATAAAACAAAAACCAAGTTGAAGAGCAGCAAAGAATAAGGTTGTCGTGTTTTTGAATTTTTCAAAAAAAAAAAGCTTAAGGTGATTTTTAGCTGTAGGGGGTCGGTCAGTTGTTTGAGTGTACCGATCGGAATAAAATCAATTCCATGACATTGCTCATATCGAGTAATGAAAAACACATATTCACCTTTTTACGCAACCTTGTCTTAAGGGGGTGAACCACTCCGTTATTGTTTTAATTTTCGTGTATAAAGAAAAGTTATTGATTGATTTTGATAAAACAAAAACCAAATTGAAGAGCAACAAAAAATAAATTTCACGTATTTTCAGATTAAAAAAAAAAGTTTAAGGGGATTTCCCCCCAAAACAGATGTCTTTATTTTTTGTATGGAAACCATTTTTTTCGATCTCGACAACGATCTCATTATCTTATGCACTCATTGTCACGTTTATGACAATATTTTTACATGAAGATTCATTATTATTAGCAGTTGAGAGATTAATTATTGTTACCCCAATCTCTCATGTAATACTTTACTTCATTACACTGTCAGTTATTGGCTATATTCAAATTTGCTCACGTTTCAAACTGGATGTTTGCTCAAAGCGTATGAACAGTGCGAGAGTATTATGTATTTGGTATCTTCACGTCGCGCAAATACAATAAACAGAACTAATCATTATCTTATAGGGACGAATTTACGCATCACTCTCCAAAAAATGTTCAATGTTATTTTTACTTTGGCCCTTGTCCAAATAAATATGACGTTACCTGCGCCCACTTGAGATAAAAGAACTCTAGCTCATCTATTTATAAAAAGAATGTTGAGCAATAGTTTCAGTTCCGTTTCTTCTGTTGAGCTCTTATTATCATATTAGCCGTAGAGAGTGAAGTTGATAAAATGTATATCAATCCAATGAATGTAATAAGACTTTTACTCATCACCTTGCAAGCATTGGATCTTCCTGATAGTCCGGTTAACAACGATGAAGTAGAGTTGAAAGAAAATATAGAAAAGATGTTAAAGGACGCCATGAACGAGTTTAATCATCTGGAAATGATTGAAGATACTACATTAAACTTTCAAGAACCGTTCAAGGATATAGTAGTCGAACCTGTGAAAGACAATAACGAATGGAGTTCTGGAGTAGCTCGACTCGATCCCATGACTTGTTCCGACGACGAAGAAGATTTGAGCTATGACTACAAATATAGAGCCGTTGAATATTGGAGGAGTGCTAAAAAAAAAAATCTGAAAATAGAGACGGTTCAAAATAAATTCAAAAAAGTAAAATCAGTGCATCAGTTGCGACGTTGGGCTCACCAAATAAATCAAGGAGGAACGTACATGGAGGAATTATCACGCATTTCAAAATATGCTCTCAATAATCTAAAATATGCTATAGGATCAGGTCTAATTGTTCACGATGTTGATATTCGAAGATGGTCTTTACGAGCACAACAATTGATTGGAAACGAGGATATTCGTTTTCGGGCTTCACATGGATGGATACAGAAATTCAAAAAAATTCATCGTATAACTAGCAGGAAAATAAATAAATTTATTTCAAGGAGGACCCTTGAATCAAAAGAAACATGGCAAAAAGACGCAGCTAAATTTATTTCTGAAGTTCAATTAAAAATCAGACAGTATGGTTTAAAAAATATTTATAATTCCGACCAAAGTGGATTTCATTTGGAAATACCTTCAGGACGAACATTAGCGGAAGAAGGTACGAAACAAATAGAATGCCTTGTACAATCCGTTTCGGCGACAACACATAGTTACACGATTCAGCCAACAATATCAGGAGATGGAAAACTTCTATCCCCGCTTTTGATAGTCTTGAAAGAACCATCTGGACGATTGGGGCCAATAGTAGAAAAAAAATATTTTTCGACCAGCAAATGTCTTTACAAGTGCTTCTGTAACAAGTGCAAGTAATCTGGCAAACTCACATCAGGTATATTGCAATTTTGTATTATTGAGATATCCAAAAGGATCGTGAATATGGAGATATTGTGACTATGATATATTGAATTCATATTCCCTTGCAGAACACTTCAAAGCATGGCTTAATGAAGTTTTCTTTCCGAACGTTGGTGAGGAAAGTATTCTTTTGATCGATTCTTGGAGTGGACATTGCCCCGAAGCTGTTAGGGAAGCCACATCACTTGATAAGCAAGTCATCGCAATGATTATACCAAAAGGCACAACAGGAAAAATTCAACCACTCGACGTCTACGGATTCAGAATCTGGAAAAATTATGTTAAACACTTTTCGGACAGTATCATGTCGATGGACTATGATTTAGATTTGCATTTTAAAAACAATATTATAAAATTACAATCCCTTGTACATAATCAATTATCTTCTCCGAGGTACGAAAATTTGTTGCCATATGCTTGGTTCAAAAGTGGTTACATAAAAGAACGACCTAACTCTTTTGAAAATCCCGTCGAATTCGCTTATGGGACGTTATCGCAATCCCAATGTGAAATTGAAGGCTGTACAAATGTAGCTGTAGTGAGATGTTCTTGGTGCAAAAAATCACTTTGTTTTAAACATTTTTTCGAGGAATACCACTACTGTTCTACATATAACCATTGAATTTACAACTAATCAAGTAAAGTACAAATAAACCAAATTTATATATGTATTAAGATTCGATTGTATGTGCTATGCTTGAAATTTGTATTCCAAAACAAAACTCCGATATATAAAAATTTCAATTTGTTTCATATTATGTCTGAATTGCAAGCAAATTGAAATATAGCCAATAAGCGACAGTGTAATGAAATAAAGTATTACATGTGAGATCAAGGTAACAATCATTAGTAATTCTTCTTCCAACTGCTAATAATAATGAATCTTCATGTAGAAATATGATTACAGACGTGAAAATAAGTTCATAAAAGTACTGAGATAGTAGATATCAAAAGAAATGTTTTTCATACAAAAAAGTTATCTTCCTGGGATGAAACCCACTGAAGCTTTTTTTTTTTGAAAAATCCGAAACACGTAAACTTTTTTTTTTTGCAGCTCTTCATTTGGTTTTTGTTTTATCAAAATCGGTCATCAACTTTTTTTTATACATGAAAATCAAATCGGTTACGGGGTGGTTCGCCCCCTTGAGACGAGGTGGCGTGAAAAGGTGAACATATGTTTCACATTACTTGACATGAGGAATATCATGGAATTGGTTCTATTCCGATCGGTACACTCTTTCCATGTCAAACAGCTCACCGAACGCCCATAGTAAAAAATACGTAAACTTCATTTTTTACTGCTATTGAATTCGGTTTTAGTTTTATCAAAATCGGTCAATAACTTTTCTTTACATATGAAAAGTAAAACGATCACGGGCTGGTTCACCCCCTTAAGACAAGGTTGCGGAAAAAGGCGAACATGTGTTTTCCATTACTTGACATGAGCAATGTCATGGAATTAGTTTTCTTCCGATCGGTACACTCTTCCCATGTAAAACAGCTCACCGAAGGCCTACGGCTGAAAATCCCCTTAAGTTTTTTTTTTCCGAAAAATCCGAATATACGTAGGCTTTATTTTTTGCTGCTCTTCAATTTGGTTTTAGTTTTATCAAAATCGGTCAATAGTTTTTCTTTACACATGAAAAGTAAAAAGGTCACTGGGTGGTTCACCGCCTTAAGACAAGGTTACGAAAAAAGGCGAACATATGTTTTTCATTACTCGACATGAGGAATGTCATGGAATTAGTTTTCTTCCGATCGGTACACTCTTTCCATGTGAAACACCTCACCGAAGGCCTACAGCTAAAAGCCACCTTAAGCTTTTTTTTTTTTGAAAAATCCAAAAACACGTAAACTTTATTTTTTGCTGCTCTTCAACTTGGTTTTTGTTTTATCAAAATCGGTCAATAATTTTTCTTCATACATTCAAAGTACAACGGTCACGGGGTAGTTCACCCCCTTAAGACAAGGTTGCGGAAAAAGGCAAAGTCGTGTTTTTCATTACTCGACATGAGCAATGTCATGGAACTGGTTTTCTTCCGATCGGTACACTCTTTCTATGTGAAACAGCTGACCGACCCCCCTCACATGCCCAACTTTGGGGGTTGATTCCACCCCTCAAAACGCCGTGACCGCCGATAAAAAAAATACGTGTCTCTTATTTTTCGATGGACAACAACATACCAAAAGTTTATCGAAATCGGAGGGGGACACCTCGTGACCTTTCCTTGTAAGCCAAAATTTAACTTTATTTTTAGACTAAACCAAAATGTAACTTGAATTTTAGGCTAAACCAAAATCTAACTTTAATTTTAGGCTGAACGAAAGTTTAACTTACATTTTAGGCTAAACCAAAATCTACCTTAAATTTTAGGCTAAGCCAAAATCTAACTTGAATTTCAAGCTAAGCCAAAATTTAACTAGAATTTCACGCTAAGCCAAAACTTAACTTAAATTTTAAGCTTAAACGAAATCTGACTTAAATTTCAGGCTAAATTTTTTTGAGCTCTATAAAAAGATCTGAATGAAAATTTGCGTGAGCCGATTCGGAATAAGAATAATATGGAAGAAATTATTTTTACGTCTTCTGATTTTTATAACTAACATACGATTCACCATAAGATAAATCTTCAGACATATCTGCACAGAATTAAACGCTCTATAAAAAAGGTTCCGAGTTACTTTTTGATGAGTCCACTCGTTTTAAAGTTATTCAATGTCGAAGTTCAATTTTTCGTACATTTAGCCGATTTTTGGATATTATACCGGAACGATTAGTTTTATCGACAAAGAGCGAATGAAATTTCATGTAAAATATAAATTAAACTTTCGAGAAATGTTAACCAATAGTTATCACTATAATAATAAAAAAAAAATAGAACACCTTTAGAAAATTGTGCAGCCGAATTTAGCTTCAAATTTTTTTTGTATGTAATAAAAACGGATAAAAATTTGCTGATATACTGCAATGAATGTTATTTTCATAATTAAAAAACAAAATTTTTGAGCAAACTTTTGCTGCACAATTGCTTTAAGCGTTCTATTTTCTTTATTATTATAGTGAGGACTATTGGTTACAATAACTGGAAAGCTTAATTTATGTTTCACATGAATTTTGTCGATACGACCGCGGTAATTACCAAAAATCGGCTAAATTTACGAAAAATTAAACTTTGCCATTGAATAACTTTTGAACGAGTGGACTTATCAAAAAGTAACTCAAAACCTTTTTTGTACCCTGTTCAATTCTGTACCATGATATGTCTGTAGATTTCTCTCATGTTGAATCGTTTGTTAGTTACAAAAATCAGAAGATATGCAAATAATTTTTCCCGTGTTATTCTTATGGAAAAACAAAGAGTGCGATCAGCAGGATGTTAATATTGATATCAAGGGCTCATATTTATTCACGCCTTTTCTTATACCTAAATAAAACTTTTGAGCCTGTACGGGAGAAGAAATTTTTTTTAACGCCCTAATTTATGTATATCACGGTGAATCGAAAAAATGAAAAACTGTTGGCCACCCTTAAAAATCAGAGATATCGTACAAATAAAGGTCTCTGTGCAATGGTTAAAATTTTAGAATTTTTATAGAGGGCGCGCGGGACGTTCAAAAACACCATTTTTAGCGTTAAAGGCCCCAGTGGTATAAGCATGGTGAATCTGCCCCGGAAAGGTTTTGGAATGATACTTAGAGCATAAGTATAGGTACTACTAAAATAATAAGTTCCTGGAAGTTTCAGATTCCTATCTAAATTGGTTATTGAGAAAAAGTGAAATATGTAGAAAACAGAAAAAAAAAATTTCTCAGGATTGGCGAAACCGATTGATCTCAATTTTTTATATATTTTGGGGGCTAATAATAGCTCCGAAAAAAAATTAAGAACTATATAGCTCTATAAAATCTTCGAAAAAAAACAATTTTTCTTTCATTTTCATTTTTTAACCGTGATACAATTTTGGCACAATTATGAAACATTTGATCTCAAGCCTGCTATATTTGACTATAACACTATGAATTTTATAAAATTTAAAAAACTGTACGGGATAGTAGAAAAAAATAAAAACCACTTTTTGGTGCAGATAATGAATTTATTCATATGTTTTGAGGTGTAATTTTTGGTATTTCAACGCATATTTACATAATTCGTATTTATTAAAAATAATATTTCATATTCAAAATAACAACAAAAGATTTTATGCCACAGTTAAAAATTAAACCAGGTGAATATCAATAATCAATTCTATAGTAATTTTAACAAATATTTTTCGGGACAACATTTTATTATAAAACTTGATTATTTATATATTTTTCATAGACTTGAGACATAGAGATAACCGAAAATTATCGAATTGATGAAAGACAACAACTGTTTTTTTCTGAACAAATGTAAACTTTCAAAAAACGTTAAGTTAAATTTTATTCATTTATTGTTTTTTGTTAAAAATTAATAAACCTAACAGTGCACAGTAATAAAAGAAGTTGTTAAAGACTGCGCAGATATACTATAAAATACAATTACAACAGAAAAAAAAGTTTTTTATAAATAAATAATAAAAAGGAAGACATACCTCAATCATAAATTTTTCAAAAATATTGCAGAATCACATTTCATCAGTCTTTGTCACTGTCTTCTTCAATCGCAGATGAAACATTGTTTCTATCAGATAATATGCTCAATGTTTCAGCAGGCGTCGAAATTTCCAACAAATATCTCCCTTGTGACACATAATAAATAATCGAGGCAACATGGAGGCAACATCTAATCGTTCCAAGACCATATGCACATACGCCTTCTTATTATTTATTTATTAAAAACTGTTTTTTATGTTATAATTGTATTTTACAGTATATCTATCAATCTTTAACAAATTCTTTCATTAGTGTGAACTGTTGAAACTGTTTTTCAAAGTTTACATTGTTGTCGCACATCGAGGCCGTTGCCTCGTAACATTTTTTTTTTTCATTTCATTTTTTATTATTTTTCTGAAATAAAAAGCGGAAATTCAATTAGTTTATTTAATCAGTAGTAAACATGTATAAAAATATATTAGAAAGCATAAAAACTTACCCCATTAGCCTTGGAATCACTCCGCTGGCATCTCGACCTGCGTCGCAAAGGAAAATCTCCTCTCCGAAGGGCTGCGACTAAGCCGCAGTCTGAAAATCAAAGAAATTCATTAATCTTTTTGCCTATAAGCATATAATTTTACATTATTCATTTTTATGAACTACAACTTACCTGAAAATCCTACTGTTTAGCAGATCAACTGCTTAGACCAAGAAAAAATTCCTCATCGAAGGGCTTCGACTATTTAATATAAATGAATATGTTTTAGTATCAATTGAACTTATAAGATAAAACTTACCAAAGAATACTGCCTGCGTAGCAGTCTCACTGCGTCAACCAAGAATTGCCTCTTCGGAGGGCTTCGCCTTGCATCTGATGAATCTGAAAAAGAAAGATAAGGGCAAATTAACAAAGATTATTATATTCAAAGTACATAGATATTAAAAATACGACGTTTAGTACTTACCGGAGATGAAATATTATCCCACGACGTGATGCAGAATCCAACGAAGCACGGAACCTGCAAAAACACAAAACAAGAAACATAAAAAAGCGCTCACACGCAACAAAAAGCGACGCGGGAAAAACACACACTACACATCCACCTTAATTAATCTACGCGTAATTTCATTAATTGTTATTGTTTTTTTTAACGCGAACGCGACACAGTTGTATTACGCGAATATTACGCATATATTTACGCGACCACGCACTTTACTTTATTAATGTTTTATACTTTTATTTCAAGCTCTATTATTTAAGCGCGCAGTTTCTTATTAATTATGAATTATTTGATTTTATATTACTTTCTACACGGCGAACGTTCACCTGTCACTTCACACATGTAAACAAAACATTATCGACACACCATACGATGCGCGGGTACATAGTTCCGCAAGAATCCGCGAGATAGCGAGCGCGCGAGTTCCAAGCTTGACCGCGAGAGGGCCAGCCAGCGTTTTCAGCTTTCCCGCAAGCGAATAAGTAGTTCAGAAGGAATAAATTGGCGAGCATGAGCACGGTTTGGATAGAATCCCCGCCTCTGAAATACGAGGCAGATACCGAAAGGTATCAGACACCGAAAGGTCTCCACGACACCGAAAGGTCTCAATATACCGAAAGGTATAATCCACCGAAAGGTGCGATTCATGAAAGAAGCCGTTGTCTCGAGAGATATTCGCATAGCTCCAGCTCTATCCTTTTTCATACAGTCCTCTCTCCGGGAGGACGGTAGTACAAACTTGAAATCCTCATTGTCAAGGATTTTCTTGGGATTACAGTCATTATCCTCATATTTTAATCGTTAATTTTCAAATCTCATTGCATTTGTTTTAAAAAAAAAATCTTTTTGTATATATAGATTTGTGTGCCACGAATAAATATAATTCATGTTATTATTGTAAAATCGTATGACCTGCATTAAGGCGTATTGCATTAACATATAAATCCTCTTTTTTCTCTGATTCAATCTATATATTCTTTCTAAACATAACTCTTATTCCGGTTATTAATACTATCTTCGACCCCCTCTAGATAAATCATCCCCTTTTTCCCTCTCGACGGAGATGTTCCCCCCATCCTCTCGCATTGTTAAATTCGGCTTTTCAACCATTTGGCGTCCAACGTGAGGCCCAAGGTCTAATTGTGGGATCTACTGATCCACCGACCCATCACGTACGAGCTAGAACGCAAATCTTCAAACTCACTTCTGGGAGTGAACACCCGGTGGCGTTCAGCAAAAAATCTCCAAAAAACCTAAATTACCGATGTCCAAAAATTCTGTGCCTGCAAGAACTTCTGCCAGATTCCGAGGACTCAACGCCCACGAAGCGCTCCTTGAAAATAATACTTACCCAACCTTCGTAAGGAGGCGATATCGCAAAAGACGACGCACTGAAAGTACCGAAAGCATGGCAGATGGAAACGAACAAAACAAGGGTGCAGCGGGTGACGCGAATCACCCCAACCTTCCACGGGAAGATAACCCGCTGCAGCGACCTGAATTGCCGGCAGCCGGTCAACACGGAAATAACTTCCCGGGCAACCAACCGGCGAGGGGCCCAAGCAGAGATCTACTCACCTGTACCAAATCCGGAATAACGCGCAACTGCAAGAGAAGAAAGGAGAAGGGAATGGGCGCATCCGAATCGAAACGCACAAGACCCATACGCGAGCTTGGGGGTATTACTTCAAGCCCTTCGAAATCTGCCACGGCCGCCGTTACCGACATACACCGGACTTGATCACGAGAACCGCATCGGCCCGTACCAGGACGGTGCCTGGAGGTCTTTCCGGAGAAGCGGAAAAATGGTGGACATGCTATCAACCGCTCGACTTCGATTGGCTAAGGTTTTGCGAGTTACTTCTCGCTTATTTCGATAATCCAGCGATTTTATCCAGACTCAACCCTAGTAGATTCGTCGACCCTAAATTTAGGGTCGTAAACAGTTTCGGTCGAAAGTGGTCGTCTTGTCGACCGTAATTTTTTGGTCGTAGAAAGAATCATCGCAGTCCGCTCGTGGGTCGTTACGACTACAAATTATTAGTCGTATCGACCGATCCGGGGTCCGTTCGCTGGTCGTTACGACCAGAAATGAGTAGTTGCATATTTTTTTCCGAGCTCCCTGCCGTGGCCGTCATGACCAGATATGTAGAGTCAAATTTGTTTCCCCTCATCTCGGCGCCCGTGGTCGTTACGACGAGAAATCCCGAGTCGACTTTTTTTCCCCCAGCTCTGCGCCCCTGGTCGTTACGACCCGAAATCTGGAGTCAATTTTGTTTTCCCCAGCTCCCCCTAGCAGATTTGTTGACCAGAATTTTTCGGTCGTAGTCGTAAGTGGATTTTTGTCAACCAATTTTTTTCGGTCGTAAGAAGTGGGTCGTTATGACTGAGAATTATTAGGCGTAACGACTCATTCCGGGGGCCAGTTAGCTGGTCATTACGACTGAGAATTATTAGTCGTAATGACCCATTCCGAGGGCCAGTTGGCTGGTCGTTACGACTGAGAATTATCAGTCGTAACGACCCATTCCGGGGGCCAGTTGGCTGGTCGTTATGACTGAGAATTATTAGTCGTAACGACCCATTCCGAGGCCCTTTGCTAGTCGTTACGACCCGAAATCCTTAGTCGAATATTTTTTTCCCAGCGCAAATTAATACAAAAATTTGTATAGTTTATTCCGAAATAGCGCCCATGCAATCAGAACTAATAAAATTGTACGCCTGAGATATCCACATTAGGGATATTCGCAAGGGTCAGCTCGACCGAAAGTGCCATGGAAGAGCTTCGCCCTGAAGGAACCACCTTAATCATCACGGTAACCTCTGCGCTAGGTAAGTACTTGACTTGGCACGCTGGCTGTCCGGTATATAACACCGTCATATGCCTATTTCGTTTGAGCACAGAGTTTCGAGCGCATGCGACGCATAGTGGTGAAATCGGTTGAAATCGGTCGTCGAATCCGCTAGGGCCGCGCCCGTGGTCGTAACGACAAGAAATTCAGGGTCGATTTTTTTTCCCACGGGCGCAGAGCTGGGAGGGAAAAACTTCGACTCAAGACTTTTGGTTGTAACGACCAGGGCCTGCTGAGCTGGCAAAAAATTATACTCAAAATGTCGGGTCGTAGCGACCAGCAAACGGACCCAGGAACGGGTTGTTACGACTAATAATTTTTGGTCGTAACGACCCACAAGCAAAATGCGATGCTTTTTCTGACGACCACAAAATTACGGTCGACAAAACGACCACTTTCGACCGTATTTACGGTCGTCGAATCTGCTAGGGAATGCACAACTTTTTTCAGGAAGGCAAGGAGATCAAGGAAACGTGGGAGTATTTCTTCAGCAAAAGTACCTCCCCTACCAGCGCATATGGCCAACGGAACTGGAAGCAGTAAAAATAACTACTCTCCTCGAGCTACTGTGCTCGGAACTACGATTGGAGCTCCGTCCGCCTGATATGACTTTTTTTCAACACTTTTTACCAAAGCAATTGAAGCCGAATATGACCTATCGGATCAGCAGCTTACCTACAAGCCAAAACGTGAGGAACCTAGGCAGGAAAAACCGGTTAACCGAGCTACTGGCGTACCAGCAACTGAAGGTAAAAATGCACCGAGATGCTGGCACGGTCTGGAATTCGATTTTCATCGAGACTGTCCAGTTTTGGCTAAAAAAGTAGCGGAGAGGACCGGGAATCCTGAAAATCAACCGCATCCGGAAAACTGGCGAAAGGTGACGGACGCAACCCGACCTGCTGTCAATCAGAAATAGGGTTAACCGATACTGATACGACCAATATGGAGCTACCGCATATGTTGGTTTCGATAAATGGCACCGAAGTCTTCGCAGCCGTCGATACCTTCGCAAATGCTTGCTTTCTAAATCCGCAATACTTACCTCCCGGGACACCTATTCAACCGACCACCTCAAGTGCAAACTTGGCAGGATAAACTACGAAAATGCCTATCGTGGGAAAAGTAATCATTCCCATTAAAATACTTGGGCATCAATTAACAGTGGAGGCATTCTTAACTCCCACCGTAAGAGAGCCGTTGATTCTTGGATACCCATGGTTTTTCAAACACGGAGCGCTGTACGACATCAGGCATGGCATCCTGTACCTCGGGGTTGAAGAGAGGTTCATCGTTCACTTACTCAACGCACCTGTTCCAAAGGTTCCAAACGTGACGATAGACGTCCAAGAATTCCAGCAGGAATTTTCTATCGAAAAACAACAAGAATTTAATGAGCTGGTACAGAGCTTCGAGGAACTATTTTCCCAACAGCGAAGGCTCTCCCAGACTCAAACCACGACATACGTCTGACATTGGATCAACCGTTCCGATTACCGGCTTACAAATATTCCGACGAAAATAAGCGAATCATCCGCGAACAAGTGCAGGAGATGCTCTTGGATTGAATAATCGAGCCTTGCACCTCACCTTACAGTTCTCTGATAGTAATCGTGACCAAGAAAGATGACACCCCTAGATTCTGCGTGGACTACCGGAGGTTGAATTCCATCACGGAAGACACGGCTCAACTAATGCCACGGATCCATGACGCATTAAAAAAACTAGGCACCGCTGAGGTGTTTTCCACCATCGACTTGAAAAGCAGATACTGGCAAATCCTTATGGAGCCTCGAGCAAAGCCGCTCACCGCATTTTCCCACTTGCTGGAGATTTCCCCCCCACCCCACCATCTCGCATTATTAAATTTGACTTCTTAACAACATTTGTTCAGAAAAAAAAAGTTCTTGTCTTTGATCAATTCGATAATTTTCGATCATCTCTATGTCTCAAGTCTATAAAATATATATAAATAATCGAGTTTTATAATCAAATGTTGTTCCTAAAAATATTTGTTAAAATTACTATAAAATTGATTATTGATATTTACTGGGTTGAATTTTTGACTGTGGCAAAACAAATTTTGTTGTGATTTTGAGAATGGAATACTATTTTTAATAAATACAAATCATGTGAATATGCGTTTAAATACCAAAAATGAAACCTCAAAACATATAAATAAATTCATTATTTGAGCCAAAAAGTGGTTTTTACTTTTTTTCTACTATGGCGTACCGTTTTGTAAATTTTTAAAAGTTCATAGTGTTATAGTGAAATATAGAAGGTTTAAGAAAAATTGTTTGATAATTGTGCCAAAATTATATCACGGTTGAAAATTCAGAATGAAAGAAAACAATTTTTTTTTCAAGATTTAATAGAGTTATATAGCGCTTATTTTTTTTCTTGGAGCTATTATCAGCTCCCAAAACATATAAAAAATTTAGTTCAATCGGTTTGGTCAATCCTGAGAAAAAAACATTTTTCTGCTCTTTAGATGTTTCACTTTTGCTTCCTCATAAAGGAAGCTTTGTTTTCGTGAAAAAAAATTTTTTCGCGATTTTTATGCCAATATCTTCAAAATGATCAAAATCCGGATGGATGTGTGTGTGTGTGTGTGTGTGTGTGTGTCCTGAGTTTCAGATGTAAATGATTAATAACTCAAAAACGCTTCGAGATATCGAGCCAAAATTTGGCACACTTGTCGAGCACGAATTGCTCTTCGTTATGAATTTTTTTTTTAAATTATAACGGGTGTTCAGATTTTATCGACTTTTTTCGTTTTTGCCAGAATGGCGTAAACGCTCCAGCCTCTGCAATTTTCAAGATATTGCACTCAAACTTTGTACAGAATTAGTATAGCTATTAATGTTGTTTGGTATTGAATTTGGCGAAAATCCATTGAGGGATTAAAATTTTATGAAATTTTGAATTTTTTGAAAGATCGCCTAAACGCTCTAACTTGCGCAATTTATAAGATATTGTACTGAAACTTTGCACAGAGGTAATATAGCTGTGAAGGTTGTTCGCTATTAAATTTGGAAAAAATCCATCGAGGGATTAAAATTTTATGAAATTTTGAATTTTTTGAAAAATAGCGCAAGCACTTTAACTTACACAATTTTCAATATATTTCACAGAAACTTTGTACAATACTTGTATAGCTATCAAGGTTTGTTCGCGATCAAATTTGGCGAAAATTTATCGAATTTGCACATTGATTACTAATATTTTTCAATAGTTAACAAAGCTTCCTTTATGAGGAAGCCAAATTTGATCGCCATACCGTGTGTCAAAGGAAGCTATGTGAACTATGGATAAAGATGAGGAAGCGATGTGCAAATTTCAATTTGCAGGGTGTTTCTCAATAACTAGTTGAGTTAGGGATCTAAAATTTTCAAGATCTTATTATTTTATTAGTACCCTCTTATGCTCTAAGTATCATTTGAAAATCTTTCGGGGGCAGATTCACTATCCTAATACCCCTAGGGCCTTTACTATATCACTGATGAACGGAAACAGATCATTCAAAAAATTCTAAATTTTTTATATAAAGTCCCCCGATGTGCACTCTTTCAAACCCAAATTTACTGAATATTAACAAATGGTTCATATATTCGAAAGAAAATTTTCAGTTCATTATATCATTAAATATTGATTTTTGTCTTCTAACACGTTTTTGTATTTCTACTATCTTTTATTTTTGTAAAACTCGGTATCAGTATTGCTTACGATGCGAAAGTTGCTAGAAAATGAATATTTATTTTGGAAATTTTCACATTTGAAAAGATTCATTTTTTAGCAATTTTCGCATTGTAAGCAATACTGATACTTCGTTTTACAAGAAAAAAGATGGAAGAAATACAAAAACATTTAAGAAGACATAAATCAATATTTAATGATATAATGAACTGAAAAATAGTGAAAATATTGATTTTCAGAAATTTTCTTTCGAATTTATAAACCATTTGTTAATATTCAGTAAATATGGGTTTGAAAGAGTACACATCGCGGGACTTTGTATAAAAAATTTAGAATTTTTTGAATGATCTGTTTCCGTTTATCAGTGATATCAAGAGTCGTGGTAGCAATTCGAGACAAGTACATTTCCTCCCTAACTCCGACATGTCGAGGAGGAGCTTCAAGACTCTTATACGCCTGCCAACTCGCTTAAACACAGAAGTATATCTATATACATAAAACCTCTTTCTTAATAATTACCAAATTATAAGGCTTCGGAGAATTTCGGGGAATACTCTAGCTATCCAAATTCGGAAGATATCTCGGTTTTTCTATTATGGTCGAGCTGTTTACGATATCGCTGAGATGACAGTTTTTTTCCTTCTCCTTTGCCGAATTTTTCGCTCCTTTCGACAAGCTTCAGGTTATACAAAAAAAATGATCGTAAAAGTTTTGGTGTTCATGATGGGATAAAATATTCACTGTAATAAAGGGTGGCGCGATTATTATGGAAAATCGGTCGCAATTAACATAATCACATTTTTTACGCTTAATTTAAATTCGTCTTGAACCTCGAAACTTTAAATTCAAATCAGGCTCAAATAGCCCCGATTTTAATTCAATTTGGCTTTTATGTAGGCATTTTGGACACCAAATGTGACGTAATATTTTTTCAGGATCTGTATCCTTCGTGATTTTTACCTTTGGAGAATTACCCCTTTCGAAACTTTTAGCCTATCTCAGAAAATGGACACGAGGAGTTATGAAAAATTGTATAAAAATTATATAATCAATCGCATGAATTTATAAATAATATTAAAATATAATTAAATGGAATGACTAATTATGAGAAATCAAGAAACCGAATGGCAACCCTTCGCAAAAAGTGGACAAATCACCCCCAAAAACACCAAAAATGGTGTACAAAACTTGGAGACAAGTACATTTCAAAAAGTGTCTGTGGTTTTACAAAAAGTAGGGGAAATAAATAGATGATACTTGCAACACATATTGCCAAGAACAAGTAGGATAACACTTATTTAAAAGATATATATAATACCTCCCATCATAGATTTAAATAAAATTCAAAATATATATGACAAAAATATATACTTAAGAATATAAAAAAATAATAATAAGTACTTGGCGAGTTTATCTCCAACAGAAAAAATAAGTACAAACGATTTCTAGTATACATGTAGCTCAGGGCTCACACAGAATTTCATGACGTGTGAAATGAATGGAAACTCACCATTTGATATTTTTAAATATATATATTTTTCATATATATTTTTAATTTTATGTAAATCTATGATACGAGGGATTATATATATTTTTTAAATATGCGTAGTCCTACTTGTTCTTGACAATATGTGTTGCAAGTATCATCTATTTATTTCCTCTACTTTCTTGTAAAACCATAGATACTTTTTGAAATGTACTTGTCTCCAAGTTTTGTATACCATTTTTGGTGTTTTTGGAGGTTGTAAATTTAACGCTAAAAATGGCGTCTTTGAACGTCCCGCGCGCCCTCTAAAAGAATTCAAAAAATCGAAACGTTGCACAAAGACTTTTATTTTAACGATATCTTTGATTTTTGAGGGTAGCCAACAGTTTTCAATTTTTTCGATTCATCCTAATATACATAGATAAGGGCGTTAAAAAAAAATTCTTCTCCCACACAGGCTCAAAATTTTTAATTGGGTATAAGAAAAGGCGTGTGAAAATATAAGCTCTTAATATCAATATTAACATTGTACTCATCGCACTTTTCGATTTATATATATGGGGTATTCCAGCTGAAATTTTCATCTTCGAACCCGGACCCTCTCGATTAATTATGAAAAATTTTTCCCGAAAAGTATTCTGAAAAAACAAAGACACGTATTTTTTTGTTAAGGCCGAGAAACGATATTTTTCGTCGTACGATGTTAGTAAAAAATCCAAATTTTTCACTAATTCTCTATTCTAAACACGTAGTATCTTAAAAATTCGATATCCTATCGAAAAACGCTTCAGAAAAAACTTGTTCGATATAAAACGAGTGAACCAATGGATATTTTTTTTTTAAATTGTGGGCACATGAAAGTTTTATTTTTACTTCATGAAACACAAAAAAACGACTTTTTAGCAATTACGCTACCTCGGATAATAATAGAAAAAAATTGTAAAAATTCTGAAGGAAATCACGAAACTTTTAAAACCAGAATAAGGGTGGCAAGTTTAAAATCCGCAAAGCTAAGCCAATCAAAGTTTCGTCTTGGCTTTATTTTCGAGCCAGATCATGCAGAACAGAGTTCTCGAAAAATGTATTTCTGTATATAATTTTTCGAGAACATATAGTTCTGCATGATCTGGCTCGAAAATAAGGTCAAGACGAAAATTCGATTGGCTGTAGCTTTACGGATTTTAATCTTACACCATTCTCATTCTGGTCTTAAAAGTTTCGTGATTTCCTACAGAATGTTTACAATTTTTCCTTTTATAATTCGAGGTGGCGCACTTTCTGGAAAATCGTTTTTTTGAGTTATATGAAGCAAAAACAAACGTTCGTGTGCCCACAATTTTTCAAAAAAGTATCAATTGTTTTACTCGTTTTATAGAAACAAATTTTTTCTGAAGCGTTTTTTGATAGGATCTCGAATTATCAAGATACTACGTGTTTAGAATAGAGAGTTGGTGAAAAATTTGGAATTTTTATCAAAATCGTATGACGAAAAATATAGATTCTCGGCCTTAAAAAAAAATACGTGTCTTTTATTTTTCAGAATACTTTTCGGAAAAAAATATTTAGTTATAATACCCTGAGTGCTTGGAAATTATCGGGTATTTCCCGATAGCTTCATTCCCGAGCGCGCAGCGCGAGGGGTTTTGTGCCAGACTCCACACGCATGTCACTAGGCATGGAAGCTTGAGGGAAATACCCAATTTATTTCCAAGCACAAAGGGTATTCGGCGGATTATTTTTTTCACTCAATTTTCAACCAATAGGAGCTTCGTATTTAACATCATTGTGGGAAAAATAGCATGGTCTTAATAAAAATTATATTCGACAAAGTTGATTTTCTTTCGCTCATCTCGATGAATTATACGTTTCTGACACGTACGTGGGTCACAAGCTATTGATAAATTTTCGCTTTTTACCTAGCATTACCTGGGAAATTTTCGAAAAATTACCGATATAATTTCGTCCTGCCTGTTCCACGTGACGTCAAATGCCAAGCTCCTATTGGTTGAAAATCGAGTGAAAAAAATAATCATCATTGTTCAAGAGGTTCCGGGTTCGAACATGAAAATTCCAGCGGGAATACCCCATATATATAAATCGAAAAGTGCGATGAGTACGATGTTAATAATGATATCAAGAGCTCATATTTTCGGAAGCCTTTTCTCATTCGATCAAATATATTCGATGCGTTTAAAAATGAAATATATTAACAAGGAACAGTTGAATGTAAACCAGGTACAAATAATTCTAATTAATGAATAATGACGTTTTGTGATATTGTGAACAAAGAACAGCAAGAGGCTCAGCGCATTGCCCATTGGTCCCGAAGGGAGAGGATTAAAAAAACTCTACATGATTTTACCTTAGGGGGAAGGTGCCATTCTTACATAATATACGGCATTCTTAATAAGCTATTCTTACATAATATTTTACGACAAGACAGAATGTGCGTTGTACAATGTAGAATGATGGATATTTGAGAGCATAGCGTTAAGCGAAGCAACTATGAGATCTATTTTTTCATTTTCAATGTACGATTTCATTTACATATTCTCATGTTAAAGATTTGTATTGTTTATTGAGTTTTTAAAATTTTAAATGTGTTGATATTTACACATTTTGAAGCTTATGAATGAAAATTACAGTACATTTCTTCGTATATTAAAGTTACCTCAATTGATTGTAAAACTTCCTATCTACTATCACACAGTTATATCATTTAATTATTAAAATAATTTCAATTGAAACGGTCACAACCGCATATAATTCAGCCCAGACAATAATTGATGATCTGAACTGAACTGACTTTTACTCTTTGACTTATTTCCTATAAGATTCTTTCAAATCTAGTTACTCATTGATCTACGCGAAGTATTATATTTGTTTATAGTTTATTGACTTATTTGTTTCCTCACTTTGAGAATGTTCAAACTCTTACCTTCAATTTTAATATGCATTTTCTGAAATAAAATGCATATTAAAATTGAATAAATAAAATAATTATTTTGTTAAAAATAAAAATATTTTATTTATGTCAAATAATAACTTGTTTTAGTGTTTCTGACCCTTTTCTAACAACATTGACCAATGTTCAATGCTTTTTTGAAAAAATGGGTTAATTCTTACGTAAAAACGGGAAGGAGGAGTACAAAAAATCTTATGTGCTCTTACTTGAGGGTAAAGGGGCTCAAAAACGACAAAAATAATTATCCTTTCGTAATTGATGAATAGACCCTAATGCGTCAGTAATACGTGAACAAACTACTCGACTGTAAAATATACTCTTGACACTACTCTGTGTTATCACAAGATAAGTAGGTGTAATAATTTTCTTTCTTATCTCGTGGAAATCCTGCATCACCTCCCGGGCTTATTTTTCTTAACCCCGCACGCGAACCTTTTTTGGCTTTTTATTTTCATTTTCAATTTTCAGTATTTTCTTTCAATTTTGAATTTTGGGGATTTTTTTTTAATCCGAATTTTTGGGATTTTTAATACTTGGCGTCCTTTTTTTTACTTCTCAGAAGTATAGGTAATACTTCTATATTACCAGCGGTATTGTTCTCTCGCTCATGGCTCGTGTCTTTGGCTTGCAATGCGCAAGCACGAATGAAAACGCGTGCGCGGAAAACGAGTCAGCTTTCCGTGTGTCGAGTCTACAGCGTTGCCGTATTATTCCTTCCATGTTGCAAAAATTGTCAATATTTGGTTTTATTACATATTTGTTTTTCATGAAAATCGGTTTCGGGATAACAGTTCAATTAGTGAAAATGTTACAGTAACAGCGAAATCGCATATGCGATGCATGTAAACAACCGAGTTTCAACGTCATTTATTTCTGAATTGTATGAGTCGATCACTCTAAAATTTTGACTGGATTTGTATTCTATTTTGATTGAAACTGTTCAAATTTCAGAAAAATCTGTCTCAAGTGGTTTTACTTCGGTACTACCTTAACACTTTTTGGATAGTATCATGTTGATGGATCATGATACAGATTTGCACTTACGAAATAATATAATCAAATTACAGTTCCTGGTATATAATCAAGTATATTCTCTCAGGTATGGAAATTTCTTCCGCTATGTTTGATTCCCAAGTAATTATACGGAGGAAGAACTGAACTAATCTGAAAATCCAGTCGAATTCGCTTTCGGAGCATCATTATAATCTCAATATAAAATTTAAGAGTGTATAAATGAAGAGTGAATCGAAGAATGTAGTCGCCGTGAAATGTTCCATGTGCCAAAAATCTTTGTGTTCTAAAAATTTCTTCGACGAATATACTGTTATTGTTCTACATATTACAATGTAATTTTACAACTAACTGAATCAATAGGCAATAAACCGAATTAGAACACAAATATTTAAGCATTAAGATTTGACGCTGAAAAAATATTTTTTAATAAAATTAGCCAAAACTTCTAAGTTTTAAAAGTGCAGGTTCGATTAATATCGACCTTGAAACGTAAACAAATCAAAATATAGCCAATCACTGAAATTAGATACATAAACGTCGATACCAAATAAAAAATTATGATTGTTTAGGTATTGACTAATAATTATGTTGAGGATGGGGTCTGGATCAAGGTAAAAGGGTTTAGATCGAGTATAATTCAATATATTATTTATCGACTACAATAAAGAGTATTACAAAGTGTTCGCGAAGACAAGAGGGCACACAGTAACAACTATAACTAACATAAGTAACGTCTAACAACGACCAGCAATGACTGACTCACTCTCATTATACGCAGCTGGGCCAACGCAACCGCTTGGTTACGGAGTATACTACAATCGGTTAATACATAATTTGTGCTCGACTCACTTCGCTCTTAACTCAGAAAAAAGATTCATTTGAATAAAATAAAATTTGCTTGAAACAAATAAATCATTTTATTTAAATATCGGCTTAATACAGTTTCATTAATATCAAATACAGTCAACTCTCATCCATTTTACATGGTCGGGACTGACGTCCGCCACTTATTTTACGGCGTGAGGGGTCCCCCACCACTAATAGCAATAGTAGCGCCATCTAACTGTACCCGCGCGAAAGCCATGGCAAAAGTAGCTATACGTATGCAAATGGGAACACGATACCGGTGATCAGAGCTTACATACAAAACAAAACCAAAAAGTTAATATATAAATAACGAGTACTGCACATTGCGACATGAACTACCAAAAGAAGGTACGTTCTCCAACCGGAATGCATAATTTATAAATTCGTACACGATAATATTAACAAATAAAAATATAAAAATTTGCTAATAGTGAGGTTGAGTAAACTTTTAGATAATTATTCGGGCTTTCGACAATTGTAGATGGATGAATCAAGGAAGAAAAGGAAATATAATCAGATATCCATTGCCGATAAATTGAAAATAGTACGACGTTTGGAGGCCGGTGAAGCAAACAAAACTCTTGCCGCAGAATATGGTGTTTCGCATGCTGCGATTAGTTACATCATCAAACAAAAAGAAAATCTGAAAGGACATTCAAAAATGCTGGATAATCAACAAGGGAATCCGAAGAAAACGAGAATGGGTGCTGTTGAAAATTCATTGCTGGAAAAAGCAACTTTTCAGTGGTTCCGTCAAAAAAGGAGCATTGGAGAACCAGTTTCCGGGAATGTCCTCCGAGAAAAAGCTCTCATGTTCAATGAAATGTTGCAAGGCCCAAAAAGTTTTGCTGCAAGTTCAGGATGGATCACGAGGTTTGAGCACAGACACGGAATTCACGAACTCTCAATACAAGGAGAAAAATTGTCAGCAGATATCGAGGAAAGTGCACATTTCAAGGAGTATTTTAAAAAAGTATTACTCAAGTAAAACTTTTTTGAAAGTCGTATCCTTCGTCAACGAAGGATACGACTTGGATAACGTATACAATACTGATAAAACTGGTCTAACCTGGGAATCGTTGCCACGACGTACGCTTGCAGGAAGGAATGAGACTACAGCAGCCGGCCAGAAAGTACTCAAGGATCGAGTGACTGTTCTGACGTGTGCAAATGCAGCTGGCAGTCACAGAATAAAGCTACTGGTGATTGGAAAATCAAAAAACCCCCGCTGCTTCAAAAACACCGTGAATTTACCAGTGAATTATAAGAGCCAGAAAAGCGCTTGGATCGATCGGTCATTGTTCGAAGAGTGGTATAAAACACAGTTTCTTCCATCGGTAACATCAAGAAAGAGCAGAGCAAATGAGAAATTTGTAGTCCTATTGGATAATGCACCTTCGCATCCACCTGCAAATCTTTTGAATGCAATCAACAGAAGATGCACGGTGATGTACTTGCCTCCAAATGTCACTGCTTTCATCCAACCGATGGATCATTGGATAATTGAAGCCATGCAAAAAAACTACTGGAAAACTTTCTTGCGAAACTTTCTTCTGGAAGATTGTGCCGATGACTCACATATGAGCAACTGTCTGAAGCGATGCACACTGTTGAACTGTTGTAGGAAATCGCCGAAGCATGGGATATTCTTACAGAAAACACAGTCCGCAATGGATAGAAATTGTTGCTGGATACATCGTTCACAACTACTGGCTCGGGAACAGCAGGTGCGCTGACGTTTTTGTTGAACCAACTGAAATCGACTGAAAATCAATACTCCGTGGATGAAACTGAAGGATGGTTTCGAATCGATGATTCATGCAGATCATGGGAAGAAGTGTCAGACAAGGAAATCGTTGCGACAGTTTGCAACACCTCATCTGTACAAGCAATTATCGAGGAATGGGATGAAGATAAAAGCAGCAACGATGAAGATCCCGCCACAGATTTGCCAAAACCATTGGAAGTTCTCGAAGCAATGGATATAGTCGCTAGATGGTATGAAAGCCGCTGGGAGACCCAGCCGGAAAACTTTAGGAGTCTACGCGAAATGCGAAATGATGCATTTAATGTTGCACTGGAAACTGAGTGATAAATTCTAAGCGAGGAATGTTTAACAGAGAAACCAAAGTTCTTATGTGATAAAATGGAAATGCATATAAGCTTCATTCGCTGTGCTGTGATAACGTTTCAAAAACAGATTTTATAGTTCAATTTATTTTAGTTAAAATATATAAGCGATTTATAATAACATATATATCGTGATACAATTATCTTGTCTATGGATATTTTTGAAAAAAATCTACGAGTCAATGAGTTCAAATAATAAAAGAATTTCATTGAAAAAATCCCGTGCATTTGATATTTATAAAAACCAGCATAAAACACTTTGGAATTACGAACTCCCAATTACATGTGTATTCCATGGGTGTTAATTTATAACAAACACTTTATGAAACTCGTTCCACGTAATGACAATGCAAATAAATACGATATGTTTGTTTATAGTACACTGTCATACTAAAGGTTAAAACAGAAAGTAAGGTTATAACGCGTGTTTACAGCCATGGTACAGCGTGACGTCACAACAGCCGATATAACTAGTGCGATAGAGATGCCTCGGCCAAATAGGTGGTTGTATTTTCGTAAAATAGCCGGCGATGTAAAATAGCTGGCGGTAAAATAGATGAGAGTTGAGTGTATTAGGATTAATTTAATTTCATGTTCACTATTTCTTAGCTTCTTCTATTTGCCCTCAATAACATGTATATTTGTCTTAAATAAGGAATCAATTTGGCCTCATGGAATATGTATTTTTTCGTAATGAATAATTTATTTGATGCAAATAACAAGATCTAGTAGATCTCATACCTTACCGACTTCATTCGCTTACACCCCCAGAAAAGATTTATTTGAAACAAATAAAATTGGCTTCAAACGAATAAAATGTCTCATTTAAATAGGGGGTTAATACGGCTTTATTAGTATCGAATATTTGGATTCATCTAATTTCAAGTTCACTATTCCTTAGCTTCTTTTATTTGGCCCTAATGAAATATTTATTTGCCTGCAATAAATAAGTTATTTGCTTCAAATAAAAATTTATTTGATAGTAATAAAAATTTTATTTAAAAATGCTCTCATTGAATTTATACTAGTTGCCACTAATAATTTTTTATTTGTTACAAATAAAGAATTTATTTGGTCGTGACCACCTGTACCGTGATCATTCATAACCTAAAAATTTGGGACTCACGATTAATATGGAAATGTGGGAATAATATGGGAAATAAGGAATTTTGGATTAATATGGGAATATACGAGATCATCCTATTTTTGGGTGTGAATTTCTTTTTTGGCCAATCAGTCTTGGTTGTTTGCTCACTCATGTCAATCATGTATGTGAACAACCTATTGACTTTTGAAGATATCGATATATTCTTCGAGCCCTGAATCGCAAATAAAATCTCGCGTTTCCTCGTCCACATCACAATATTTCACTGAAATCACAAAATCACGTACAAACGGAAACACGTACATACACATAAATATGCCAACTCTGGACTGCTGAGCCTCGTCACGCCGGCGAGCGACGCCATATTGTGCGTGCAGTACGACGCAGCGCACATTCAAATAAATTTTATACGGCGTAAATAAATCGCTATTCGAATTTAATATTTTAAATAGATCATTTATTTGACGTAAGTAAATCGCTATTTCGACGAACCAATATAAATATGGTATTTATTCGGCACCAGTAAATAAATTTATATATTTGTTTCAAGTATGACTAAATGGCATGATCAAATAAAATCTTCGTCAATACAAATAAATACTTATTAATCCTAAATAAAATTTTCGCAAATATGTGAATTTATTCAATTCTAATAAATTTTTACTGTAGGTGTATGCACCAACATATGGCGTTAGTATATATTCCCCTGTTCACGAAATGACCCCTGCGTTACAAGATGTTCAAAACGAAAACATAGACGTATCCAAGTCAAAAAAACAAATGAGCTCAGCGTGGGTAAGTATAAATTTTTGGCGAATAACAGAGTGCGTGAACAGGTTTTTCATTATTTTCACGTACGGAACAACGTAATGACGTAAGGGGTGTCATGCAATTTGTTTAATTCTGGTCAGTACACTCTTGCTATGTGAAATAGATTACTCTGCGATCGCCAATAAAAAACATAAATATCGTGTATTTCTACAACATGTTAAAAGCTGAACGAAATTAGAGAGACACACCTCAAAACGTTGTCTTGTTGGAGCACTCACAGGCATTTTATAAAAGCCTGCTATTTTCATTAAATTGATAGATGTCGTGCAATTTTCACAAAGTTAGGATTGGCTCAAAGAGTTTGAGTATTCCACTAGTATATTTAATTTCGACTTGATCGCTCATGATCGCTCATGACGTTTTCAAGTATGTTTTCATATATACATTCACAGGTACGTTCAGACTTTATTTTAGATGAGATATTCCCGACTTGTTAAGACATTTTCAATGTATTCCGGTTTAAAAATCTCGAAAAATACTAATTGTAAGCTCACTTTATGGGACACTTTAATGTATTCAGGAGCATTTGACATGTAACAAGGTATACGTCCTTCCTTCACTCTTAAGGTTCTCAACCAGACGCAGGATCATCGTCAAAGGGTGTTACTTAATGTGGCAAAAGAGTTGCCCAATTGGAGTATAATGGTGCGTAAGATGAAGGCCATTTATCATACGATGAATCTTTTCAACATGGATGTATCGAAAAAGTGCTTGATTGGCGAATGTTGGGTACCAATGGCTGATCTCGCAATTGTTCAGAATTGCCTAACGGAAGGATCGGTTAGTAGATTTGGGCAGTCATTCGGTTTTATAGACTTTTAAACCTACACAGTTCATCGGTGTATAAAAAATTAAGCCCGACACCAACTTATTACGGAAGTATTATTCGAGACACTAATCGCAAACTGCAATATCCGACACGTTATAAAACGATGCAGATACATTGTACACATCACCAACTGAATACAGAAATATTCTTACACTGCATAATTCTTTCCATAAAAATTTTTCCGTTCTTAATTTGCTCGACCGATATTTACCCACACCGAATTTTCCTTTGATAGAATTCCCCCACTGAAAACTCTCTAAGCGTTTGACTGAGCCAAACAAAACTGTGCGTGTTTCAACTGAACACAGAATATATGTCTGGTGCATTTGATTTGGTGCAATTGACCCTGTAATCGACTGTACACCCGCTATTCGAAATTTTAAAAGTAAAGACAATTTTTGTTTCCAATTGCTGCTACTTGCCCGAGCGATACTGATAATTACTTCTTTGAGGTGACACGACCATTTACATTTATATTTGGGAAACTAAATAATCGTTGTTACCATTTATTAGTGCTAACATTACTGACCAAGTCTATTCGTCCTATTGCTGGGGCAAGAAGGAATAGTTGGTTGCGAAATTCTACTTTAGCTTGACAGTGTATCGACATTTGTATATATTTCGCCATTCGATGTTTTGAAGGAATCTCGTTATACAATCGATCGATTTATCTAGAATTTTCTATCGCAAAAAATAATAAAAATCTAGCACTTATTAACACGTCAAATACCAGGCTATCTGGTATATCTATAATATCGCTCACCGGTGACCCACACGACGTTCAACGTATTAAATCGTTGATCATGTGTCACAGCGTTTATGCGGAAGTTCCATACCTTCATTTTTGAACGTAATTCACACGGATGAAAACCCTCCGACGTTCAACAGGACGAACAAATTCACCAAGGGTTTTCAAACCTTGATCGACGCCTATGGCATTGCATCTTATCGTGAGGCGAATCCAGCCCTATACACTATTGTGACATTCCCCTTTCTCTTTGGAATAATGTTTGGTGATGCTGGACATGGTGAGTTGATCCATACTTCATGCAACAACGAATTTATTTTCGATTCAGTTTTACTGTTTTTTTTCTATCGAATGATCTTATCGTATTTATCGTATATCGTTTCGGCGAAATGCAATTTTTTCTGGATATTTCAGGTTTGATAATGACGGTTTTCGCAGCATGGATGGTAATATGGGAGAAAAAATTGTTGCAGAAGAAAAACGGTGGCGAGATATGGACCTTGTTCTTCGGTGGTCGTTATATAATACTACTTATGGGAATTTTCTCCATTTACACGGGTATAATTTACAACGACGTGTTCTCAAAGTCATTTAACGTATTTGGATCAAGCTGGAAAGCATCGGCTCTGCTAGTAAACGATGTGCGTACAAACAGCACGATGACCTTGGATCCAGCAAACAAGCAATACTCCCAGATACCATACCCATTAGGGATGGATCCGGTATGGGCACTTGCTCAGAACAAGATCATATTTCTCAATTCTTACAAGATGAAATTATCAATTATTTTCGGCGTTACACACATGATGTTCGGCGTCTGCGTTAGTGTCATCAATATCGTGTAAGTACAGCGCAGATATAGAAACATAAAACCTTTACTTTCACGATCAATCTCCGAGAAATCTAAGCTTGAAAATTCAAGTATGCCCCTTTTCAATGGACAGAATTCTTATTAAAATTGGAGTCTGGATAAATTTGTTTTTCCCAATTTTTATAAAATCACTTCGATGCTGTTGTCATCAAAATATTTTCATTTTTTAGGGCTACTCCATTATTAATTTGTCACAGATAATTCGTCATCTTTTTAGACAATAAAGTAGAAGTTGGGATAAAGACGTTGCGTAACTTTTTGTGTTTTGCGATAAAAAGGCACTTCTCTGAACATTATATTCTCATTTCGTATTATTGATCGAATTCAATTTTTTCTGATTTTTTCACTTCAAGCATTTCTGCCAACAACTCCAAGAAATCAGATTCAACTGCCTATTATAAATTGGGAAAATCTCGTTTCTCGGTATAAAAATTAAGCATACAACATTCTTATCATACTGGGACTTTTCTATGATTTCGATTTATTGTGAGAATATAAATCATAACTGCCATCTAAGGCATGATTTTTTTTTACCATAGTTCATGGCAATTTTCACTAGATACTTCTTCCCGCGTGTCGAACTTATTGCTGATATTCATAATCATCCACGATTTATATTTTCAGCCACTTCAAGAAGAACTCGAATCTTCTCTTCCAATTTTTGCCGCAATTGTTGTTTCTCATTCTTCTTTTCACTTACCTGGCGGCACTGATGTTCATCAAGTGGGTCGCCTATGCCGCAACCACCGATAACAAGCGTAGGAAATAAAAATTTACTATAATTTTTTTTTTAAACACTGGATTGATCAAAATTTCCTCATTACTGTTCCTCCGCGTAGAGGTCGCCTCGTCACCGACTTGCGCGCCATCTGTACTAATCACCTTCATAAACATGATGCTCGGCAGTTCAACAAGTGTCTCCGAGGAGTGCTCGGAATTTATGTTCACGGGTCAGGATATACTTCAGCAGGTGTTCAAATACGTTGCGGTCGCTTGCATACCCCTGATGCTTTTCGGCAAACCTCTTTACGTTCTTTTCACTAGACGTAAATCACACAAAAATCATGAAGTAAGTGATAGCACGCTTGTTTTAATTTTTATTTGACCTACTTCACAACTGTTATTAATCAAGTTTTTACAACAAAATCGTGGATTTTAATGAAAATTGTTGCATATGTAAGACGTCAAGTACATTTACATCACTACCGGTTGTCATTCCATCGTCGAACAACTTTACCAAAAAGCTATTCTGCTGATAAATTTTTATCATCTTATTACACATCACCAGAACTAACTTTACCGCAATAACAAAAATCTAAAGCATTATAACCCTGTTGATCGAAAATGCTTACAATAATATTTGTTAAGCAGCATCAATTCAACAACATAGGCTGCCGAAATTAAGTTTACCAAATAACAAGTCTCATGAGGAACAACGCGTTAGAATACCATCCTCCAGCAGGGATGCAAATAATGCATTACTTTTTTTAATGCACTTGCATTTTTATTAACCATTAACATTTAATGCTTAATAGAAATCATTTCCATTAACCGTTAAAATTTAATGGTTAATGAAAATAATTAACATTACCCATTAAATTTTAACCATTACTTTTTTACTGGCTAATGAAAAAAGTAATGGTTAATGCATTACTTTTTCATTAAAAATTTCGCAACCCTGATTTCATCATGATATTCAATTTCATGGAGAATCAATTTTCAATACGGTTCACAATCGAACATTATAAAAAGTACAAGTCTCAGCGTTTCTTGTTAAGTATGCTGAGGATCTCTGCAAAGTTTCAACACGCTATCCGGACGGTTTTCATTCAGGGTTGCAAATAATGCATTACTTTTTTTAATGCATATGCATTTTCATTAACCATTAACATTCAATGGTTATTGGAAATAATTTTCATTAACCATTTAATTTTAATGTTTAATGGAAATCATTTTTATTAATTATTTAATTTTAATGGAAATTATTTTCATTAGCCATTAAAAAAGTAATGGTTAATGCATTACTTTTTCATTCAAAATTTCGCAACTCGATCCTCCACAAAATATTTCTGTAGAATATTTCAGAGAGATTTTTCTTCAGGAAAGATGGCTTCCCTTCTGAAGTGATGTCCTCCGTTACATTTGTAGACGCTGCATCTCCGTTTTAGTAGAGCCAGTTAATGTTCCAACTTTTAGCTTATACCGTTTAATATAATATCGTTTTTTGACATTTTAATAGTGCTTAGAATTTTATTCGAATCTTGCAAAATTACATTTGAAAAATGTCGGATGTTTCTTTCTCTTTTCGTTTGGTTCTACCAACTTCGAACAACACTTTGTACAATAATTTTTAATTTTACGAAAAACGCACCTGATTGGGGTACAGATTCGATTGAACTCTACATTTTTCGAATTAATAAAATACTTGCCAAAACTTTCGTAAATGTTATCAGATTAAATATTTTTACACGAGGATGCTTAGATAATATTTGGTATCAAATTTTTGCATTATTGCTTTTTGATTCCGCAAAATTTCAAGTTTTTCGAAAGAATGTTGTGATTGAATCAGCGTCTGCAAATTTTGAGAAATCAGCTTACAATTTTTGCACGATTAGATAAAAGATGTTTGGTATTGAAATTTGTTACGATCGATTAACGTTAGCATTAACTTTCGCCATTCACACATGCGCAGTTGAAAAAAAATTGAAGAAATTCATAATTCAATAATCGTGAAGTTAACACGTACACCGAGTTTCTACAGGGAGCAACAGATGGGAAAGCTTCTTACTTAAAGAGCAAGACTCGTTACTTCGGAAAGAATATGATACAGTATGCAATATTTAATGATTGCAAATTGCAAATGTATGCAAATTTAATTTATTTTGCGAAAAAAGTTGTTAAAACTCTAACACTTGATATCGACCCAAAACATATTTTATCAATGAAAAATATTAGCTGTATTAAAACTTTTTTAATTCATTCAATTTTGTAAATGATTTATCTATCCAAAAACGGTATTAATGTATAATTTTCTTTGTAAAAAAGGGTTAAAAAGTCTAAGATGTAATATAGGTCGAAAGACTTCCCCATTATTAAAAAAAAAAATCGCATCTGTATAAAGAAGTATTACAAAAAAATGCAATACTGTAAACTAATTTCTCTATTTTAAAAAATACATATCCCTTCAAACCTCACATTTGTTGTAAGGTAATATTCTTTATTGCACTCCGTGCGTACAGTGCCCATTTTACGCACACTTCGTGTGCGTAAAATGGCACTCTCCGCACTCGTGCAATAAAATTTTGTACGTAACTCGTGCGAGAAACATTTTTCTGACTCGTGTGATTGCAACATTCGCCTTCGGCTCATGCTGCAAATTCACACTCGTCAGAAAAAGTTTCAACGCACTCGTATCGTAACGTACTATTTTTACACTGCTATAATGTGACTGAAATATTCGAAATCATCACTTGTAGAAGTTCAATGAAATTTTTTTAGTATATAAAAAAAAAACTCGGAGTCTTTAAAATTTACAATTTTAATTGGATCGATGCATCTGCAGTTATAGTTTTTTTCTCATAATTATTTGACTGAGTATTGGAATAAGGTGGACATGTTGCCTGATTAATATTAAAAAATGACAATAAAGTTTTTTTCCTATTTTTCTTTCGTTTGCTGTGACGAAAAAAATTAAAGCACACGCAAAGCTCAGATTCTCAGGACATCGAGTTGCAGGCCGAGGCTCAGCCGATTCCTTCGATCAGCGAGAATCACGGTGGTGGCGGAGGTGGAGGTGGTCATGGTGAGGCTGAAAGTTTCAGCGAGATAATGATTATTTCGGCGATTCACACGATCGAGTATGTTTTGTCGACTGTTTCGCATACCGCCTCGTATCTACGTTTATGGGCGCTCTCCTTGGCGCACGCTCAATTATCCGAGGTCCTTTGGACCCAAGTACTTCATTTTGGTATGAACGCTGAGGATGGTGACTACCTTCACAGCCTTATGCTCTTTGTGATCTTTGCGATATGGGCATTTTTCACCATAGCTATTCTCGTTATGATGGAGGGTCTCTCCGCTTTTCTTCATACCCTTCGACTGCATTGGTGAGTTACGTCACCAAAGTCTACACAATGAAAAAAAAATTGAACCCTTACTTGCATCGAGTTGTCCTTAATTATTGATCAACTGAAAACTCATAAAACACAAAATTTCAGTGAAACTCAATAAATCAATTTTTTATTCTTTGCTCACATTTTTTCCGCAATTTTCATTTCAGGGTCGAATTTATGAGTAAATTCTATGATGGCCAAGGATACCTATTCCAGCCGTTCTATTTCAAGAGTATTATGGATGCAGAGGACGCTGAAGAGTAGGAGTTTTTAATCACATGAGATATTCAAAATTGTAAAAAAAAAAAAATGGTCAAAAAAAACTATTGTGATTCTCAACGAATTCTTCAAAAATTTGTCTTCGAAATTTAAAACCTCGATTTTGAGTTATTTATTCAAAAAAAAACATAAACAGGTTCGCTTTACTGGACGATAGTCGGGAAATCAATTTCGTTTTTTACCTCGTCAAGTCTTTCAACGCGTCTGCTTAGATTGTTCATTCCGTAATAACAAAAACGTATGTTTTAGAATAATATTTTTGACTGTGGAATCTTGATGATAATCTCGTCAAAACAATTGTGGCAGAATCAAATTCAAAGTTTAGGGTAAATTTGTCCACCACTTTTTGCAATAAATTTTGATCAGGAAGTCACATTTCACGGGGAATCTTTTTGCATTATAAAGAAATGAAAATACAATTAATTTGAAGTTTGCTGTATCGAAGCTGTGCACATTCATCAAAAGCTTAAAATTCAGAACATCCGACGAGATATATCACATGCAGAGACATCGATCGGAGGATTTCTTACTTCCAAAAACATAGAAACACAATCATTGTTGAAAACTTCATTAATGCAGCCGTTGAGCGATGTTTGAAGAATTCTGCAGGTTGCGCGGCAATGCTAAACGGGCAATTATTATTTAAAGAGAAAATAATAAGTTTTTAAATGTTCCGATGTATGTGCGACAACGGGAATAGTATTTGTAGCAACGAAAAGAAATGTTTAACTGAAATAAAGAGTTGACAGTGAAATAAATATATATGTTCCATATCGCGCGATAAAGACAGATAATAAATCACAACTCGTTGTAAATCGATTATAAATGAGGCAGTCCACACCAACTCAGAGGCGTTTGACCCTGACCCCCTGCGATTCATTCCATTATTTTTTATATTATTCAACCTATCAAAAAACGTACTTCGAAATTTTCTCAAATTTTTTGGAGCAGCCGGCATCTCAAAAAAAATTGACCAAACCTCATTTTTGACGGTGAAACGTCGATTTTTTAAATTCTCAATAAATTCACAAAAATGCTGTGTCACAAAACAAAAATTTTAGGCCATGAAACATAGTGGAAGTATTTTTTTCTGGGTTTACGGAGGAATAAGTAGATTGACATTTTTGTATTCTTGAAATTTTTGCGTGAGGCCTATATTGTTAATGACATAGTAATTCTAAATACTCTGCCACACTGCTATTTTGAAGTATTTTATACAAAAACCTGAGTACACCGAGCGTGTTGTTACATTGTGACCGACAGCGCCTTGACGAATTTATTTTTATCGGCCATTTCGTGCAGTGCAAAACTTTGACACGGCATAACCATTGTGACTAAAACTGCAGTATAAGCCTCCGACTTGAAATGCACTGTGACCCACCAAATACGGAAGCTGAATCACTGCTTTTTCTTTGTAACAATAGATGGCGTATATTTTGCAATCTCACCCAGCTTGCCTCTAACTTAAAGTTCGAGACCTTTACCAACGCATACTGTAGTTGATCCTAAAAATCGAGATATTTCCAAGGTTATTTTACTTGTTGAAATAACATTGTGTTTTTAGCCAAATAATTGGGTAAATTTAGATGTGTTATTTCCATTCTTTATATCTATTACTTATATTTATTAGCATGTTTTAGAGGTTGTTCCTTATTTATAACCTTCTAAAGTAAAGAAAAAGTTATGCCTCACGTAAAAATTTCAAAAATTCAAAAATGTCGATCTACTTTTTCCTCCGTAAACCCAGAAAAAAAAAACTTCCTCTATGTTTCATGGCCCCAAATTTTCTCCTTGTGACACAGAAAATTTGTGCATTTTTTGAGAATTTCATAAATAGGCGTTTTTTCCGTCAAAAATCAGGATTGGTCAATTTTTTTTTAGATGCTGGCTGGTCCAAAAAAATTGAGAAAAATGGAGTACGTTTTTTGATAGACTGAATAACATAAAAAAGAATGGACCAAATCGCAGGGGGTCAGGGTCAAACACGTCTGAGTTGGTGTGCAGTGCAGCCAGATCGGGCGTAAAATCGACCCCCACTCTGCGGCTTTGCGCGGTGCCACACAATGATGGCCGCCCGTGTCTGTGAGCGAACGACGTTCGTGTCGCTTCGGGAGAGCCGAGCGCGGCCGAAGCGTCGATCCCTCGCGCGCTGTTGTTCTCCCACCCCATGGCGTCAGATATACGAACACACGTAGAAGTCGCACGTCCGTGTGCGACTACAATGTAAGCCGAAGCCGAAGCTGCCGAGGGCCCGAGGCTCCGCTGAAAAACGCGGTGAGACTCGAGGCGTGACGTCACCCGGGATCACGAGCGGGTTTTTTTTAATTTAAATGATTTTTTCCCTCGGTGCTCTCCGTTATCAATGAAAACGGAAAAATTTATCGGGGAACATTATAAATTATTTTTCAGTTCATACGTCGATTGAAATGTAATAATAATAAATAATAAAAACATTTTTCGTCAAGAAATTACTTACGACTTATCGCGTGCCTAATGCCAAAAGGGCCTATTACAGCAAGAAGATAGGGGTCCATGCCAAAAGGGCCTATAAAAAAATTTTTTTTTGCCATTCTTCTTAAAATTGCTTGAAACGTGAAGATCTGTAAAAAAAAAAATTTTGATGTACTAAAACCAAAAAGGCCTATAAAAAAAATCAAAATTTTTCAAAGTTTTGAATAGAAATTGCATACCAGAGCATTTTTTTTTTTGAAAAAAAATTATTTTTTTTTGGAAACAAATTTTTTTTTTTTGGAAAAAAAATTATTTTTTTTTTGGAATTTTTTTTTTTTTTGAAAAAAAAAGTTTAAATAATTTGTTATTGTTCATTTGTTTCAACATTTTGATATTTTTTATTTGTATAAGCAATTTGTTTAAACGTTTGTTTAAATTATTTGACTTGTTTTCATTTTTTTTTTGCAAAAAAAAAAAGTTGAAGTGATTTGTTATTGTTTATTTGTTTCAACAATTTGTTATTATTCATTTGTTTAAAGAATTTGTTATTGTTTATTTGTTCAAACAATTTGTTCTTTTTTTAAAACAATTTGTTATAGTTTATTTGTTTAAATAATTTGTTATTGTTTATTTGTTTGAACAATTTGTTATTGATTAAAACGAAACTTAAAGTACTTCTACTTTAAGTCCTTTAAATCTCAAGTACTTAAAGTAATAAGTACCTAGTACTTTAAGTACTGCCGGTACTTAATACTTTAAGAACTTAATGTATTTTGTACTTTATATTTGAAGTACGTAAGTACTAGGTACTTATTACTTTAAGTACTTGAGATTTAAAGTATTTAAAGTACAAGTACTTAAAAAATCAAGTACCAATTTCAAGTACTTTTTGTATTAAAGCATATTTTTACCTTGCATGATACACTGAGAGTCGACAGATTGGAACAGAAATATTAAAACCAAGAATTATCAGAAGCACTGACGATAGAAATTTATTTTTTTAAAATCTATTTTGATACAGGTATTTATGATAATTCGTGATAAATTCACGATATTATATCATGAATTTTTACAATCGTGGATCCGAATCAATAACAAATTGTTCAAAAATAAACAATAACAAATTATTTAAACAAATAAACTATAACAAATTGTTTAAAAAAATAAGAACAAATTGTTTGAACAAATAAACAATAATAAATTCTTTAAACAAATAAAAAATAACAAATTGTTGAAACAAATAAACAATAACAAATTGTTGAAACAAATAAATAATAACAAATGATTTAAACTTTTTTTTTCCAAATGAAAAAAAAAAAAATTCCAAAAAAAAAAATTAAAAAAAAATTAAAAAAAAAAATTAAAAAAAAAAAAAAAAATTAAAAAAAAAAAAATTCCAAAAAAAAATTTCAATTTTCTTAGCGGAAAGTAAAAAAAAAATTATAGGCCCTTTTGGCTTTAGATCACTAAATTTTCAATGTCCTAAAGCCAAAATTTGAGACATAGGCCCTTTTGGCTTTGGAAATTTTTTTTTTGTCTTTAGGCTTAGAAAATGTTGGCAAAACGATTGGCGCAAAAAAAAAATTATAGGCCCTTTTGGCATTAGGCACGCGTTATTTACGAGCGATCCTAAATAAATAATTTAAAATGGAATTCAAATGTAAGCCTCTTTATGAATTAAATTATTTCTTTGAAATAATTCAAATTTAAATTTGAATTTAAATATTTTTACGACAAATATTTTTACGAAAAATATTTTTTCGAAAAATATTCATTTGTGACAACAAATCAAACCGAATATTTAACAATATTTTATAAATTATTGTTATTCGATTTTTCAGCACTTGAATCCAGTGTCAGAAACATGCCAGCGACGAAAAATTATTAACACCCTATTATATAGTATTCGATTTTTTTAAATTTATTATAAACAGTAAATAGTACATGCAACATTTTTCATATTGCATATTGCACGTCCATACCTCATGATTCAAACAATCTTGATGTACAAGAAAATAACATGTAATTGTAAGCATCGAAAGAGCGGCGTGGATGGTGTGCTCGCTCACACTCTCGAGGGTGCGGGTTCGATGCCATCGCCTGCAATTTTTTTTTTTTTAATACACTTTTGGATTTTTTTTTTTTAAATATGGTGAACTGTTTATTTCCGGAACAACCACCATAGATGGAACATTTTTTTTTTAATTTAAATTTAAATTTCTCAACTCTTGATGAAAATAAATATTTTACTGTAGGTTAAAACGAAACAATACTATTCTAAAAATCTCAGGATCTTTTACGATTAATAAAAGATATTATATAAAAAAAAATTAATGAAAAATGTAATGTTAATCGTGGATTTGCACGATTTGTAAAAATTCAGGAATTCATTTTTTAAAAAAATAAAAAAAAACCTCGGGAAATTTCAGGATCTTTTAAGATCAGTGCAAGGTATTTTATTCAAAAAATTGAACCAAAAATTTAATGTCCAGCTAGGATTTTCTCGATTTTTGAAAATTTAAAATTCTCCTAATTCATCATTTTTCAAAATTTTTTTCCGGAATATTTTTTTTTCATAATTCCAAATATACTCTTTGAGACGAATTTAGAACGATTTCTCATAACTATAATAGTTTCCAAGTTATTTCAAAAATAAACTTGAAACATTTGACAAATTGTAAAATTTTGAACTTTCGAAAAAAAAAATTTTTATTTTTTTCCTTTGGTACAACGTCGTTTTGTTAAAAACGAAAACTTCTGACCAAATTTCATCGAAATTGAAAGTGGTCGATTTCAACTCTTGTTCGATTTGATAACGAATGACCCATATATTTTTTGAGATTTTCAATTTATCGACATATATATTTTATATTGAATATCTTCTCGGATGATATTATCATATGTAATATAATCAATAAACAATAAATTAATTGCAAATATTTCGTGTGGCTCATCTGTTCACTCTTCGTATTTTTTGGATACACAGCTTACAATGTTGCAGAAAGAAGGAAATTCTCAGTCTCTAACAGTTTTTCCAAGAAACGTCGATCGCCTTTTTTTTACATATATATAAATAAAGCTTCGCGTGGAAATGCGAGCTGTTTTGTCATTTCGCGACTCGAGAGCAACCGTGCTGTATCTTCCGTGTCAATAGATAGCGATCGCGAAATTAGCAATTTTAAACGCTCGTTTTTTGTAATTCATAATTGGCAATTCGTGACTTTCGTGATACGTGATTCGTAATTTTTCGTGATACGAGATTTGGGATTTTTGTGACACGCGTTTCGAGATTTTTATGATAACGCGCGGCTCGTAATTCGTGATTCTCTGTCTTTCTCTCTCTATCTCTCTGTGTGTGACATCGTAACATTGTTGTTGTTTTTCAATTATTTTTTCTTTTTTCTGTCGTTGACATTTGATTTATTTATTGTTTCTTCTTCGATGGATGAGCCAGTGAAAAAAAAGCCGAAATCGGCTAAAAAATTTGTACACCAATGGTACGATAAGCATCCAGAGTGGCGCGAATGGGTTCAGGATATCCCATCTGAAAGTAAGAAATTTTATTGCCTTGCGTGCAAAACAAAGCTGTCATGTAGCCACTGTCAAATAGAGAGGCACTCGAATTCAAAAGTGCATGTACAAAACATGCAGGTATTAAAATCAGCGTGTACTATCGACGAAACGACGCCTTCTGCGTCGGTTCAAGAGGCAACTTGTACTCAGGAGTCTTTTTCACTTCACGCTGATGATGAATTTGACTTCAGTGAACGAGTACAAGTTGCTGAAATTCGTTTGGCGACTTTCTTGGCCGAGCATAATATTGCGATGGCGGTCGCGCCCGACATGCTCGAGCTTTTTAAATGCATCGGTAAAGAGCCTGCTGTGCTCCAGGCAATGACGGTCGGAAAAACTAAGGCAGCGAAGCTAGTCGATAGGGTTGTTAGCATAGTAGAAGCCGACCGAATAACGCGAATATTGCGCGAAAATAAATTCTCCGTTCACGTTGACGAAACATCGGATTGTACAAACGATAAATGGATGTCGATAATGGTTCGTTACGTGGAGCCAAGTACGCTGAAGATCAAGGTCGAATTGTTGCAATTGGTTCATTTGAACGCTACCAACTGTTCGGCCATTGAAGTGCGTTCAAGAATGCACTTGTTGCTAAACAAATTCCGTTGTACAACATACTTGGTCTCGCATGCGATAACGCATCCGTGATGATCGGCAAAAATTCATCGTTTCATACATGTTTGGCGGAAAATAGTCCTAATGTCGTTACGCAGCCGTGCATTTGCCATTCTCTCGCATTATCTGCGAGCGCCGCGTACGCCGCAATTCCGAACGAAATCGATCGTTTCATTAAAGGTATCGCGTCTTTTTTGAACGGTAGCCCGAAACGAAAAGCGGTTTTTCGCGATTTTCAACACAGCTTCCAAGATCGTCCGACCAAAATTACGCGATACGCTGAAACGAGATGGCTCTCGCGTCATTCCGCCATCGTTAAAATCATCGAAAATTGGTCAACGCTGATGGCTTTTTTGACGGATCAGTCTTCGGAGAAGGTAAGACAAGCAGAACAACTGCTCGAAATTTTAACGACTCCACTCACTAAGGCGTACCTTCTTTTCTTGGAATTTTCACTCGAGGCGTTCAACAAAATGAACGCACATTTTCAAAACGATCGGACCTTGATTCACCGTCTGCAACCTTCTTCGAAAAGAATGCTTGTTGAGCTCCTCCAGAGGTTTCTCAAACCCGCTCTGTTGAAACCGGAAATAGTGGATGCTTACGTTCGAAATATTGATTTCGAAAAATGCACGAATCAACGTGCACTAATTGAAATTGATATTGGGGATGATTGCAGAGATTATTTGAAGGAAATACAAGGCAGAGGAACTCCACAAGCCGAAATTGAAACGTTCCTTCAAAACTGCCTTCAGTTTTACGTAACGGCTTCCGTTCAAATTCGCAACAGACTCACATTCGACGACGAGTTTTTGAAAAATCTGACGATTTTCGAAAAAGACTCCGCGCTATTAGATCCCGATCGCGAGTCGACTGTCGCGCGCGTACTTGAGGTTTGCCGTCGATTTCGAGCTTCCGACGAAGAAAAAATTCGCGAGGAATGGCATTCCTTGTACGGAGAGAGTAGCCATCAGAAGGAAGAATGGTGTAAATTGTCATTCGACGAGATGTGGGTGGCAATTTGCACTCTAACCAATTCTGACGGTATCCTCCGGTACGAAGCTTTGAATTTGTTGCTGGGCATGGTGAGGACACTGCCGCATTCGAATGCTGCGGCTGAAAGAGCGTTTTCTCTCATCCCAGACACAAAAACGAAAAAAAGGAATGTCCTGGGTTCGAGTACGCTCAATTCCCTTTGTGTGGCGAAGTCGGCTTTGAGGGCTAGGGGGGACAGTGTGACCACCATGACAGTAACGCGAGATCATTTGTCTTTAATGAACTCGGAAAATTTGTATCGTAACGCCGGAACGAAAGCCAAAGAGAAAATTCGCGTCCGAGCTTACGACGATGACGATGACTGGGACGTGTACGACTTCACGGAGTAGTTTTTTCTTAAAAAGTTTTTTTTCAAGTTTTCTCAATTTTTCTATTGTTATCATCAAAGTTTTTCTTAAAAATGGTTTTCAATAAAATAAATAGTAATTTTTGTGCAATACCCTTGAAGTTTTTCTATTTATTTTATTTATTTTATTTTATTTTTTATTTTAATGACTTTGATGATCATTAAATGACAGAGGACAGTTTTGACATAAATTTATTATTGAAAAGAAAAATATTCATAGACTATGTGTTTCCATCGAGTCTGGTTAAGTCGGGGTTCAGCGTGAGTGCGAGAGAGAGGTCCGCTCGGATGTCTCTCTCGCACTCAGGCTAACCCCGACTTAACCAGACTCGATGGCAACATAGTCATAGACTTCAAGGTTTCTTTTGATTAGTTTTTCTTCGTGGATTAGACCTACCGGGGATACCACGTTAAAAAAAGTGCGTACCAATGTACTTTACCTCTTGGGTGACGTGGAAAGGAGTACAAAACATTTGTAGAAGATTATAAAATTTGTGGTCACTTTGATTGGAATAGGGGAAACTGTCCATTTGCGGAACATGCACCATTAATCGAAAAAAATGCTTAAAATCAATTAAGTAATCTCGTTCCGGTGTAACCTACAGTAAAATATTTATTTTCATCAAGAGTTGAGAAATTTAAATTTAAATTAAAAAAAAAAATGTTCCATCTATGGTGGTTGTTCCGGAAATAAACAGTTCACCATATTAAAAAAAAAATTCCAAAAGTGTATTTAAAAAAAAAAAAAATTGCAGGCGATGGCATCGAACCCGCACCCTCGAGAGTGTGAGCGAGCACACCATCCACGCCGCTCTTTCGATGCTTACAATTACATGTTATTTTCTTGTACATCAAGATTGTTTGAATCATGAGGTATGGACGTGCAATATGCAATATGAAAAATGTTGCATGTACTATTTACTGTTTATAATAAATTTAAAAAAATCGAATACTATATAATAGGGTGTTAATAATTTTTCGTCGCTGGCATGTTTCTGACACTGGATTCAAGTGCTGAAAGATCGAATAACAATAATTTATAAAATATTGTTAAATATTTGGTTTGATTTGTTGTCACAAATGAATATTTTTCGTAAAAATATTTTTCGTAAAAATATTTGTCGTAAAAATATTTAAATTCAAATTTAAATTTAAATTATTTCAAAGAAATAATTTAATTCATAAAGAGGTTTACATTTGAATTCCATTTTAAATTATTTATTTAGGATCGCTTGTAAATAACGCGTGCCTAATGCCAAAAGGGCCTATAATTTTTTTTTTGCGCCAATCGTTTTGCCAACATTTTCTAAGCCTAAAGACAAAAAAAAAATTTCCAAAGCCAAAAGGGCCTATGTCTCAAATTTTGGCTTTAGGACATTGAAAATTGAGTGATCTAAAGCCAAAAGGGGCTACAATTTTTTTTTTACTTTCCGCTAAGAAAATTGAAAATTTTTTTTGGAAATTTTCTTTTTTTTTTTTTTAATTTTTTTTTTTTGAAAAAAATTTTTTTTTGAAATTTTTTTTTTTTTTCAATTTTTTTTTGGAAAATTTTTTTTTTTATTTGGAAAAAAAAAGTTTAAATCATTTGTTATTATTTATTTGTTTCAACAATTTGTTATTGTTTATTTGTTTCAACAATTTGTTATTTTTTATTTGTTTAAAGAATTTGTTATTGTTTATTTGTTCAAACAATTTGTTCTTATTTTTTTAAACGATTTGTTATAGTTTATTTGTTTAAATAATTTGTTATTGTTTATTTTTGAACAATTTGTTATTGATTCGGATCCACGATTGTAAAAATTCATGATATAATATCGTGAATGTATCATGAATTATCATAAATACCTGTATCAAAATAGATTTAAAAAAAAAAAATTTCTATCGTCAGTGCTTCTGATAATTCTTGGTTTTAATATTTCTGTTCCAATCTGTCGACTCTCAGTGTATCATGCAAGGTAAAAATATGCTTTAATACAAAAAGTACTTGAAATTGGTACTTGATTTTTTAAGTACTTGTACTTTAAATACTTTAAATCTCAAGTACTTAAAGTAATAAGTACCTAGTACTTTAAGTACTTGAGATTTAAAGTACTTAAAGTAGAAGTACTTGAAGTTTCGTTTTAATCAATAACAAATTGTTCAAACAAATAAACAATAACAAATTATTTAAACAAATAAACTATTACAAATTGTTTTAAAAAATGAACAAATTGTTTGAACAAATAAACAATAACAAATTCTTTAAACAAATAAACAATAACAAATTACTTCAACTTTTTTTTTTGCAAAAAAAAAAATGAAAACAAGTCAAATAATTTAAACAAACGTTTAAACAAATTGCTTAAGCAAATAAAAAATATCAAAATGTTGAAACAAATAAACAATAACAAATTATTTAAACTTTTTTTAAAAAAAAAAAAAAAAAAAATTTCAAAAAAAAAATGCTCTGGTATGCAATTTCTATTCAAAACTTTGAAAAATTTTGATTTTTTTTATAGGCCCTTTTGGTTTTAGTACATCAAAATTTTTTTTTTACAGATCTTCACGTTTCAAGCAATTTTAAGAAGAATGGCAAAAAAAAAAATTCTTATAGGCCCTTTTGGCATGGACCCCTATCTTCTTGCTGTAATAGGCCCTTTTGGCATTAGGCACGCGATAAGTCGTAAGTAATTTCTTGACGAAAAATGTTTTTATTATTTATTATTATTACATTTCAATCGACGTATGAACTGAAAAATAATTTATAATGTTCCCCGATAAATTTTTCCGTTTTCATTGATAACGGAGAGCACCGAGGGAAAAAATCATTTAAATTAAAAAAAACCCGCTCGTGATCCCGAGTGACGTCACGCCTCGAGTCTCACCGCGTTTTTCAGCGGAGCCTCGGGCCCTCGGCGGCTTCGGCTTCGGCTTACATTGTAGTCGCACACGGACGTGCGACTTCTACGTGTGTTCGTATATCTGACGTCATGGGGTGGAAGAACAACAGCGCACGAGGGGTCGACGCTTCGGCCGCGCTCGGCTCTCCCGAAGCGACACGAACGTCGTCCGCTCACAGACACGGGCGGCCATCATTGTGTGGCACCGCGCAAAGCTGCAGAGTGGGGGTCGATTTTACGCCCGATCTGGCTGCACTGTTGGTGTGGACTGCCTCAAACATATTCCTTTAGTCTTTCATTATATGCTTAGCACTCGGATATGTAGAATGGCAGAATGACGATAGATATCAACAACACGGCTAATACACACTAGAGCGAGCTAGTCATAGCACAGCATTGTTAATCCATATATTACAATGTATGTCTTAAATAGTTTTTCCCTAGTCTTATAAATCTACACCTCAAATCTACAAAAATCTACTAAACTCTACAACTTCACTACTACAAGTACATTAAAAAACGGGTGGTGGCTGTGTCATAGACACGGCCGTGTGTTTCCCGTGAATACGTGTACGTAACCGGTTAGATTTTCTTTGAGCGTATCATATTTATGTCATAATCATTTTCAACATTAATGAGTCCCTCGAATTTCTGTTTTATTGGTAATGGCAACATTTTCTTTTCGTCGGGTTCAGGAAAGAATTCAAATTACCAAATAATTTCTGGGTTTTAACTTTATTAATTATAGGTTTGTGATAGGAAAAGTATGAAACAAATACCTAGGGATTACCTACTTTACTTTAGGGATTACTTCAATACATAGGTATACTTCCTATGCGCTATATGCGCTTCATGGTTTTCAGTGTCAAGGTTGATCGCTTCATACCGAAAACTGTGAAGTGGTCGACTCTAACCCCGAATACTATGGAGCAATGCACCTCGAAACTATGAAGCGATCCACCTGGACACCGAAAACTATAAAGCCGGTGAGTTGGACACTGAAAATTATAAAGCGATCCACCTGGACATCAAAAACTATAAAGATATTAATCTGGATAGCGAAAGCTTCGATACGGTCAACCTGGACGCCGAAAACTATGAAGCGGTTGACTTGCACACCGAAGACTATGACGCGATCCACCCGGACACCGAAAATGATGAAGAGGTCGACCTGGACACCGACAGCTATGATACCGTCAACCTGGACACCGGAAACTATGGAGCGGTCAACCGGGACAATGAAACCTATGAAGGAGTTGACCTGGACACGGAAAACTATCAAGCGGTCGACCTGGACAACGAAAAATTTATTAGGGCTGACGATTGAAACTCGAACGAACGTTACAGCTACTTCAAGTCAAAATTTATAGTCAAAAAAAATTATGTGACCCAGCAAAACGATCTTGAAATTGCGGTGCTTTCCCCTCCACTACGGGCGACGCATCACGGTCCTAACTCCCCCTACAGCATACAATATTCCTGCAATGTTGCTAAAATGTTGCACGACAACATTGTAATATTGCAAAAAACATTGCTGCAATCTTGCTATGTCCGACGATTGAAATATTGCTGCAATGTTCCACAATATTCCAGAAATATTGCATGCAATCAATATGCAATATTCCAGCTATATAACTCGTATTGCATATTCAATATGTCAGGAATATTACCTGCAATGGAAACTTTATCATTTGAATTATTGCATAACATAAAAATATGTAGTTTTTAATCCATAGGACTGCGCGACCACAGAGCGCGGGTAAATATTCTAACAATTGATTGTTAATTGAGGACCTCGATGATGGTAATACAGTATACACCAGACCTTTATCGATGCTCGGTGGCTCTCTCGCTAGCGGGAGAGCGCCCACCGACCGCCGCCACCTAACGGATCTCAGGCGAAGTGCTGAGATCGCGGCAGGCCCCAGGTCGTCCCGTTACATTACATAGTCATATTTTACGAATAAGAATCATTCAGAAACAAAATATATTTTGGTTTTATAGCTTTTTTTATATTAAACATTTTTTCAATGCGAACATCACAATGTCTTAATATTATTAATATCACATGTCTTATTGATGTTAAAAGCCCAACAAAGTGTTGAAAATAAATATAAAAAAAGAAAAAGAAAACGAATATGACTCGAAATCAATCGTTATTGATATTTTATGAGGAATAAATGAATAGATCTTTTTCAATTGATCTTTTTCATATTCATTACGCTCGTGTAGTTGTAAAATTTGTAAGTTCGATCTCATCAATATTGTTGCAATTTACTCGCAACGTTTCAACAAAATATTGCAGGTATGTTGCTGAGGAACATTCTTGAAACATTGCTGAGACGTTTTAGTGCAATGTTGCGTAGCAATATTGCCACAACATATCTGCAATATATCATTGCACGTGCAATATGAAAACATTGCTGCAACATTGCATCAATGTTATGTGCTGTAGGGGTCAGTGTGACGAATTCTTTGATCCTTTATCTTTCGAGTGGCGTAATTGAATTTTAGATGTAGATGATAGAAATGTAGCTACAGCACCAAACTGTTTACCCATATTTTGTAATCATCAGTTTTCTGAGTTACTCACCCAAATTTAAGGACGTACTCACGTCAAAACCATGCAGCAGTTGACTTGGACACCGAAAAGTATGGAGCAATTAACCTGGACACCGAAAACTGTGAAGTGGGTGACTTGGACACCGAAAATTTTGAAGCGATCCATCTGGACACCGACAACGATGAAGAGATTGATCTGGACAGCGAAAGCTATGATACGGTCTACTTGGAGACCCAAAACTATGAAGAGGTTGACCTGGACACTGACAGCTATGATACAGTCAACCTGGACACCGAAAACTATGGAGCGGTTCACCTGCACAACGAAAACTATGACCAAGTTAACCTGGACACCGAAAACTTGACGAGGGCTGACGATTGAGACTCGAACAAACGTCGATTCGAGTCAAAATTCATAATCAATAAAAATTATGTGACGCAGCAAAACGACCTCGAAATTGCGGCGCATCCCCCTCCACCAAGGGCGATGCAACACGGTCCTAACTCAGCATAACGAATTCTTTGATCCTTCATCTTTCGCGTGGTGTAATTGAATTTTGGATGTGGATGATAGATGTGTAGCTACAGCACCAAACCGTATACCCATATTTTCGTTATCATCAGTTTTTTTTAGCTACCCACCCAAATTTATAGACGTATTCATGTCAAAACAGACGATAAAACTATTGCACATTAAATTAAACAAATTGAGGAGATATGGCTAGTTCGAATTTTTGAAAATCTTGATGTGAAATTTTGCAAGTCTTATTAAAATATGATGTTGGAAAAATATTCTTTTTACATTTCAGGTCGATTTGATAAGAATAAACCGAGTTGTGTTGGTTGAAAGGTTTTCTCCAAGTATTGGTAAACTTGCAAACTATTAACTATTAAGCACGATTTTTTCTAACTGATTATTTTACAGTTGGTGAACACAAAACCTCGAATAATGCTATTTCGATCCAGGCTGAAATTCACGAGCTTTTTTGAAATATTAAAAAAGTTACAAATTTGCACATTTCTTTATTATTTTTCCGTCGTTCACCAAGCTATTTAAACAGAAATTATATCTTCCTCGTAAAAGAAGCTCAACGAACGACTGAAAAGAAATAGAAAACTATATGGAAATTTATAGTGCGCACGTTTTCTTCGTCACTCTTGTTGTATCCCGGATACCTCGATTTTTAAATATTATGAATATTCCGATTTGCGACACGCAGGTGTCGCAATTGTAGCAAATATTATCACAACATCATATTGCATTCGCACGTGCGCGGTTCGGACTCGAGCAGGTACAATTATGCAATTTTGCAAGCGAGACATCATGGGCCTCTCAGCCAAGCACTGCCAAGTTATCAGCAGTCATGCAATAATAAGAAAATTCGTAATTCTTATTGCATTAACCGAATTATGAATATAAATACTAATCTTTTACTAAGAAAATAATCGATAAATAATAAATATGACGTCAGTGTGATTGCTCTCTCTCTCTCCTCTATATAACGGAGCAGTGTGCTGCAGTGTAGAAATCAGTTAGGATTCGTCTCCCGAAGACATATGGTTGGTCCAGCGAGACTCGATAAAAGAGTTTCGTAAAAAAAAGTTATAAGAAAGAACTCGTTATCACTGCAACTAATTGTTAATCTACGGTAATAAATAACACTTTTGATATAAACCTGTGATTGATTTCACTTGTGTTCTTTCCGTTTATTAGTTAAATTCCTACTACAATCGAAGCGTAGCTTCGATCGCTAACTGACTATCGCCGGAAAAATACTTTTAAAATTTTTATAAATCTTATAAACTCCCAATCTGATAAGTGGTTCTTTCTAAATTCAATACTAACTGTTCTAGTCAAGCAGTTCATTGGTTGAACAAATTCGAACTCGATAACTGATGATTTCACCGGCACACTAAATCAAAAAAGTGATCTGTAATTTTGATCAGACCCACCTATCTCTATGTATTTTGATCCGCTGAATCCGAATCCGAAGGCAGTTTGGCTCATATACCCTCAGAATTTTAAGTAAACTGCAAAAAACCGCTAAAAATGCCTAGAAATTGGCGAAAATCGCAGTTATGAGTATGAAATTTGTTTTATTGAACTAGATCAAGTATGTTTCTTATGTATTTTGATGCGCTGAATCCGATTGCCGAGTCTGTTAAACTTGATCATTCATACACTGCCGTCCCAAAGTTCGGAAACACTTGGCCCGATTCCGCGCCGCACAAAAAGTTTCACTGCTCTTTTAAAAATGAAGATATTTCAATTTAACAAACGGAGTTTCCGAGAGGATATATTCACCTTCATTTCGCTTTCGCCAAAAAAATTTTGGATTTTTTTCAAAATTCGGTACGTCCTTTGAAGCATGGTCGTTTTTTCGTTCTTTTTTGGTGTTAAAATTTTGGCGTACGACCCACAAAATTTTTTGAAAACTGTTTTTCGCATGAAAAACTTGTGGAGGGAAGTATAAGCTTCAATGTTGTTTTTTAAAAAGTTTTGTACGATTTTTTTTCGCAAAAATATTCAAATATTTGTAAAAAACAATCATATTTATAAAATTAAGCGTTACTCTAAAACTACTCGGTTTTCGTGAAATCATTAAGAGTGTAAAAAGTTCCATACAATTATACTGGATTCAATTAAATTATTTCAGAATTTTTTCCCGAAATTTTTTTTCAAATTTTTTTCTATTCGCGAGATGTTTTTTTATCTGAAACAATCGGGTCTCTTACCTCATCTACACGGGTTTTCCGATGAAAAAGCCATGTAAATGACTTCTTTCGAAGAAAAAGCCGTGAAAATGAGGTGAGAGACTCTATGTTGAAGATTTAAAAAAATCTCGTTGACAGGGAAAAATCCCGAAAAAAATGTAGAAAAAAAAATTTTGACTAAATTTCATTAAATCTAAAACAACTGTCTGCAACTTTTTACCTTCTTAATGATTTCACAAAAACTCAGGAGTTTTGGAGTTACGCTTTATTTTATAAATATGGTAGTTTTTTGCGAAAAAAAATTGTAGGACACTTTTTAACAAACGAAATTGAAACTTATACTCCCCTCCACAAGTTTTTCATGTGAGAAATAGTTTAAAAAAAAATTCATGGGTCGTACGCCAAAAAAAAACAAAAAAACGACCATATGTTTCAGAGAACGTACCGAATTAAAAAAAAATCCATTTTTTTTTGGATAAAGCAAAATGAAGCTGAATATATCTTCTTTAAAACGCCGCTTTTCAAATTGAAATATCTTCATTTTTAAAAGAGCAGTGCAACTTTTTTGTGCGGCTGGGAATTGCGGCAAGTGTGTTCACACTTTTGGACGGCAGTGAGAGCATGGTCGAGATTAACAGACTCGGCAATCGGATTCAGCGCATCAAAATCCATAATAAACATACTTGATTTAGTTCAATAAAGTTTGTTCCATGTTCATTACTGCGATTTTTCGCAAATTTTAGCCATTTTTAGCGGTTTTTTACAATTTACTCAAACTTTCGATAGTGTGCGAGCCAAACAGACTTCGAATTCGGATTCAGCATATCACAATACATGGAAAACATACTTGATCTACTTTAATAAAAAAAAATTGTTCCGTAGGAAGTATGATTCAAAAGAAAACGCAGTTATCCAGAATCTGGGTAGTGACTCGAAACAAGTACATTTCCGACTTTACCGACATGCCAAAATATATATATATAGCCCAAGAGAAACTCTCGTCAAATATCAAGGAGAAGGCATATATGCATTGGAAAAGTAACTAGTCTTTCGTTTTAAAAAAGAGAAAAACTTTAGTGTTTGACAACGGAAAGAAGATGTCAAATATTTATCGATCTCAAGACGTCTCGCGAATCGGTCGTGTATCAGAGTAACTCGCGAATCGGTCGTGTATCGGAGTAACTCGGGAAGTGAATATTTCTATTGAATCACGTATCACGTATCACAAATCACGATAACAAACAGCAGCGATCGGTCTGGCCAACCGATCCATACGCCCGAGGTCTGACCCTTGCTATATCGCGACGGATTCACAAATCCGTCCATAGAAGTCAAGCCTTTTCTCCTCCTGTCTACACATTCTCACTCCAACACAAATATAATCGATTTAAACCTCATTCATTCGACTTTCTCGTCAAAATTACACTGGTTCCGCCAGGTTGTTACTTACTCGACTTTATCGTCAAAATTACACTGGTTCCGCCAGGTTGTTACTTACTCGACTGTATCGTCAAAATTACACTGGTTCCGCCAGGTTGTTACTTACTCGACTTTATCGTCAAAATCACCCTGGTTCCGCCAGGTTGTTACTTACTCGACTTTATCGTCAAAATTACACTGGTTCCGCCAGGTTGTTTACTTACTCGACTCTATCGCCAAATTTACATCCGCCAGTTGGATTGTTCATAATATTCGTCGAATCACCAGCTGATTAGTCTCGATAATAAGTACTGCGTCTTGACTTCCGCCGCAGTACCATTTGTTTTACATATATATTAACTTAAGACTTCACCTCTGTGTCAATGAAAAATGTAATTTCTTGTTCTCATACATTGAATTCAATCTTATTCCTGTTCTTTTTTGGTTCACATTCATTCAAAATAAATTGGGTTTTTTATGCCTCGCTGCTTTTTCGCAAACGAACTTCAGTTATTTCATTCAACTAATCATTTTACTCCACAGCTTTCGTTTGAATAATAAATTCGTCATAAAATAGAAAATACGCGGCCTCTTCTTTATTGAAGAGTACGCGCCTACGAAACAAAAATGTATACTCATAACTGCGATTTTTCGCAATTTTCAGCCATTTTTAGCGGTTTTTCGCAATTTACTTAAAATTTTGAGGGTGTATGAGCCAAAAGGACTTCGGATTCGGATTCAGCGCATCAAAATACATATAGGTAGGTGTGTCTGATCAAAAGTACAGACCACTTTTTTGATTTTGTGTGCCGGTGTTTTCAAAACATTCCAATATTTATTTGAAAGTGGATGTTTTGAGCGATTTTTACAACATTGAATATTAATCAATCTTTGCTGAAAATATTATATATTGTACATTTGTGTTAAAAAATTGAGATCGATAGTTGCTAAATTACAAGAGTTAGAACGTTCACAACATTTTTGTAAGGATTCAAACAAATTTTAAATATGGAACTCGTACAGTTATTTTTTCCGTATTCAATCCCAACTTCCCGGATTATCGAGTGCACTGGCGCAAAACAAAATTAGCTCAATTTGTCATAACGAAAGCCATAAGAAGAATGGAAGTAGTGTGAAGACCTGGTAATCGTCAAAGTGCACATGATTACATGAGCTGCTGCGGAGAATTTTTTTTTATCGTCTGGTACAAAAAAAAAGATATGGAGCAAACCCAGCAAACACAGTTCCGAAATAGTTACGAAAATGTTACGTAACGTGTGTTACATTGGACATAACATTTATGTCACAAACTTCGTGAATGAAGCGGAGTTTGTTCTCAAATATGTCATCCTATAAACAAGTCACAAACACGAAACATCTACGAGGAATAATAATGAAATAAACTCATACCCAAGATGTAACATATTCAGCTCATAGATGTAACAAACTCATCACATAGCCATAACAAACTCAGATAATAGATGTAACAAACTCAGATCATAGTTGTAACAAACCCAGCTCATTGATGTAACTCCTACGAAACGAACGTAACCCTGGTGCATAATACTCGTAACAATGATGTCAATGTGATTTCGTGGTTACAGGTAATTTACGTATATACATATTTTATCAACAAATTACAAGAAATTTATGTATTTCCAACCTACAAATTAGGTTGGAATTTTATTTTTATTTTAACATTTGAAAAGTACATTTTAATTATAATTTATAATTTAAGAATACCTACAAATATGATGTATCGTCCACCATTTGAGGTACCAAATGAACAGTTTTTTGGGACTAGTTAGAACCCTCAAGGTGCACCGGTGTCCTGAAAAGCCTAGTTTTGAGTTTTTATATTCTACGCTGATAAACTGCTGGCGACGTCTCATTTCCTTTGTAAACTTTTTCCCACAGGATGAGCGTGGCACATTTTGATTTAAGTCAAAATTGTGACCAGGACAATGCCTGGAAAGTTCAAAATAGGCTAACAATTTCAAAGCAGGCCCGCAACTCTGAAATAGAGAGCAGAAAACATGTGTCATGCTCATCTCATGGGAAAATGAGTTACGAAGGAAATGAGACGTCGTAGAACAAAATCTGTCTATCAATCCTTTCTGAATCATGCGCAGAGTATAAAAACTCAAAGCTAGGTTTTTACACAGAGTGAAAAAACTCAAAACTGGGTTCTTACACTCTGCGCATGATGCCGAAAGAATTGCTGGATAGATTTTGTTCTACGACGTCTCATTTCCTTCGTAACACTTTTTCCTATGGGATGAGCGCGGCACATTTTGATTAAAGTCAAAATTGTGACCAGGACAATGTCTGGAAAGTTCAAAATAGGCTAACAATTTCAAAGCAGGCCTGCAACTCTGAAATAAAGAGCAACAAAAATGTGCCGTGCTCATCCCATCGGAAAATGAGTTACGAAGGAAATGAGACGTCGTAGAACAAAATCTGTCTATCAATTCTTTCTGAATCAGCCGCAGAGTGTAAAAACTCAAAGCTAGGTTTTTACACAGAGTGTAAAAACTCAAAACTGGGTTCTTACACTCTGCGCATGATTCAGAAAGAATTGCTAGATAGATTTTGTTCTACGACGTCTCATTTCCTTCGTATCACTTTTTATTATGGGATGAGCGCGGCAAATTTTGATTAAAGTCAAAATTGTGACCAGGACAATGCCTGGAAAATTGAAAATAGGCTATCAATTTCAAAACAGGCCTGCAACACAGAAAGAAAGGGCAAAGAGAAATTAAGCGAACGTGCAACGCGAATAAGGTTATAAACCGAGTAAGGGAAATTCCTGGGTATTTTTCCATCACGGCAAATACCCATATAACTTATTTTTTTCTTTTAAATAAAGGGATCACATTAAACTTACCTCTTGCAATGTATGCTGTATTATTCTGGTTTATTCTGTATTACGCTGGATTATTCGATATCACCTCCTTGTACTTTACACTCACATATTGTTTACGTTCCTTAATCGACATAACCTTAAAATGATTGAGGACATTTCTCGTAATATATGATACGTATATGTTGCGGATTTGTTACAAGAAATGACTTATAACATTTATGTCACAGTGTGACATATTTGCTACGTAGCCTATACTACGAGATTATAATATCACTAATGTTCTATAATTGTTACAGCATCGACTCGTAACAGTTTGACAAGTTTACAGTACATGTCAATATCTCGTATAAGAGTGACGAGATCTTGACGTATCAATGTTACGTATTTGTGATGTCTATAGTTTTTCGTAATTCCTACATCTTTCATTGACATCCCTACTACATATCGTCAGGACGTATTATATACATCTCGTTTACGTGCGTTATGAAAAATTTACGAATTTGTGATGAACATTATATGACGTAGTTATTACATTTCAATTATACGTAAATGTTTCGTAAATCATCCAAGTGTGTTTGTTGGGAAGGTTGATACAACGTATGATGTCTGCGGAGACCTAGATATCGTAGAAGTGGACTCATTTATAGATGGTAATCCACTGTGCATACGAACATTAACGCTTACTTGACACACAGAGGTATAAAACATTCCAGGCCCGGATTTCCTTTAATTTACTACCTAAATTTGAAAGTAGGGCCCATAGCAATATCTGTCATTCAAGGATTGAGGATTAAGGATCCTTCATTATTTAAGGATCCGATTACTCCTTTAAATTCATAGCATCACTCTAAGACAATAAGTTTTTATGAAGTAGCCGTATAAAGTGGAATGTTCTTGGCTGTACCCCAGTGTGTCAAGTAAGATCGAGTGCAAAAATTTTGTGCGCATTTTTTCTTTCTCATATTTCGACTTCAGAGTGAAGAACACGGCAAGTATACAATATTGTATTACGTCTAATTTTGTTATGCTATGTACAGAGGCGGATTTACCTTGTTTGCCGCCCTAGGCCTCAACAATTTTACCACCCCTTTCCAATAAGAAATCAAAGAAGAAGAAGAAGAATGTCTTGTAAAAAAAATACTGCTATTTTTATTTTTATTTTTTGCGGCTAGTATAGATACACACTAGATTCATTGAAAAAGCGACTATTTTTTGTTTTTTGAAATCCCCTATTGAATACTTTTGGGGAGGTTGAAAAAGATGCCTGTTAAAAGCAGCTAGAGCTCTTAATAGTCCGAGAGCCCACGACATTAGGTATCTCTCGAACGGGGAGCCATTTGAAAAAAATGTAACGTGATTCGGAGTGACCCACATAACGTAGAATCGACAGTGTGCCGGGTCGAATCCTGACACTAATATGCGTAATTAATTAAAAGTTGTTCTTTGTTTTTGTAATATCTACCACTAAAAGGCGGCCACAAAGAACCTTTTTCAGATTATTGTTTGCATCGAAAACTGTCGGGAATAATTACTGTGCCACTCCCAAAGCTGTCACTAACCCCGGCACAGTTAATTCGAAGGGAAGCGAAAAAAATGTTCTACTACCTTTTCGCGGGGACCAAGAAAATCTTGACAAAAGTTGAATATTGAGATTAGGTTTCAACAAAAAAACGACTATGCTAGTTCTCCTGTTGACCCTAACTCTCGGTACAGCGAAAGAAACCTACCCCTAGCTCCGACTGTTTTTCTGTCGCACCGCTCGTGACAAGACGAACCAGCGTTTTTTTTTCGCAAAAATATCTATGTACAAATATCTATGTTTAAAACGGATCAGTCATCCATTGATTCGTTTATGAATTTTTCTCCATTAAAAAATTACATGCTTCGTATGTATGTGAGGCAATCCACGCCATTTCGATCAAGATCTTGCCTTGATGATTCCAAATTTCTTATAAATTTTTTCATATATTTGTGATACTCGTATATTTTATTAATGAACAACACAATTAATCTTTCATCGTTGATTGATTTAATTTTTTTGTTCAACATTCTGTTGAAAATTTGCAGATAGTTGTTTTAAAAATGATAATATTGGGTATTTAAGTGATATGAGTCGATTTTCTCGCGTTTATAAGTAAATAACATCATTATTTTAAACAGTTCAATGTTAAAGGCTTGATAACTCCGAAACAGCTCGCCTCACGCAAATCTTCATTTAGACCTTTATTATAGAGCGTTCAATTTCCTACAAGCAATCATAGTTCTTATTACTGTACAGTGATTCATTTTCGGGTAATTACATTCCAAAGTTCAAAAAAAAATTCCCTATGTTATTTAAATGGAAGAAGAAAATTAAAAATAGCCACCTCTAAATATTAATCTTAAGGGCTCATATTTGGACAGGGTCTTTGTCTAGGGATACTCTGACGATTTATCAATATTCTTTGAAAAAACAAAAATAGTCATTTTATTTGAAACAGTCTGAGCGACACATAACGTCACCGATCAAGGTACGAAGTTTTCACTCGTTTGAAAAAGAAGTGAAAGTATTATTATCGAAAGAAAATATGGAAAGAAACCATGGGTTACAGGAGCAAAAAAAGATTATTGATAAATGATAATTAAAATAAATAAAATAATAAAGGAAAGAAATTCATTGAAACTTCTTCCAAAAATAATAAAGACAGTAAGGTAAACGTACCAGTGGCCGGACGTCTAAGTTTGACGTCGCAGTAGCCGGACAACAATGAGAAATCGTATTTCTGTCTTTTTTGCACACACTCTTTGTCCGGCAACTGGGACCTGTCCACCCACTGGTACGTTTACCTTACAAAGATTCGAATTCAACGACTCTACCGCGCGTCAATCTGTCAGATGTAGCTGACACTATTGCCACATCGTCACTGTCAATTATCTCCGTCTTCTGTGTTGGATAAATCCAATTGTCTTTACAAAACGATATCTCGGAAAGTAAATGGTCAAAGATTGACTTTTAAAAAAACAATAGTCCTAAAGCTGGTTCTAACTTAAATCGCCCAGGCAGGTCAGGACCAAAATTTCAAATCACTCAGCGAATTAATATATCATCCTTTGGGCAATTTCAGGCAACCCTTATTTCGGGATTTTTTTTCTAAGCCCTGTACGGATTTTTCAATTTTTTTTAGCAAAAACCCCTTTAGGCTTGATTCGCCTAAATCGGTACAAAACCGGCCGAGTTATTTAACATGATGTAAAACAACGGAACGAAATTCAGGCTCGATTTTCGGCGATTGCATATTCTTTAATTCTATCGCTGATTTTTTCTTGTGTTACGTCCCGCGACTTTCGGGATTTCTCATCGTCCACGGGTTTACCTATATCGAGTAATTCTTGAGGAAAAATGCGCATGAGAGGGAAACACGGTCGAGGCGAGGATCTATCCTTACGGTGGTCATATTCCCACCAATTCTCGAATCGCAGCCCATAGCGACAGCGTTGACGCCTCACGCATCAACGCATACCATCGAGGAGAATTTCGAGCGGAGTAATTATAATGCCGAAAGAAAAATGGTATATTAAACATATTAAACATCCGCGGAGATACGGACTCCGAGAAAATAGCAATAGGGCCTTTGTCGGACCCAGCGACGCGGGCATTAGAATCTTTGAATGCGCGTGGCACACACACTAGGCCGAGAATAAATTCGAGATACTCACGTACACTAGCGTGCATCCACACCAATGCTGTCATAAATGATACGTCGAGTAATGATATTAATATTAATATTAATAAAAATGGGACAATAAAGTAAAAGTAATCGATTGTGTGAGCGGCCGTGTAGATTAAAATCTGGTTGAGATAGAGTCGGCTTCGATTCGGCCAATGAATGAATTCCGATGTAGGTGGAATGAATATTTTCACGTTTTTACGTTTCGATCCTTGGTTCGGATCCTCTTCAGAAGATTTGTTTATTCTATGACATTTTAACAAGTTTTTTGTTGTATATAATATAGTATATGTGATATGATTTGCGTTGTAATATTTGTTTTGTTTTTGGGTTATGTAAACTGTCATAATGACTAACCTGAATTTTATCGATCGTTCTAATTTCATTTTTGCGCGTTTTGGAGATGATCCCGTGAAATTTATTGATGAGAAGCAATAAATGTGTCATTTGAAAGAATCAATAAATTGATTTTATGTGTGGATTTTAATCGATATCGGAGATGATCGTTTGTTGGCGATCTTTTTTTTTAAATTTTATATCTGTAAATTTTTATTGTTTTATTGATCTTTTAATGTATGAGAGTTGAATGTTTTAGATTATAGATGTTATATTTACCCATTAAAATTTTAATTTTGATATCTTCCAAAAACCCATGTCGAAATTAGCGATATTAGAGTCTACATTATCCTCGTGTGATCTCAGATTATTCGAGAGAAATACTAAGCGGCGTCTGAAAATTTTGCCGAGGTGAGGGGGGTATGAATATTTGTTGGGGCAGTGCCGTGTCAAAGGATTTATGATTGAGTGTATAATGAGATATATCGAATGAATTTGAGATTTATGTGTTTGGAGCTATATTTTGAGCTCTGTCGGTAATTAAAATAAATGTGAGTGAGGTGAGATATTGTGAAAGTGTTAAGTTAAATAGGTGTGTATGTAATGTCAGTAAATAAAAAGAGTGTGTATGCGATGTCAATAAATAAAATATTCATTCCACCTACATCAGAATTCATCCATTGGCCGAATCGAAGCCGACTCTATCTCAACCAACAATAAAGTAAAGTCAATTCTAAATTCAAGAATGGAAATTATGGCCTGGTCCAGGTCAGTCGAAACAGAAAATCGATTTATTTTTGTAAGGAAGAAAAAAAAACATAGAAAGCGCAGAGTAAAATTCCTCTTGAGAATATTGAATTTCGCTGCTTGAAAGTTTCGAGATGGTTGGGTTTTGCGATGATTTATTGGGGTAGAAGAGGAAAAAAAGGGAAAGGAACATGCGGACAGAAAAATGACGAAAGAAAGGAACACCACTGTGTCATGAAAAGAGCACACACGTGGCTCTTCAAGAATTAGTCACCCTGCGTGGAAAGAGAAAGGAAATCGCTTGGAGATAGTTCAGTTTATAGTTGAGAATTTCAAGCAGAGGAACATATCAAATATATTAAACATCCGGGCGTAATTAAATTTATCAACCCCCAAAGAAAAATAAGTCCGCGCAAGAGAGAATTAGCGAGGCAGGCGTGAGTGTTTGTCCCGGGGTCCGAGGAAATCTCGCGCCCCGCGGACGACACGAGGCCCGCTGCCCCCTTGAATCGCGTCGTTCTCCATCGCACAACGGGCCGCTACAGAGGATACACGCCATATATGGGCACGAGTAATATTCAAAAGCATTTCTTTTTTGTATGAAAAGGCAAATTAAAAATCTCAAGAGAAATTTCGCCTCAAAGAATACGTGCGAATTATTATTAATTATGAATGCATGTATGAATGATTTGTTCCAGGCTAATACAAAAATTTATTTATTTCAAATGATAGAATTTACATAAAAATTTTATTTAAACTCATGAAATTTCAATAATACAGACTTTATTCCAAAATAATGATTTCAAGAAGTAAAATTCAAATAAAGGTTAATTAAAATGATAAGCCCTTTATTTTAAATGATAAAATTCAAATAAATTTTTTTTTCAATAATATATCAATTTAATCTTTGGATCCTTTAATAGTTATTGACAGAATTAATGAAAATCAGAAAAATTGAAATATTAAAATATTCATTATAATAATTCCATCAGCGCATTCCTTTTCTCCATAGAAAATCAGTTCAATAAATATGAAAAAATTTTACAATTCCGAGATTATACAAACATCATCAAATTCTTTGGAAATTATAAAACAGTTTATTGAAAGGAATTATTGGAATCATTAAAATATAAAATAATTCATTTTTCATAAAAGTAAAATTTATTAATTAAAAGACTCTCCCTCTCTTGCAAGGAAACGATGGGAGGAGTCGAAGAGAAAAGAGGAAATGCAGAACAGTAGGGCAAAGAAAGAGAAAGAAATATGAATTTGTCATAGGAAAGAGAGTGAGAGAGTCATAGCCGAAAATTAAGCCAATCGGAAGTATCGATGAGTGAGAGAGTCCGAGCGCGCGTGCGAGAGCGAAAGAGAAGAGAGGGATGGCCAGAGCTTCTGTGGCGGGGCCTAGAGCGCGGCGAGAGCCCAAACGAGGGCGGGAGTAAGAGAGAAGGAGAGCGAAGAGGAGACCCCTCGACTCCCTGTACGCGCGAAAATTTACATAAAAATCGAAAATTAAAAATTGTCCTGAAACATGCGCATTATAAAAGTATGGAAGAATGAAAGTAATTTGGTATAAAAATTAAGTTTAATTATAGTTTAATTATTGTAAGAACTAGGATGACCAGCGAGGTGGAGGGGAGAACCAAGGCGTGAACTTCTTGGAGACCAGGGACAAAATACCCCTTCCCGAAGCTAAGCAGGTCATGATTATAAAAACTCGTGTCACAAGGCACAATTACCGCATTGATTACCGAATTTTCTGCGACTTTACACCGTTCACGACACTCATAATTTGAGTTGTCGTCCGCGCGAATATCTTGGAAGTGTGATTTCCGTGCAAAATCTTTCATATTCTTTTATTTTAATCCTCATAAAATTTCATAAAACCTTCAGAGTGTAGTTTCGTTTAATATAATTCGCTTTTTCAATCTCGAACAGTTACGTGGATTTTAATAAATAACTCTAATCGATTAAGCCAGCTACAGCTTAATAATCCTAATCGTTTTCTTTAAAATGAATTAAACTTTTACGCGTACTTTAGTAATTACTGTTCATCGCTATATCAAGCTACGGCTTCGATTATAAATTAACATTATTATAAACATTGTGCAGATTTCGTTGTTCAACGATTAACATTGAGAAAATTGTGCAAAAGATTTGTGAATTTCCGTATGGTGTTTTGTGAAAAATACAGCCAAAATTATCAACCATAACTCGTAAACACTGTGCCGAATTCTCTCGAGTCGCTTATTTTTTTGTGCATCGATCTATTGCTCAAATCGTTTATTCGCTGGTGCATCGATGCATCGCCCAAAACATCGTTCTTTGGACTCATCTTCGATCGTTTAACCTATCATCTCTGGACTCAATTACGTCATTCGTTCCATCAGCATTGCAGCTCGCCTGCCACTTCTCACCTCTCCCAAGAGAACGACACCAGGTAAGGAGGAAAAAAAAATTAAAATATGTCTTTCGCATGAGGATCATGAAACCCGGGGGAACATGCTCTCGACATCCCACGAGCACGGCTCACGGTGGGTTGTTCGATTCTCCTCTCGGAGTTTTCGCGGAATCCCTGTGTTAATCATTCACTAAAGAATCAATTTTCTACTTATTTGCTCTCTGCTGATTTTCGAATTTTGGTTATCTCGGAAAAATATTTCCGAAAAATAAATCTTGAATTTTAGCTATTTCTGGAAAGTATCACTGGAAATGTTTTTACGAATTTTAAGTACTACTGGAAAGTGTTTCTGAAATAATTTCGCACATTTCAATTATCACATCTCCATTTTCGAAAAATGAATTTTGAATTTTAATCGTTTTCCGGGGATATTTCTATAAAAAAAATTTTTACTTCGAATTTTAACTATTTCTAAACATAACCTTGTTTCAAAATTCCATTTCCAGGAAAAATAATTTGTTTCGAATTTGAATTCTTTCTGGAAGGAAAAACTAACTTCGTTTCTATTTCTGAAAAATGAATTTTCGATCTTAAATTTTTTCGAAAGGCGTTACTGAAAAGTGAATTTTTAAGTTTTAATAATTTCTGAAAAATAACTTCGTTTCAAATTCCTATTTTCAAAATTGATTTTGTTTTAAATTTTAATAATTTCTGGAAAATAATTTCATTTTGAATTCCTATTTTCAAAATTGATTTCGTTTTAAATTTCAATAATTTCTGGAAAATAATTTCATTTTAAATTCCTATTTTCAAAAATTAATTTTGTTTTCAAATTTTAATAATTTCTGAAAAATAATTTCATTCTTAAATTCGTATTTTTGGAAAATAATTTTATTCTGGTATCATAATCTCTTCTGAAAAGAAAATGATTTCGTTTAGGATCTTGAAAAATGATTTTGTTCATAAATCCTAATTATTTCGAAAAGGAAGTAAACTCGTTTGGTTCCTGAAAGGTGATATTGTTGTCAAATTTTGACTATTCCCGAAAGTAAGTCCTTATTAAATTCTATTCAACATGAGTTCACTGGTCGAGTTTTGAATTGCGACTATGCTCATGATTGTTAGTTTGGTCATTCTGGTTACATTAACGTGCTGGTTTTATTTTAAAAATCAACAAAAATCCGTCCAAGTTGAAATTGTTTCACGAATTAAATTTTCCCCGGTTGAAATAAATCACCCTGTCCAATCTGAAGGAATTGTGACAGCGGTTTAATCGAGATCCCCGTTCATACGCGACATTTACAATTTTCGACTATGCAATTTGTCAATATGTTATTTTTTTTATGTTGTTCCATTTCATTTGCATCAAATCTCCTAGTTTGAAAATCGCAATATTCTAACGCCTCAGTTACAATCCGTTATTTAAGACACCGAGCTTGATAAAATACACTCTCACGACCGTCCTGAGCAAATGTCCGCGAGGTTAGGCTCGAAAAGGCCACCTGTCCAACATAACGCAGTTTCTTCCGAAAAACGTGTAAAGGAAGGGTTTGCCCCTTCTTGAGCGAGATGGAAAACTCGCCGGTTGGGACGTAACACTTGGATATAGTTTCCAAAAACCACTAATTTTTCGCACAAGTTTCGTTAGAGGCAAAGCTCATTGAAAGGGGTTATGATATTTAAAATATCAACTATAATGGTCGAGCGGGTTGAAATGAATAATTATTTTAGGCAATATAAATTATGACCAAAATTTCGAGCACACAAATTTATAAGATGAACTAAATTCGAAAATTCAAATTAATCAGGCTCGTTTAATTAATACTACATTCACGCGACTCCATCACAAAATCTCGTTCAAGGATGGGTTCATCCTATTTTCAAGGTGCCATCCACGACAATGCGGCCCGAACCTCTTAAGATGGAAGTGTTCGTAAATATGCCTGAATTGACTGGGTAAAAAATACAAAGAACTTATGGGAGATCGAGGAGAACGAAGTGTCCGGGAATTGGTCATAAAAGAAAGAAACTCACTCGCGTGCACACAATAATCGATATTTATTAACAAACTGAGTTTAAAGTCAATAATTGTATGAAGTAAAGTTCAAAGAAATTGAGGGCATCGCCTTGGCGATGACCACGCGAAATCGAAGAGGTCCGGAAAATGGCGAACGCCGCGTACGACGCCACGTGACGTATATCAAGAGACGCGACAGCGTCTCGACGCCAAGTATTAAAAAACTGAGAGTCCCAGTCAAGATGGCTGCGCACTCTTATATATACGCGAATATGCCTCCCGCCAAACCCGATTTGAATTTCAATCCGATATTGCTGAAAAACACGACCATCTTTTCAAGATCTACGAGCTCCAGTGATCTAGAAATAATTTTATATTTCATTTGAGCCCATTGTTATTTTTTTCTGCCCACGCGATACTGAGACATCATCATATCGAGCGAATTAATCCGAATATTAAACATCGGAAAAATTCGTCAACAGTTCACTGGTCACGTCTCTATCAAGAGACGCGGCAGCGTCTCGACGCCAAGTATTGAAGAAATTGAGAGTCCCAGTCGAGATAGCCGCGCACTCTTATATACTAAAAAAAAGTTAGCTTTCCATTGATACAATTTTTATTTTTTTCCGCCCACGTGGTACTGAGATATCATGATGTCGGAAGAATTAATCCGAATATTCAGCATCGGAAGAACTCTTCAAGTCTGACGTCACGTTGCGTTCCTTAAGCACGGGCTCTATATCTATATGCATGAAAGTCACACAGTTTTACACGAGGACTTGTAGAGTAGTGTGAGAATATGTGAGTGTGTGCGTAGACTGCGCGCGGCGCTCTGCCTCGCGGTGTGATACGACAGGGAGGGGCTTGAATGTGGTAGTCGGAATGTGATTGTGTGTGAGATAAACATCGCGCTCTCTCTCTCTCTCTCTCACTCTCTCTTCACTGTCTTATACAAAGGCTTGTGAGGTTATACGCAGGCTTTCAAGCTTATACGCAGGTTTTCAAGCGTATACACAGGCTTTCAAGCTTATACACAGGCTTTCGAGTTTACACACAGGCTTTTTCGAGCATATATACGGGCTTGTATATATCAGGTGCGCAACTAAGTTTCCGGGTTTCACACATAGATGGCGCTAGCGATACATGTAGTCGGCATACAAATCTGAAATTGGGTGTCTTCGTAGCTTGGACATCTGTCAAGAATACCCAATCGTAATATAAACAAATATCGCAACACAATGACCTTTTTTCTAACCTCGAAAATGTCAACGTTTGTGCCAAATAAACAGCATTTGCGGGAAGCATTCCTTTTCGCTTTAACCTAAAAAAACAGCAGCTGAAGCACGTCGGTTACTCGCGGAGGCCTACGGCGAACATATACCATCAAAAACAACGTGTGAAGATTGGTTCAAGCGGTTCAGAAGTGGCGATTTTGAGACTGGGGGCAAGGAGCGCTCGGGAAGACTGCATCATTTGCGGACGACGATCTGCAAGCGTTATTGGATGAAGATGACACTCAAACAGAAGATCAACTCGCCGAGGCATTAAATGTGACGCGGCAATGTATTTTGAAACGTTTGCACGCAATGGGAAAAATGCATAAGGAAGGAAAGTGGGTGCTGCATGAGTTGACTGAGAGACCAATGGAAAATCGAAGAATCACTTCCGAAAATTTGCTTTTGCGGCAGAACAGAAAGAGTTTCCTGCATCGAATTATTACTGGGGATGAAAAGTGGATATATTTCGAGAATCCCAAACGCAGAAAATCGTGGGTTTCACTTGGCGAAGAGTCGACATCGACTCTGCGTTTGGTGGGACCAGAAAGGAATCGTGTACTATGAGCTGCTGAAACCGACCGCAACGGTCAATGGGCATCGCTACCGACAACAACTAATCAATTTGAGCCACGCATTGCTCGAAAAACGGCCAGAATGGAACACGAGACACGAACGTGTGATATTGCAGTACGACAACGCTCCGTGCCATCGCAGTTCCATCGTCCAGGACACCATAAAAACACTGAAATGGGATCTGCCACCGCACCCGCCGTATTCGCCAGACCTAGCCCCTTCAGACTATCACTTGTTCTGGTCGATGGCGCATGGCTTGGGTAGACTACACTTGACCAATTATGATGCAGTACAAAATTGGTTGGTTGAAGGGTTTCGGTCCAAAGACGCGTCTTTTTATCGTCGCGGTATTTATGTATTGCCAGAGAGATGGCAAAAATGTGTAAATAGCGAGGGACAATACTTCGAAAAAACCATTTTTTGTATTTGTCTTGAAATTTTCGATTTTTTATTGGTCAAAAAAACCCGGAAATTAAGTTGCTTACCATAGAAGCATTTTGTATAGCATGTGACGTGACAATTTTGCCACGCTACTGGGACAGAGTCTTGTCGAGCAGTGGGTCGGATTTACGACCCCACTTCGCTGCTCGTTGGTGCGCTCTCTCCAATTTCGGCTCACAACAGCTATTTTTGTATTCAATTTAAGTAAAGTTTGAAGCTACCTACAGGCCGCTTTCTGATTATCAGAGTGAAGCCCCATCGTTTACGTATTTATATTAATTTTATTCTCCTACAAGTTTCAGAAAGTATTGTATAATATTGATTGACCGGGGATAAGAGGTCGCAGAGGGCGAGTCTCGCTCTCCGGGATCGTGCGGCTATCAGCGGCCAAGAAAAAGCTAAGAGCCTCGAAAATCGGAGGGCAGTGATTTCCCTCCTCATCAGCTACTCACGCGCCGTGTTACTTTGGTCCATGAGGACCGTCACGGGTTTGGATTTCATGAGATGGGCAAGTACCGATCAGCTGTACTCGTGGATAGGGATGCCGGAAGAACGCCGGTTGAGGGCCAATATAACGAGTTGCCCGTCCTTCTCGACTTAACGGCCTTGGAGCCATACCTTTTCCGCTGTATCGTTGACGCCGTGGTCCGTGAAAACCGGCGACTCCCTTTAATGGATGTCGGGGGTGGAAAGGAGCGTGAGGTGCTGTATTGAGATTATTTTGCCTGGCGGCGTTACGTGTGGGCCCACCGCCGAGTTAAGGGGTCGACCCTAATTGCAATTTTCAAAAAATCGATTTTTTTTTAATTTTATTTTTCGAAAGTATAGACGGTACATTATAAACAAACTGAAGGCATAATGTACGGTGCAGGCATCGCTGATTAAGTGTAGGTAAGAAATTTTCACGTTTTTTCGTTAAAAAAAACTTTGATCGCGTTTTTCTCGAAATGACATTTTTGTACGGCTTGTTGGAAAAATCTCGGAAACTACTGCATCAATCCTTACCGAATTTTTACCACATATTGTTTATGTCGACAGCTATGTCGCATATCATACGATTTTTGAAATTTTGAGTTTAACTTGGTTTAAATAAAAAAAACTGATTAAAAAAAAGTTATTTTTCGTAACTTTTCGATATATGGCCGCCATTTTTCCAATTTAAAAAAATCAAAAATCATATGATATGCGACATTGCCATGACCGAACTGAATCTAAAACCTTTTTTATTTTTGTTTTAAGATAATCCACTCCGGACATTCCGTCAACAGGGCGCACTCATCTTTTTTTTTGATATTTTTTTGGCCTGCATTTTCATATAATAAAAAACAAAAAAATAAATTTAAAAAAAAAATTTTCATGCATTTCAAGATTATATTTATCAAGCCTCATACTTGTCATATTTATATTTCTAATTTAAAACAATGAAAAAAAATCGTGAAAACAGGCATTTTTTGCGTGTCTAATTAGGGTAGACCCCTTAAGGGACGCTTTGACTCGGCGAGGGAGGCCTGCCCTCGCGTTTTGGACCACCACCGAATTCTGGAGGAAGGCGTTGACGATGCAACAAAATTATTTGCTGCGAGGATAGATACGTGGACGGGGAGCGTGAGTGGCAAGGCGGGAGATACTACAACGCTGCAGAGAAGAAAGAATACGCGGGTACGGAGCCCGAATTTCATATGGTTTGGTAAAGGAGGGAGAGCAATTAGAGGAAAGAAATAGGGAGAATCTCTGTGGCCCGTGTGAGAGTGCTGACTGCCGTGGGGGGTCTCGAGACAGTGGGGCCAACACCTCAGGATCGAGGATCGAGAGAATATCTATCACGTCAAGGACTAGATTAGTCGAAATTTGGTGTTGACGAGAGCCTGACGTGTCGCTTAGTAGTGGTCAACGAGGAGCTTCCGGTTGCGGCAGCGAAGCGGTGAGCTCGATTCCTATTCTAAACTTTCCGTGAGAGCGGAGTTTTTTTGCCAATATTGCCTCTACTTTTGTAAGTATTTTAGACATTGATTTCGAGTTCTAATATTTTGCCATAAGGTGGTATTGAGAAATTTGCGACAGGAGTCACGTTGCGTTCATTTTCTTGAGTATCAATGGCAAAAGAGGTCCATGTGAGTGCTCTGATCTTTGGTCCAGTATTATTTATAATTGTTATAATTAGCTATTGCATTAAGAATAAATATTTCACGTAAATGCCGTGTAGGAACGATTAATTGCGTGAGCTTTGAGGAAGACGGCCACGCGGAATGAGTCATATATAAGCGTCGCGCGCGCTGTCTCTCTCTTCGTGAGCCAAGGCTTCGCTTTGTCTCGCGTTGGTATAAGGTTTTCTTTTTTGTTTTTCGTAAGCTCTCGCACGCAATGACGCGTACGTAAGGCTTCCTTTGAATCGTATATCTCGTCCTTGAATTTTTGCGTAATTCTTAATCGATTTAGTATGGGTCAAAAATATTCTTCGCCGGCTACCTTTATTCAGTTTTATTATTATTATTATGATTATGGTATTTCTTTGGCTACCTTCCGATTATGGTCGCGATATATCGTCGGAGTTTTTAGTTATTATTATTTGCTCGATTAATTGCGTGATTCTGCGAATTTCCGGCTACCTGATTATTATTTTCGCGAGTTGCCTACATTTAGCTTCAATAGTATTATTATTATTATATTTCTTTTCGCTACCTGACGGATTAGTGTCGCAAGGAATCGTTGGAATTTTTAGTTATTATCATTTGCACGATTCATTGCGTGTTTTTGCTCATTTCCGGCTACCTGATTATTATTTTCGCGAGCTGCCTACATTTAGCTTTAATAGTATTGTTATCATGATATTTCTTTTCGCTACCTGTGACGGATGATTGTCGCAAGAAATCGTTGGAATTATTAGTTATTATCATTTGCTCGATTCATTGCGTGATTTTGCTCATTTTCGGCTACCCGATTATTCTTTCCACCGGCTACCTCCTGCAGTTTCAAAATTTTTATGATTATTATATTTCTTCGGCTACCTTGGGATTATTGTCGCGATGTATCTTCGGAATTTTAGCTATTATTAGTTGCTCGATTAACTACGTAACTTTGCTCAATTCCGGTCAACTGATTATTCTTCTCGCCGGCTACCTTATACAGTTTTAATATTATTATTATCTTTTTTTTTGCTACCTCTCGAATTATTGTCGCGATACATCTTGGGAAATTTCAGTTGTTCTTTGCTCGATTGTTTATGCGATGCTTCGTACTTCCGGTGTTCTCATTATCATGTTTGCTACCTCTTGTCGATTTCGTGTTCTTTAGGATAAGTTCTGGCAAACGCACTACTCCTTAATGGGAAGATTGCCAATTGCAGCATGCGTTTTGACTTGTTAAATAATATTGAGTTTCCGAAAGTCCGTCTTTTATCATTCGCTCCGACCTTGCCCCTCTACCATTAGTCCTTCAGGTGAGCTGAGCTAGCCGAGTGTCCCTTGGTTCTCACCGCCGTATTTATCGCGCGACATTTTCGTGTTCCATGCGGGAGATGAAATTAAAGTCGATCTTGGATCGGCGCCACGTAGTACTTGGCGCACAACGCCCGTTATGGACACCGTATATTGTTGCACTGTTTGGAAGACCTATTTTGAGTATTTATTTTAAAAGAGTTTGCATTGTATCTTGCGTTGTGTTTTGGGGTCATTGCCAGATGTTGCAAGTGTGCGCGGTAAGTACGGCTACATAATAACCAGGAAGGTTCCGGTGAAATTCCGTTACAAGCATTATCTATAAATATAGAGCTTGATATATATCTTTTTCTATATATATAGCGTATTTATGAATATATAGCGTTATATATGACATGATCTATTGTGACGTGACAAATTTGCAACGCCACTGGGATGGAGTCTTGTCGAACAGTGGGTCGGATTCACGACCCTACTTCGCCGCTCGTTGGTGCTGTCTCTTACCGATTTCGACTCAAAACGGCGACTTTTCCATTTTTTGTTTTCCTTAAGAATAATTTAAAGCTACCTACGAGCCGCATAATGATCATCATGATGATGCATAATTGTTTAAAATCAATATCAAATCGGATTATCGAGTTCCAGAAAATTTCGAAGCGTATCATTTGGTTGGGCCGGGGATCAGGGTTCGCGGAGGGCGAATCTCGCTCTCGTCGATCGCACGGCTGTCAGCGGCCAGAAAAATTAAGGGCCTCGAAAATCGGGGGACAGCGATTTCCCTCCTCATCAGCTGCTCACGCGCCGTGCTACGTTGGTCCATGAGGACCGTCGCGTGTCTGAATTTCATGAGATGGGCGAGTACTGAACTGTACTCGTGGATTGGGATGCCGGAAGGACGCTGGTTAAGGGCCAATATACCAAGTCACGCGTCCTTCTCGACTTAACGGCCTGGGAGCCGTACCTTTCCCTCTGTATCGTTTTAGAATAGTATTTTAGTAATACTAATAGTATTTTAGATAGTATCAGTTTAGAATAGTGACGCGAGTAAGTTTGAGAGAGAGTGCCCGCGTGGAAGGCATCATATACAAGCGTCGCGCGCGCTGTCTTTCTCTTCGTGAGCCGAGGCTTCGCTTTGTCTCGCGTTTGGGTACAAGTTTCTTTTTCGTTTTTCGTCAATTTTCGCACACTACAACGCATACGTGTAGTCACATTTATGTCGCTTATCTCGTTCTTAATTTCTCGCGTAATTCCTCATCGATTAAAAATGATTCGAAAATATCTTTCGCCAGCTACCTTTATTCTATTTCAATTCAATCATGATCATAATATTCCTTGGGCTGCCTTACGAGTATTATCGCGATATATCTTCGAGACTCTAGCTATTACTATTTGCTCGATTCATTGCGTGATTTCTCTCATTTCCGGCTACCTGATTATCATTTCGCGATTATTTCTAGTATTATTATTTAATCGATTTATTGCGTAATGTTTCTCATTTCCGGCTATCTGATTATTATTTCGCCGGCTACTTCATGCAGTTTTAATAGTATTATTATTATTATTATTATACCGGGTGTCCCATTTTAATCTTACAGTTGATTTTTTTCGAAAAATATTGCTCCGATCAAAAATTGAGTAGGATAAGACTTTTAGGATTCAGAAAAGGACGTTCAAAAAAAATTTTTGTTCTGGTCTAAAATTCAAAATGGCGGCGTTAAGATGGCTGACATGTTTTTTTTAAATGAAAACATGATTTTTTTTTCACCAAAAATTTTTTCAGATTAAATCGAACATCTTTTGTGAGAACATTTTTTCGATACAGCCCATAATAGAGAGTGTCCGATTTTAATCTTACAGCTGAATTATCTTGAAAAATACTGCACCGATAAAAAATTGAGTGGCATGAAACTTTTAGGGTTCAGAAGGGGACGTTCAAAAAAATTTTTTGTTTCAGTCCAAAATTCAAAATGGCGGCGTTAAGATGGCTGACATGTTTTTTTTAAAATGGAAACATGATTTTTTTTTTACCAAAAAATTTTTCAGATTAAATCTAACATCTTTTGTAGGAATATTTTTAGTAGGAAAGTTGTTAGTTTCGACTTGACACATTTTTTGGTGAAAAAAAACCATGTTTTCATTGTTTAAAAAACCTTTCGGCCATCTTAACACCGCCCCTTTAAATTTTGGACCAAAACATTTTTTTTAACGGCTTTCTTTGAACCCTAAAAGTGTTATTCCACTCGATTTTTTATCGGAGCAGTATTTTTCAAGATAATTCAGCTGTAAGATTAAAATGGGACACCCTCTATTATGGGCTGTATCGAAAAAATATTCCTATAAAAGATGTTAGATTTAATCTGAAAAAAATGTTGGTGAAAAAAAATCATGTTTCCATTTTTAAAAAACATGTCAGCCATCTTAACGCCGCCATTTTGAATTTCGGACCAGAACAAAAAAAAATTTTAAACGCCTCCCTCTGAACCCTAAAAGTTTTATCTGACTCAATTTTTGATCGGAGCAATATTTTTCGAAATAAATCAACTGTAAGATTAAAATGGGAAACCCGGTATTTCTTTCGCTACCTGACGGATTATTGTCGCGATATATCGTCGGAATTGTTAGTTATTATTATTTGCGCAATTCATCGCGTGATTTTGTTAATTTCCGTCTATCTGATTATTATTTTGGCCGGCTACCTTATTCAGTTTCAATCTTCTTGTTATGATTAATTTTGGCTACCTCTCGAATTATTTTCGCGATACATCTTTGGAAATTTCAGTTGTCCTCTACTCGGTTACTTACGCGATTCTTGTACCTCCGGGGTTCTCTTTATTATTTCGCTACCTTTTGTCGATTTCGTGTACTTTAAGCTAAGTTCTGGCAAACGCGCTACTCCCTAAGGGGAAAATTGTCAATCGCGCGATGCGTTTTGACTTGTTAAATAAAATGGAGTTTGCGAAAGCCCGTCTTTTATTGTTACGTCGTGAAATTGAAAATGGGGTAAACGATAAAAATGCTCTTCGCTTGGGCTGGAATGCGCCAGCCCGGGACAAGAGCGTACTACTGGATTTCTTTGATATTTATATAATATAATGGATTGCTTACCTTCGGAGTAACGTTGCGGGTTGATTTATTCGAGAACCACGGTCTCGATTTCTATTTCGGCCGGGTGCTCGTCTCTGTTGATGAAGTCGCGTAATCTGTCGGCCTGTTCCCTCTCTGCGTGGCCGATATCCGAATTAATTACTGTCGTTGCTTCTGAGTGCGCGTCACTATTATCAACGACCGGCTTGATAAAAACCGCTGCCTTGCCGACCGGACGCAGTGTTTCCTTGCGGGTAAGGATAACTGGTCTTTTGACGTGCTCGTACGCGGCGATGCGCGGTTTGGACGCAGGCGCACTTGAGACACAATCCGCAAGAATTGTCGGGGGCGCTAATTCGGCAAGCGCGCGTTGGATTAGAATTTTATATAGGGGCTTATTGTCCCCCTTTCGCTTATAAATTTCGCCGTTCGCGATGGCACGAGCTTTCTTCCTCTGTTCTTTCTTCCCACCCCGTCGTCTAGTCATTGGATTACGACCGGGTAACAAGGGGGGTAGGTGCTGGAAGAAAACGACTTGGGATTAATGACATTTTCCTTCTTGGAATGCACAGGAGTTCTTGGCGAACAATTGTGCAACAAGAGAGGAAATCAAAAAAAAGGATGAAGCGAATTTTCCTTCTTGGAATGCACAGGAGTTCTTGGCGAACAATTGTGCAACAAGAGAGGAAATCAAAAAAGGATGAAGCGAATTTTCCTTCTTGGAATGCACAGGAGCTCTTGGCGAACAACTGTGCAACAAGAGAGGAAATAAATAAAAAGGATGAAGCGAATTTTCCTTCTTGGAATGCACAGGAGTTCTTGGCGAACAATTGTGCAACAAGAGAGGAAATCAAAAAAGGATGAAGCGAATTTTCCTTCTTGGAATGCACAGGAGTTCTTGGCGAACAATTGTGCAACAAGAGAGGAAATCAAAAAAGGATGAAGTGAATTCAACTACTCCTTCTTTGGGTGCGCTGAGGTTCTTGGCGAACAACGTGCCTTTGACGACCAAAGAGAGGAAAGGGAAATTTTAAATGATAATTGAACTCACAAAAAACAACAGAAAGCGATGATCACAGTTTCAAAGTATATAGATATATATTGGTTCTCGATATATATAAAAAAAAACACACACGATCACAAAACACAAAGATATAAGAACGGAATATACGCCGCGATAAAATAGCTCGTTAAATGCGTGAAAAGGTTTTCACTCAGATTTGACCGTTCCAAACGCACTACTGAACTCCGCGAACTTCCGCTCAGAGTGAGGGTGTCTTTCGGACTGGTGGTCCTCGAGAATTCTTGAGAGATCTTGCTGTGACAAATGCACGCGTCTTGTGAGACTGACTGAACTCAGCTAAAAGGCACCCTGAGGGTTGGACCCATGGGCCTTATATACAAAATTGTGCGTTTAGAAGGGTGGGGGAACGCTCGCTACTCTGTTATCTCGCTCGCTCTCGTAGCTGCCCTACGTGCGTTCCTCCACGTGAAATACAAGGGTGTGTGTGTGTATGTATGTTCCATCTGCAGTGCATTAACTACAATAATTGTATGGTTATTATGTGATTTTGGTAACTGGTGTAAAAGTTACTAACATACAAAGAAAATAGCACATAATGGCTTATGTAAAGAAAAATAGTTGTGCATGTTTATAATGGCTGAAACGCAAATGTACGTTTTTAGTTAATCGTGCACATATGTACGTAATAATAATAGTAATAATTATAAAGATGGATTAGAAGTAACTATACGCATACATATGGTACATACTCTGCGCTGGTGAATTTAATTATTGATGGAAAAATAGTTAATGCATCAGTTTGAAATTATGTGCAACAATATGCACGTAAATGTATATATATATAAAAATACACATATATATACATATATATATATATATATATAGTGAAAATATTCAGTGCGTGTATGTAACATGTATGTACGCGTAAAAATTTATATGCGCATATATATGTGTGTATGCACATATATATATATGCATATTATGAGTAACTGAAATTAACAATATGAAACTTATGAACATAATATTATAACTATATTATATCTATTATTTCGTTATAATATTTAAACGAATATTTATACGGTTTAATAATGCGTGAATACAACAAAAATCATAGTTTTATAAAATTGACAAAAAGGTATATTGAATTTTTCTTTAAAAGTGCCCAATTAATCGTAGAGGTTCACGTTCCACTATAAAATGGTTTGCTTGATTATTAAGTGTTATTATGCAATTTACGTGGGCTAAATGCTTAGATATTTCAATTTAACAAAGAGTTTTTGAAAAATAAAAGATGAATATTATTTTTTTGTGTACGCCTATGTTTTGCGCAAGAGGGATGTATTTGTACACGTGACAGTGTCTACTGCGTGAGAACGCGTGTTATTATCTTTCCAATATTAGGGAATTTGTGTATTCTTATTATCGTGTATATATTTTAAGGATTACATCTTCCTTATCGCTTGTATATTTTTGGGATTTTCCTCCTGGCTGAGAACTTTGTATTTCCTGTATTTGTACAGTTGCGTGTTCGCTTATATATGCGTTATCCCTGTCTTAAAAATATATCCATCAGTGGGGATGGTACTTATCCTTACGACGTAATTGTGCTTTTGCGGGAAAACCCGTTTTTTCTTGAGGAAAGCGTCTTCGTTGCTGTAAGCCGAGTTGTCGGGTAGTCATCTTTACGGCGCCGAAAGGGCGTGGTTTGGTGATCTTACCCTCTGTAGGAGGTAACTCCAGTTACCTCTCGGTGGTTATAGCCGCTATTACCGACTAACGTCTCTGATGGCTCCTTCTTTACCGACGGTGACTACGTTACCCTCCCTTTGGCTCCTCGGAGCCTCTAGGTTTTGCCGATGGCTTATCCACGGCCGGCAACGTCAGCCTTGATGTACTCGGTTGATGCTGGTACGACAGGAAATATTTTCCTCTGGTGGTGGTGTCGATGCCAGGACGTGACACCTCCCCCCTTTCGTCTGACGCAGAGCCGAGACTCTGCGTAAGACCGGCACCAAGCCGCTCGAGAAGTGCCGCATCGACACCCGAAAGTCGAGATTGCCCCTTTGGATGTTGTTCGATTAATTCTCGTCCGGTGGAAACCTTAATTTCCCTTAAGGGGTAATCATCTTGCCTCTGCGTAGTCCTCGGTTGTTGATTTCTGGCGTGTGCTCTCGTGAGAAGGAGATGTGTTGCCGAATTCCATATCGCTCCGATTAAAGCGAAACTCCAACCGTATATCGAGTGTAAAGTGTAGCCGTGAATAAAAGTGTCTATAACGGCTTTAATTATAGTGAATATAACGACGATTGCGATTATTCCGGCACTAGCAACGCCGAATTTCTCGAAGCCTCTCCAAAAACGTTTTGCTGTACTTTCTGCGAGGTGATTTAACGTCGCTTCATCAAAAAGTCCTCGGAGCGACACGCTGCCAGGTGAAATACTATATCCAGCTGTTCCTCGCGCTATATTATTCAGCAACGCTGGTTTTTCGGCTGGAAACATGATACGATCACGTAATTTCGCGATTTCGTCGGTGGAGTAAATCCCGCTTTCCGCGAGGTTACCCATGGAATTGTATTCCCATGATAATTGAGATGATGGTTCCAATACCTGTGGTGCTGGTACAACAACTGGATGAGGTGTAAATCGATACCAGAGTCCATCGATTTGGTATTGTGCAGGTAAAATAGGATCGCATTCGCTTTGAGTTCCTGACTTGACTAACATTCTTGACGTTGTCGAGAGGAAAAGTGATTGATTACGGTAGCTGATTGGTAGTTCGTTGTAACACTCGTTTGTTTTCCGCAGGGTACATTCGATGGGCACACATTTCACGATGTGAGCGACCTCGCCTGCGATTACTGCCATGTATCCTGGTGCCTTCATGACAGCGCGAGCAAATTTTTCTGGTAGAAGGGCTGCTGTAGAGAGGGCATTTTGCAAAACTTGCCTCTCGAGGTTGCAGCGTTGGGTAAGCGTGTCCTTGTAAAGACTCTTTATTTGTGTCCTTATATGTTTCTCGACGTAGATAAATTTGGAATTCATATATGAAAATATGTCCAAATTGTTTACTGCGATTCTTTTTCGAGTTGCGAAAGAACGGCCCGGTAAAGTTTCCAATATATATAATTTGGGATGCTCTGTTTTGATGATCGTATAGCCGCATAATCCCTTTTGAGATTTCGCTGCGAGCGCAAATGTTGTTTCTTGCGTTGTCAGACTATATACATCCGGAGAGTGTGCTCCATTTTCTGTGGGAATAAATTTTGTAGCTTGCCCCTCGTACAAGACATCGTATCGTTTGAAGTTGCACGTATCCATGGGCTCCGTTTTCCAAAAAGCATTATTTCCCTCTATGTCTACACAATTTCCTTCGGACAGCTTGCAACGTGTACCCGTTTGTAATAGAATAACTCCCGCTTCCAGGTTGACGCTGGCTTCGTAATTGATCATTACGACCTTGACTGAAGCTTGCACGACGACATTATCCCATGTACCAAACGGATCGCTGTATTGAGTCCCTGAGCATTTTCCCTCGTTCGTCACTGAACCAGCCAGGGTGACGCTTCGAGTAGCTGTGCTGTTTTTCCGAAGTCCTACTATTTGGCCAGCGACGCTGAGTTGGATGATACCGGTTTCTTGCATTCTGATGCAGGCTCTTTCGTCGACTTCGTGGAGGTAAATTTGTCTACCGTTATGCACGATAGAGTTATGAGAATTCATTCCGCAGTAATAGATGGTGCGGTCGATCTCGATTCGGCATTGCAGAACCTCGGTGCTGCTGAATTCCGACAATTGCAATAGCTGGATGTACGTCGTAGTTGGCATTGGCTCGATCAGGGGAATATGACACTTTGCCACACCGTTTAGTGAGATGGTGGTGATGTTGAGAGATGTTCCTCCACAATCGTAGCCAAGTAGCGTGAATGCAAGCCGGATTTGGAGCAGCCACAAGGTGATACTTAAGGTCTTCATTTTTCTGCAAACCAAGAATGAAGTCTCGATTATTTTTCCAAATTGGATTTTAAATATTCCGCATAATCGATCTTGAAATCCTCGTAGTCCCTTGGGACGTCATATTTTCTTCTATTGAATTTTATGTCGTAAACTTCCTCGAAATTGACAGATATCAATTCGTCGAGGTGTGTGTTTGCGAGGGTAAAAAGCTCATTATGAGCATCGAAGTATTTTACGCTGTTAAAGCGTAGCTGATCCCATTCATTGTAATATTTAATGGAGAATATATTTTGTAAATTCGTCATTGGTGTTGGTTGTGATGTTGGTAGTAGGTGATTTTGGTAGTCCCAGATGAAATTCCCGTAATCTCTGGGCAATTCGTATTTTCTCCCCTTGAAGTCTATTTTGTTGATTCTGTCGATGTTAATGATTTGTGTGGAACTGCATTCGAACCCGGGGTAGTCTATGATGTGACGGATGGTGTTGTTGTCCTTTTGGAAATCAAGGGCTCGGAATCTCCTGGGAACTCCTCGTCTTGGATAATATATAAAGAAATTGCTCTCCATTTTGAATCCTGGGAACAAATTACAGCTTTGTTGCCCTTAATTTATTCGTGTGAACGATTTTTGGTTTTCCTTTCAGGAGAATTTTTACGTTTCCTTCTGATAGAATTTCGATTATTTCACATGGTTCGGTGTATTGATCAGCGAATTTACCCTTCGCAGGTTCTTTGAGCATTAATACTCTATCGCCAATCCCGAATGTTTTTGGATTAATCTTTTTATCGTAGTAAATTTTTGACTTTTCTTTTGCTGTATTTAGATTTGTTGCGGCAAGTTCCTGAAGTCCGTGAATTTTTCGGAAGAGGTCTTCGAGGTACTCAACGTACGTTGGATCTTGATTCTCTTCGACCTGGTAGTGACCTGAAGGTTGTCGAGCAAGTTTGCCGAAGACCAATTCGTGTGGGGTGAAGCCCGTTCCCTCGTGTTGACTCGTGTTGTAAGAGAAGGATGCTAATTCGAGAAGATCGTCCCAATCGTGACGAGTCCCTACGTATTGTTTAAGATACTCCGCGAGTACATGGTGTGACCTCTCAATTGAACCGTTTGTCTGCGGGTGATAGGCAGTCGTTTTGTATTGTTTTATCTGAAATTTCTTTGCCAAGGATTTCATGAGATTGCTACAAAAATTCGATCCTTGATCGGTGAGAAGAGCCTTGGGCGCGCCGAACCGCGGTATAAAATTTTTAACAAATGCATCGGCGACATCTATGGCCGTGATTTTTTCTAGTGGCAGTGCCAGCGAGTATTTTGTGAGTAAGTCTTGAATCGTTAGTATGTAAGAATTTTCTCTCTTTGTTACAGGGAGTGGACCTACAATGTCCATTGATATTTTATCAAAGGCGGCTCCTGGCGTATCTGTTATCACCATTGGCTGCTTCGTTTTTATGCGTACTAATTTCTTTAGTTGACATCCTTGACAATGTTGAATGTAATCTTGAATCTGAGTCTTCATATTTTCCCAATAAAAATTTTCTCGAATACGCTTGTATGTTTTATTAACACCCTTATGACCACCAATTAGAGAGTCATGTTTTTCTTGGATGATGTTTTTTCTTTCTGTTTCAGGAGGTATTTGAATTATTTGTTGACAAATAGTTAATCTGACTGGGATTTCGCTTAAGGCAATTTTTAATCGAGTTTTGACGTCCTCCTAGGAAAAATTGTCAAGACAATGCGTTTTTGCAATGCTAATTGATTTGATGCTTAATTCTCGAATAGCATCTTTTAAAGATTCTAATGAATCCGAGAAATCCTCCATAGATACATTTGCTCTTAAATCGTTTTTGATCGGTAAAGCCAACAAATATCTTGTTTTTTCAGTTTTTACTTTAACTCTCGCGAATGTTACATCTTCGAATTTAGGCAGGCGATTTGTTGCTTGGAGGTCTTTGGCACCCTCGTCTATGGGTTGACCTTTCGTGGTGATAAAAAAACGAGGTTATCTTTGCGCATCGTGATTCTATCACGAGTTTCTTCGAGACTGAGGGTCTCCCTTGATTCTTCGTTGTTCACGTGATTTTCTGAATCGTCTTGCAAATCGTTATCGGAAACCTCACTTTCCGAGTCTGAATTATCTGGCGAAATGGTATCTGATAATTCGTTGCTGTGATTTTCAGGCTCGTCAGGCGAATTATTAGTGGAAACAAAGTTTTCTGGACCTGAAGCATTGAACGCAACGTTATCTACTAGTTCCTCGTCATCTGAGGTGGGGGAAAAATCGGCAGAGTCCGCAAGAGTATTTTCAGTAGTTATTGCAGTAGAACAAGCCGGTTTGTCTGATCCGTAGACAATTGATTCTACTTGCTCGCCAGTGATGTAGTCAGGCCATTTCTTGGGGACTGGCGTACGCTTGGAACGTCGCGGACCCGTTTCTACTGCTGTGCCCTTCTCTACTTGCGGCGTGACGGTCGATTTTCCCTCCTTACAATTTTCCTCGGGAGCAAAACCCGTGAAGTCTTCTTCCTCTGTATCAGATGAATCTTCGCTTGCCTTGAGGACATGCCTAACCAGAATCACTGACCGTTGATTTACCGGTGGATTACGGGAGAGTGCATCTGCGTTACTGTTAATTCTGCCTGGTTTATATACGATTTTATATTGGTAATTCGCTAGTTGCAATCTCCAGTGTACCAATCGATTCGCGGGATCTTTAACCGAGTGAAGCCATACTAAAGGCTTATGATCAGTGACGAGTGTAAACTCTCTGCCGTAAATATACGATCTGAACTGACCGACGGCGTAAACGATTGCGAGTAATTCCTTCTCTATTGTGGAATAATTTAACTCGTGTTTTCCCAAAGTACGTGATGCGTAACTTATGGGTTTATCTTTGCCAATATCTCCTTGACTGAGTACGGCTCCAACTGCAATGTTTGATGCGTCTGTTGTGACGACAAAAGGTTTAGTAAAATCCGGGTACTGGAGTACCGGTTCTTTGCAAAGAATTTCTCTGAGTTGCACGAAAGCTTTTTCTTGGGCATCTGTCCATTTAAAAACTACTTCCTTTTTTAATAAATGAGTCAAGGGCTTTGCAATCGCCGAAAAATTTTCAACAAATCTACGGTAATATCCGGTCAAACCGAGAAATTGTTTAATTTTTGTCGTATTTGTTGGCCTCGGATAATTGGTTAAAGCTTCTAATTTCTTTGGGTCCGGTTTTACTCCGCTTTCTCCGATCACATGCCCCAGATAAACTACTTCTTTTCTCAAAAATTCGCATTTATCGGGCTGCAATCGAAGATTAGCAGCTCTCAATCGTTTTGCAAGTTTATTGAATTTATTTTCATGTTCGATTAATGATCTTGCATATATAACGATATCGTCAAGGTAAACAAAAAGCTCTATACCTTGAAGACCGGTCAAAATACGGTCCATTAGCCTTTGAAAAGTAGCCGGGGCATTTTTGAGCCCGAAAGGCATTCTATTAAATTGATAATGCCCAAATGGCGTGGAGAATGCGGTTTTGTGCGCATCTTCTGAATGAACCTTGATTTGATGAAAACCACTAGCAAGGTCAAAGACTGAAAAATATTTCGCGCTTCCTAACTGGTCCAAAATTTCTATTATATTTGGAAGCGGGTAGGCGTCGCCAATCGTTTTTTCATTAAGATTTCGATAATCAATTACCATTCGCCATCTGAGTTTTCCATGTGAGTCGGCCTTTTTGGGGACGATCCACAATGGAGAACTGTAGGGAGAAATTGACGGCTTTATGATATTTCCTTCAATGAGCTCACTCACTTGCTTGGTTATCTCTTCCTTATGGATTGGTGGAAAACGATATTGGCGGGTAAATACGGGTTGGTCATCGGTCGTCGTAATGCGATGCTCGATTGCATTCGTATGACCCAAGACGTGGCCCGGTATGTGGAACAAATCGAAATTATTTTCGATAATTTTTTCAACGCTTCTTCGCTCCTCATCATTCAGATGCTCGAGACGAAGTAACTCTTGGATTTCCTGTAGAGAATCACTAGTTTTTGAAAGCGTGAAAACATTATGGTTTTGCTCTGCTTGAGGCTTAAGCGGGTCCCGGGTATCTTGATTTGACATCCTCGGATTGTCAGATACCTCGCAGGTACTCACGCCCACTGACTCAGCGGGAAGGTGGAGCTCAAATTCCTCTAGGGTCACCGTGGGTACGGGGAGCGCCACATCTTCCTCGGTCGTGTTATGTGCAATCAAGCAGGCTATACCATCTTTTACAGATACGGCGGCGTCGCCGATAAAAATGCCTTCCTTGGCGGACAAACGGAGAATATAGCCTTCTTTTAATTCGCTATTATTCACCCTAACATAAAAAACGGTTTTAGTACGCTTCGGTACATTTATTACGTTTTGATTTTTGAAAGGGACGATTTGATCTTTCCATTTTAAAATTTCTTGTTCCCAATCAATAATTGCGCGATTGGTTCCGTGAAATTCGGATCCCAATATCGCGTCTTGAGAAATCGGGAAGGAATCTTCCACGACATGAAATTCAGAATCGGTTCCTCGAATATTAACATTCGTTGAACCGATAGTGTATACAGGGTCCTCCGATATCCCCTTTAATTTAAGCAGATCACTCGTGTCTACTGGATGGTTGATTTTTAAAGCGCGTGACTTTATTAAATTTGGGTCCGACCCAGAATCGATCAGGAAATCTGTTTTTCCTTTTAAATCTACCGACTCTATTTCGATGGTAGGGACGAACGTATGTTTTTTTAAGCGGACGTTGACGGTTCGGACGGATGCATTTCTTCCCCGTGTATCGCGTGTACCGGGCGCTCCGATTTTTCCTCTATTCGACTCGCGCCCTTTTTCGTCGAACGAGTTTCCTCGTTTCCCGAGTTTTTTCGTTTTTCGTCATTTTGTTTTTTATAACAATTTGATTCTATGTGCCCGACCTTGTCACAATATGTGCAAGACGGACGTGAATTTTCCTGACGCGAATCCTCGCGTTTTCTTTGAGAGTTTGATTGTGAATTACGTGACGGCCTTTTCTCAGGGTATTTTTGCCAACAATTTTCCGAAAGGTGAGCTTTCTTACAGTGCTCACATGATAATTTTTCGGGGGACTGTACCGTTTTTACATTGGCGCTTTCCGATAATGGCTTGTCTCCTAAACGAGAACCGTAAAAATTTGACCGATCGCGTTCTATTTCCTTTTCGATTTTAATTGCTTTTGAATATGCATCACTAAGGGTTCTGTATCCCTCGAGTTTCAAACGAACGCGGAAATCGGGTGGTAAGCCTCTCGTGAAACATTCAAGCGTATCGGCTTCGAGTATTTCTTGTCTATTTCGTGGAAATGCGCCTGTACCTTCGAATTCGATTTCCTTGATTGCAGAATGCAGATCTTTGACACGACTAATATAATCGATGACATGTTCCTTTTTTAACTTTGAAATGTTTCCGAGTTCTCCCCGATATTGATTTATTGATTTTGACGTGCTAAAAACAGCCTTAAGGCTATCTGCAAGTTCATTTACTGTGGTAAATACATCGTCTTCGAGTGCTGTGTACGCGTGACCTTTGAGTTTGCTCCGCAGCATTCGCGTGAAATTTTGCTCGAGATGATGAGGGAACATGTCTCTTGCGCGTTTACAGGCTCGAATGAATTTAAGAACGGGAATATTTGCGCCATCGAACATCGGAACTGACTCTAGCGCGTCCCTGTACGTAATTGTTGGTTGAATTGTTTGATAGGTCGTTTCGCGGGGGTTCGGAGAGGTTTGAGGATTATAAGGCGGTGCCCGATTATGGGTTTCTACTCGGGTTTGATTATCCCGAATAATAGTTACTTCGCTTTTTAATTGATTAAATTCGTTGAAAAATGAAGCTAAAGGGTTATTAAATCCGGTAGCTTCGTCTTGTTTAAAATCGAACGATTGTTCTCCAAAATTATTGGCTATAAGATCCGTTTTTCTATGTTGACTTGATTCTCTCCGTTCCCTTAACCTAATTTGTTCATTAAAAACTCGTTCTTGCTCTTGAAGGGCTTGAATTTTTTCCTGTGCTTCTTTTTCGCGAGCTACCAATGCTAATTCCTGTTCTCTAATTTGTTCCTGTTTTCTTTCTAGTTGTTCTCGTAGTACTTGAATTTCCTCCTCTGAAAGGGGTTTCGTTTTACTACGGGTATCTATCCCCATTATGAACTTTGTTTTTTTTTTGGAGAAATTTGACAAAGTATTCCGTCCTTGTGGGGGAATAAATTTATAAATTATGGATAAATATATATAAATAGGTAATCCAGCAGTTTGCGTATCCCACCGCTGCCACCAAAAATTCGTCTGTTACGTCGTGCAATTGAAAATGACGTAAACGATAAAAATGCTCTTCGCTTGGGCTGGAATGCACCAGCCCGGGACAAGAGCGTACTACTGGATTTCTTTGATATTTATATAATATAATGGATTGCTTACCTTCGGAGTAACGTTGCGGGTTGATTTATTCGAGAACCACGGTCTCGATTTCTATTTCGGCCGGGTGCTCGTCTCTGTTGATGAAGTCGCGTAATCTGTCGGCCTGTTCCCTCTCTGCGTGGCCGATATCCGAATTAATTACTGTCGTTGCTTCTGAGTGCGCGTCACTATTATCAACGACCGGCTTGATAAAAACCGCTGCCTTGCCGACCGGACGCAGTGTTTCCTTGCGGGTAAGGATAACTGGTCTTTTGACGTGCTCGTACGCGGCGATGCGCGGTTTGGACGCAGGCGCACTTGAGACACAATCCGCAAGAATTGTCGGGGGCGCTAATTCGGCAAGCGCGCGTTGGATTAGAATTTTATATAGGGGCTTATTGTCCCCCTTTCGCTTATAAATTTCGCCGTTCGCGATGGCACGAGCTTTCTTCCTCTGTTCTTTCTTCCCACCCCGTCGTCTAGTCATTGGATTACGACCGGGTAACAAGGGGGGTAGGTGCTGGAAGAAAACGACTTGGGATTAATGACATTTCCCTTCTTGGAATGCACAGGAGTTCTTGGCGAACAATTGTGCAACAAGAGAGGAAATCAAAAAAAAGGATGAAGCGAATTTTCCTTCTTGGAATGCACAGGAGTTCTTGGCGAACAATTGTGCAACAAGAGAGGAAATCAAAAAAGGATGAAGCGAATTTTCCTTCTTGGAATGCACAGGAGCTCTTGGCGAACAACTGTGCAACAAGAGAGGAAATAAATAAAAAGGATGAAGCGAATTTTCCTTCTTGGAATGCACAGGAGTTCTTGGCGAACAATTGTGCAACAAGAAAGGAAATCAAAAAAGGATGAAGCGAATTTTCCTTCTTGGAATGCACAGGAGTTCTTGGCGAACAATTGTGCAACAAGAGAGGAAATCAAAAAAGGATGAAGTGAATTCAACTACTCCTTCTTTGGGTGCGCTGAGGTTCTTGGCGAACAACGTGCCTTTGACGACCAAAGAGAGGAAAGGGAAATTTTAAATGATAATTGAACTCACAAAAAACAACAGAAAGCGATGATCACAGTTTCAAAGTATATAGATATATATTGGTTCTCGATATATATAAAAAAAAACACACACGATCACAAAACACAAAGATATAAGAACGGAATATACGCCGCGATAAAATAGCTCGTTAAATGCGTGAAAAGGTTTTCACTCAGATTTGACCGTTCCAAACGCACTACTGAACTCCGCGAACTTCCGCTCAGAGTGAGGGTGTCTTTCGGACTGGTGGTCCTCGAGAATTCTTGAAAGATCTTGCTGTGACAAATGCACGCGTCTTGTGAGACTGACTGAACTCAGCTAAAAGGCACCCTGAGGGTTGGACCCATGGGCCTTATATACAAAATTGTGCGTTTAGAAGGGTGGGGGAACGCTCGCTACTCTGTTATCTCGCTCGCTCTCGTAGCTGCCCTACGTGCGTTCCTCCACGTGAAATACAAGGGTGTGTGTGTGTATGTATGTTCCATCTGCAGTGCATTAACTACAATAATTGTATGGTTATTATGTGATTTTGGTAACTGGTGTAAAAGTTACTAACATACAAAGAAAATAGCACATAATGGCTTATGTAAAGAAAAATAGTTGTGCATGTTTATAATGGCTGAAACGCAAATGTACGTTTTTAGTTAATCGTGCACATATGTACGTAATAATAATAGTAATAATTATAAAGATGGATTAGAAGTAACTATACGCATACATATGGTACATACTCTGCGCTGGTGAATTTAATTATTGATGGAAAAATAGTTAATGCATCAGTTTGAAATTATGTGCAACAATATGCACGTAAATGTATATATATATAAAAATACACATATATATACATATATATATATATATATATAGTGAAAATATTCAGTGCGTGTATGTAACATGTATGTACGCGTAAAAATTTATATGCGCATATATATGTGTGTATGCACATATATATATATGCATATTATGAGTAACTGAAATTAACAATATGAAACTTATGAACATAATATTATAACTATATTATATCTATTATTTCGTTATAATATTTAAACGAATATTTATACGGTTTAATAATGCGTGAATACAACAAAAATCATAGTTTTATAAAATTGACAAAAATGTATATTGAATTTTTTTTTAAAAGTGCCCAATTAATCGTAGAGGTTCACGTTCCACTATAAAGTGGTTTGCTTGATTATTAAGTGTTATTATGCAATTTACGTGGGCTAAATGCTTAGATATTTCAATTTAACAAAGAGTTTTTGAAAAATAAAAGATGAATATTATTTTTTTGTGTACGCCTATGTTTTGCGCAAGAGGGATGTATTTGTACACGTGACAGTGTCTACTGCGTGAGAACGCGTGTTATTATCTTTCCAATATTAGGGAATTTGTGTATTCTTATTATCGTGTATATATTTTAAGGATTACATCTTCCTTATCGCTTGTATATTTTTGGGATTTTCCTCCTGGCTGAGAACTTTGTATTTCCTGTATTTGTACAGTTGCGTGTTCGCTTATATATGCGTTATCCCTGTCTTAAAAATATATCCATCAGTGGGGATGGTACTTATCCTTACGACGTAATTGTGCTTTTGCGGGAAAACCCGTTTTTTCTTGAGGAAAGCGTCTTCGTTGCTGTAAGCCGAGTTGTCGGGTAGTCATCTTTACGGCGCCGAAAGGGCGTGGTTTGGTGATCTTACCCTCTGTAGGAGGTAACTCCAGTTACCTCTCGGTGGTTATAGCCGCTATTACCGACTAACGTCTCTGATGGCTCCTTCTTTACCGACGGTGACTACGTTACCCTCCCTTTGGCTCCTCGGAGCCTCTAGGTTTTGCCGATGGTTTATCCACGGCCGGCAACGTCAGCCTTGATGTACTCGGTTGATGCTGGTACGACAGGAAATATTTTCCTCTGGTGGTGGTGTCGATGCCAGGACGTGACATTATCATTCGCTCCAACCTGGCCCCTCTACCATTAGTCCCTCAGGTTAGCTGAGCTAGCCGAGTGTCCCTCGGTTCTCACCGCCGTATTTATCACGCGTCATTTTGTGTTCCATGCGGGAGATGAAATTAAAGTCGATCTTCGATCGGCGGTACGTAGTACCTGGCACCCAACGCTCGTCATGGACATCGTATATTGTTGCGCTGTGTGGAGGACCTATTTTGAGTAATTATTTTAGAAAATTTTGCATTAGGTTTTGCGTTGTATTTGGGGTCCTTGTGAGACGTTGCGAGTGTGCGTGGTAAGTACGGCTAAATAAAAACCAGGAAGGTTCTGGAAAAATTCCGTTACAAATGGCGCCCAACGTGGGGCTTGAAAGTGATAAAATTCGGACAAGTATCGCGTTTGCCAGAACGTTTAGTAATTTAATTGAGTATTGTAGATTTTGAGATTGATGAAGTAGGCGCATTTTCATGGATTATAGCATTTTGCGGGATCAGTTATTAAGTCAAGTTTTATTTTATATATGAGAGATTCAAGACAATTAGTTTGGTTAAGGATTAGGATGAGTATAAGAAATTGCGAAATTAAAATGGGAATAACATAAGATTAGGATTAACAAGTATTACGCTCGATGTTTACCTTGCCACCTCAGAGGAGCCTATTGTTCTCGTGACCATCATTACGCTGCAAGGTGACCAATTTATTTTCAAATCTTTTCCGTTGTTGTACCCCAGATACCTCAATTACGAAATACTACGAATATTCCAAATCGCGATACACACGTGTCCCAGATTTAGCAATTGTTGTCATTTCATCATAATACACGCGCGTTCGAACCCGAGCAGGTGCAATTGTGCAGGTAGGCCATTACGCAAGCGACGCACTGCCAAGTCAGCAGTTTTACTAAATACGAAAATCTCGTAATTCATGTTATCTTAACCGAATTACGAATATAAATACTAATATCTTGTACTAAGAAATTATTGTTAAATCAATAATATGATAACAAAGAAATGCTTACGCGATTGCGCTCTTTCCCGTATATAACGGACCCGAGAGCAGACACAAGACAGTTTCGACTCAAAGTACCAACCTGCACGACTGGTCCGACGAGGCGAGCGCAACGCGCCTCTGTTAACTATTACCATTTGTATTTTCTATTTCTACGATAATAAATTATTCTTTTGTACGACTACTTTCGGTTCGACTCATTTGGGTTCTAATCCTTAATCTGGTAAGATCCCGACAAAACAACGAGGAAACTCAAACTCCCGCCATTCAGCGTAGCTAACTGAATTTTGGCGATACAACATTGGTGGCAGCGGTGGGATTGCCAGAGTGAGTAAAAACGAACCTCGTTAAAAGAATTATCATCGCTGAATAGAAAAACACCAAGTGAAGTCAAACCTGTACTCGAAGAATTCTCGAATACGGACGCCACCTGCACGTTTAGAACCAGGTGAAGAAGAGGCCCTTAAAGGTGAAAAGAGCCCAAAGGAACCAAGGACAAGATACGTCAAGGTTCAACACACGATCGAAGAATCAAAGAGAACGTGCCGAAAGACAAGGAAATCGGACGTAGGACCAATCGAAATCACCGAGGATAAGCTGCAGCATCCTCGAAGGACGTCGCCAAACAAGAGAAACGTCTAACAGAGTTGAAGGACCGTCAGAGATGTGGAAAATCAGCGCACTGTAAGTGGCACCACATACATTCACCATACGCTTTATAAAGACTAAAACTTTATAAAAAAGTTTCATAGAAACAAAAAAGGTCATAATCAAAGGCAAATAACGAAACGAATTTATCATATCTTGAGAATTAAATCATTGCCAAACGCGTGGAGTGACATATGGGCACTCCCCTGAAAACCCCTAAGGCAGAGGGTACACAACGCCGAAGCAATTCTCTAGGTGACTTACCAGAGGCCCTAGGAGAATTCACACCAGCTCTCGCAGAAATCGCTTATCGAGCAAGACGATCGCTCACTGAAATCTCTCCTAATACAAGTACTGAATCAAATTCTCCAAATCCTTTATTTCGAGTAAACACTCGAAGAGGCAGTGCTTTTCAGCCCGGAGACGACCTCGAAGAACTCGACGACAACGTTTTCGAGCCTAGGCCAGAGATGGCAACTAACGAACCGGGAAACACATCAACAGGGAGAAATGTAGACCCTCAAGCAATCGACAACGAAATAGAGAATATGAGGTCACAATTATACGATGTCAACGCTTCCCGAAGACCAAACATCAGCAGTTGGTACACCGACCATGTGAATACTACAAACGCATTTGGAAACTATAGCATACTGAACGGGATGCCAAGGATCTCGCTTCCACAGGCGGGAGCAGGACCGATTCCCTTCTCCAATCTTCGGACTGTACGAGAAGACGAAGAGCTCGAGCATTTACGGGCGTCCAGCGCCGAAATGGACGCACGAATGAGCGCAATAGAAAGGTCCTTAGAAAGGACGCTCGACGCAATAAATCAGCAAAACCAGAGGGAAGGTTTCGACGCACAACCATCGAGACCACCACGCCAAAGCATTTCAAGCCGGAGGTGGACAGAAGAAGAACCTGGAAGAAACCTCAACGAAGAACTGGATTATCTCGACATCGGGACTGCACTAAGAAATGTTAAGAGCTTCGATGGAAATAATGCGGATCAACTCGAAGGATTCATATTATCGTGTGAGGCTGTTTGGAAATTAGTACGGCCTCGACAACGCGAAACCTTGCTCACCCTTATACGAAGCAGCAAGTTAGAAGACAGAGCCACAAGAGAAACCAAGCACAAGGTTATTCGGAATTTAAAGGACCTTCGGGCCGAATTAGAAGCCCTTTACGGTAAGAAAAAATCGCTCGCTGCCTTGCAGTACGATTTTTGCTTGCTTAAACAAGGCACAAAAGAATCAGTTTCGACATACGCAATACGAGTCGAAAAATTGACAGCAGAAGTCATCGAGAAGTTGTGCGAAACAATTGATGCGGCAGGCGCTCGTTATATAGAACAAGCTACACGATGGAGCGCGCAAATGAATTTTGAAAACGGACTCCATAAAGAAATTCGGGCCATCGTACGGGCCAGGAACTATCAGAGTTTACACGAGTCCGTAGTAGGGGCAATAGAAGTCGAAAAAATGACCTACCCACACGCAGAGGCTAACCAAGAAGAACGTCATCAGGGCAATAATAACCAACGCCCACAATCTGCAGTCGGTCCAGAAAATAAAGGTGAAACTAAATGCTTTTCATGCGGAAAAATTGGACACCGCGCAAGGGATTGCTGAAGGACTGGACAAAATAAAGAAATAAACACGGTAGACGCTGTTTGCGATTGTTGCAAAAAACTTAGAGGTACATCGGAAACCCAAGAGCATCATCCAACAGTCTCAGAAACCGAGAACAGCAAAATTGCCGTAGGTGCAATAGAGATAAATGCGCTCACGATTCCAAAAAATCGAGAGGAGACAAACGAAATCTGGATATTCTAAGAACTATTTAATGAACATTGTTACAACATTTTGAAAGATTATCAACGAGAGAAAACAAGTTTTAGCTCGCCGGAGACGAGCGAGAAGAAAAGGGACTTTCTTCTTTTTAAGGGGGGAGGTATGTTGTACCCCAGATACCTCAATTACGGAATACTACGAATATTCCAAATCGCGATACACACGTGTCCCAGATTTAGCAATTGTTGTCATTTCATCATAATACACGCGCGTTCGAACTCGAGCAGGTGCAATTATGCTGAATGACAATTACGCAAGCGACGCATCATCGTCGTCTCGGCCAAGCACTGCCAAGTCAGCAGTTTTACTAAATACGAAAATCTCGTAATTCATGTTATCTTAACCGAATTACGAATATAAATACTAATATCTTGTACTAAGAAATTATTGTTAAATCAATAATATGATAACAAAGAAATGCTTACGCGATTGCGCTCTTTCCCGTATATAACGGACCCGAGAGCAGACACAAAACAGTTCCGACTCAAAGTACCAACCTGCACGACTGGTCCGACGAGGCGAGCGCAACGCGCCTCTGTTAATTATTACCATTTGTATTTTCTATTTCTACGATAATAAATTATTCTTTTATACGACTACCTTCGGTTCGACTCATTTGGGTTCTAACCCTTAATCTGGTAAGATCCCGACAAAACAACGAGGAAACTCAAACTCTCGCCATTCAGCGTAGCTAACTGAATTTTGGCGATACAACACCGTTACCTCTGAGCGTGTTTTTTTTCTGATATTTTGGAGATTAAGGCTATGGTCCGATCGATACGCTAAGTTGATTCGGGTTTCTGCGTATTTATGATTTCGACTCCGAATACAATATGGAGACTCCGAGTTAATCCTCGTAATCCCTTTGCGTAAATATCGTGATGAATATTGAATCATGTTATTTTTTTGTTTGCTTTAATCGGCCGATCTCATTGTTGGTAGCTCCGTATTCTACCTCAGGCCGGTATTTTCGAGAATATTTATTCCACTAATCCCTCTTGAGGGATTCTCGGAGAATAGCCAGTAAGACATGAGTTAATCGTTTGTGTACCACTGGAGATTATCGCGACTTGAAATTTGAAACAAAATTTTCTTCTTTCCATCGCCTTCATCTCGTGTTGACTCGATCACGCGAGTAGTTAGAAACATCAAGGGCCCCTTCATCCCCCGTGTCCAAAATTGGAACAGAAAACGGAATATCCCCACCGTTTATTCAACTGGGTAGAGTGGGGGAATTCCGCTGCAGAGAAGGGTGAAACAAGCCCATGATAATTCGACGAAGACCTCTCGGATCATTAAGTATCGACTAACAGTGGAGATCAGACCTAGACTATCTTTCGGGAATAATCTCGCGTTCGTGCTATCTAAAACGGCTATCTATCGGGAATACATTCGCGTTTGCGTTATCTAATAGTGCCATCTTTCGGGAATCACTTTGCATTCGCGCTATCTAGAATTGCTATTTTTCGGGAATAATCTCGCGCTCGTGCTATCTAAAACGGCTATCTATTGGGAATACATTCGCGTTTGCGTTATCTGACAGTGCCATCTTTCGGGAATCACTTCGCATTCGCACTATCTAGAATTGCTATCTTTCGGGAATAATCTCGCGTTCGTGCTATCTAAAACGGCTATCTATCGGAAATACATTCGCGTTTGCGTTATCTAACAGTGCTATCTTTCGGGAATCACTTCGCATTCGCGCTATCTAGAATCGCTATCTTTCGGAAATAATCTCGCGTTCGTACTATCTAAATTGGCTATCTATCGGGAATACATCCGCGTTTGCGTTTGCTAACCGTGCTACCTTCCGGGAATAACTCCGCATCCGCGCTATCTGCGACTGCTAATTTTACGGGTGATCGCGCGGGTCGTGTGCCTTGCGGTCAGTCATGGAGACGGGTACGAGCACCCCAACGACTAGCACGGCGACAACCGCAGCCCCCGCCTCAGTGGGCACGTCGCCGGAGGTGGTCGATGCCTTGTTTTACGAGACCCGAGGGACAGGTTTCCAATACACGGGCACCCGGCCTCGCATGGATCTTAGCCGCGATTCAGGCATGGGCCCCTCTATGCCCCGATCATGGGAGACCCCGCACCTTTCGCACGATTCCGTCGGTTTGAATCAAACACACCCACCATTGATGTCCACGGGCCAGCAATCTTCGGCCCACCGGCTACCATTGTACCAGAGGGACCTGGCTCACATCGAAGAAACCACGCGCCCCAATCCGGGCCCCCACCTCGAATAACCTGTCTGGAGCGCGGCCACGGTTGGCCCGAGAGAACGCTGGGCCCCCGGCAGGGGCCGGACACCCTCTTGCGAACGCGTCAATGGTACTAAACCTAATGAAGAAATGGGACCTATCATTCTCAGGTAAGAAGGGGGACGACGTGGCCACCTTCCGGTTGCGCATAGAGGAGGTCCGCGCCTTACTGCCCATAACAGATACCGATCTAATTCGCTGTATCCCATTCTTCCTCACTGGCGTTGCGCTGCAATGGTTCCGCAACGATCAGGGAAGGTGGGATTCCTGGGCCCATTTTAGGGCGGCCTGCCAGGTGCGTTTCGGTGACCTCGACTATCAATACGCGTTGCGCGAGGAGATCATGCGGCGAACCCAGGGTATCGATGAGCCCGTAGCAGATTTTCTGACGTGCCTGCGAGATTTGTTCGGTCGTTTAAAGCCCCGTTGGACCGACGCCGAGCAGATACAGTACGCGCACCGTAACATGTTGCCAAAATGTTGCAAATCGCAATCCATCTCGATGACTTATACGACTTCGATTCACTAGAACACATCGCGGTACGGGTCAAGAAGAGCTATCTTTGCGTGCAATCGTATCGAGCCCTTCCGTCACCCGACCAATCTTTATGCCACGAGTTAGCGTATCGTGGACCACGTAACTCGCGCTGTGCGCATCCACAGAAAGTATGCGCTGCCTTGGACCCTGGGTGTTATATTACCGAGTCTGTTGGGCCTCCCGAGCCTGAATCAGAGCCGGGAACCGTGGGAGCAGGGGAGGAAGCAAACCCACCGTTATTGGCGGTTAACGCGCTACAAAACACGTCACGAAAGAACGCTAGGGCACACCCGTCATGACAACCAACCGAAACAGTGTACCAGCCCAAGGCAGAACCGACCGCGATAGTACAGGGAACCCCACCGTCACTAAACCCATTCCACGAAGTGGAGACGGCCACAACACAGCCGAGTAGAGCTTATGAGGCAGAACCATCACGGACAACTCCGCGAAACTCAGTGACGTGCTGGAATTGCTGAGCTCCCCGTCACCGTTTCCATGCCTGTTCGGAGCCGCGCCGGGTCTTTTGCTACCGCTGCGGGCGGGCGGACGCGAAATCGTCTACGTGCCCGTGTTCGGGAAACCATTAGGGGCGAGCGCGTCTGTTTTGGAGTCGGCGTCCGCCAGTACTCGTGGAAGGTTCGACAGCAGGATTGAACCCGGTGATCGGAGGGACCGTGTCAGGGAACCATTGTGGTGCGGGCATTTGAAAACCGAGGAAAGCGGTACGGCGTTCTTTGTTACCTTTACAATACGAGGCTGGCCAATCCACGCCTTGGTGGATTCCGGTTCGAGTCGCACCTATTTTGGCCCAACCGCGATTCGCAGGGTGGATGAGCTGCGAATACAGCGGTCGCCGCCCCACCCCCGGGGGGTTGAAATGGCCGGAGGCCAAAGGGCCGTGGCCTACGAAACAGTCAGTCCGAACATCATGCTGAAGGGATATGCATTCTCGTTTACCGCGTACCTGCTACCTGTTTTGATCTTACCTTGTATTTTAGGGCTTGACTTTTTGCGCGCAGCCCGATGGATCGTTGACTTTGACACCGCGAGTTGGTCAAGTAAATTATACCTAGGGTAATCTCACCAATTAGAGGTAACAGTCGGGACCGGGACCGCCCATTCACTGAATTGCGCTCTGCGCGAATTGACCCTCGATCAGACTCGCTACCTGGATCGGATAATCGCAGAAGAAATACCGCCGGCTCCCGATAAACCCGGGGCCACCTTGCTCACAGAGCATCGGATAGACGTCGAAGGGCACCCGGCCATCAAGCAACGTTCTTACGCCGTGTCCCCGGCGATCGAGCAGGCTATTCGCGAGACGGTTCGGGAGATGCTAGCGAACGGCATAATAGAACCCACCACGAGTGATTGTTCCAGTCCCATTGTAATGGTCAAGAAGCCAAATGGCAAGCTGCGGTTCTGTTTGGATTTTCGTCGGGTTAACGATGTAACCAAAAAGGACGCCTACCCAATACCCTTGATGAACAGTATTTTGGACCGATTGCGCTGGGCCAATTACATTACCACCCTCGACCTTAGCCAGGCATACTTCCAAATACCCGTGGAAAAAGCCAGTCGGGAAATCACGGTCTTCATATTGCCCGGTATGGGGTTCTACCAGTTCCGCCGGATGCCGTTCGGGCTAACCAATGCGCCCGCGACATTTCAACGCTTGTTGGACCGGTTACTGGGGCCCGAGATGCAATTACACGTTTACGTTTATCTGGACGATATTATTATCGTGGCGCCCACGTTCGAAGAACACATCGTGTGGTTGCGGCGGGTCCTACGGAAAATTCGGGAGGCTGGGCTGACCATTAACCCCAAAAAGAGCGAGTTTTGCTGCTCGGAAATACGGTATTTAGGATTCCTGGTCAATCGCCAAGGGCTACCGATAGACCCCGAAAAGGTGGCGCCCGTCGTGGAGTACCCGGCTCCGCGTAACGTGAAACAACTGCGACGGTTTCTGGGCATGGCCTCGTGGTACCAGCGTTCCGTCCTCAACTTTGCTACACGCGCTAGCGCGCTGACGGACTTGCTCGAAAAAACGTGAGAATGGGTTTGGGGCGAGGCCCAGCGCACCGCGTTCGATGATATTCGTCAAACGCTGACGACTTCTCCCACGCTGATGTGTCCCAATTTCGAACTTCCATTCGTTCTCCAAACTGACGCCAGTGGAGTAGGCCTAGGGGCCGTATTAACCCAAGCCATGGAGGGGCTAGAACACGTAATCGCGTACGCCAGCCGCGTGCTTAACGCCGCGGAAAAGAATTACACGACCACCGAACAGGAGTGTCTGGCGGTGATTTGGGCGATCCGTAAGTTTCGCTGCTACTTGGAGGGCTACCATTTTACGGTCATCACAGACCACTCAAGCATGCGATGGTTACACAACCTTAAGAATACTACCGGCCGTTTAAGACGCTGGGCCCTAGAAATGCAGGAGTACGATTTTGTCATTGTACACCGGAAAGGCACATTATACCACGTACCAGACGCCCTGTCGCGGATACCGGAGGAGGTCTGTAGGGTCATCGCCCCCGTAGCTAATAGTCGGGACCCATGGTATAACGTGCGCTTGCGCGAGGTTACTCGTAACCCGGACCGTTATCTAGATTGGAGGGTCGAACAAGGGTTACTGTACCACCATAGGAACCCGCAACTACCAGCTTTGGAGGTAGGGGACCTAGACGCCTGGAAACTGGTGTTACCAGTCGAATCACGCCAGCAAGTACTAGTGGAGTCCCACGCGGTGCCCCAAGCGGGTCATTTGGGGGTCAAAAAAACGTATCGTCGAGTGGGGGTTCGTTATTTCTGGCCAAGCATGTTCAAGGACGTGGTGCGCTTCATGCATCGTTGCGATGTCTGCCAGCGGGTTGAGGTGGAACAGGCAGCCCCGGCAGGCTTGATGGGCCAACGGGTCCTCAAGCAGCAATGGGACACCGTCGCAGCCGATATCATGGGCCGCATCATCGCATTACCTGCGAGTAAATCAGGCTTCGCCTACGTGCTGGTGATCCAAGACTTGTTCACAAAGTGGGTGGAGTGCGTGGCACTAAGGAAAGCTACCGGTAAAAATATTGCCGAAAGATTGAAAGACCTAGTCGTCTCCCGCTGGGGCGCCCCCCGGGTTCTATTAACCGACAACGGGACGGAATTTATCAACCGCTATATCAGGGCCCCGACGGAAAGAGTGGGCATTAAACACCATACCATACCACCCTACCACCCGCAAGCCAATCCGGTGGAGCGCGTTAACCGAGTCGTCAAGACCATGATCGTCGCCTTCCTTGGTAATGACCACCGAGAGTGGGACCTACACCTACCAGCCTTCTGATTCGCCCATAATACTGCGCAGCATAGTTCACTGCAATCAAGCCCGGCGTTCTTTAATTTAGGTAGGGAACCACGACCCTCGGCCGTGGCAATGCAGACCCAGGACGTGGAACTGGTCCCAAACACCATACAGAACTGGCACGAACGCATGAAGCGAGTCAGGGAACTTCGGGAGACGGTTAAACATGCGTTAGACGAGGCCTATCGCCGGCCGGCTACGCAGTACAACCGACACCACCGGGAGCGCAATTTCCAAGTGGGTGAATTAGTGCTCGAGAGATACCACGTGCTATCGTCAGCTAGCCAACACGCCGCCACGGAGTTAGCCCATAAATTTCACGGCCCGTTTGCCGTAATCCGTAAAATATCGCCCGTGGTGTTCGAATTGAGTGAATGCGATGGCCCCTGGAGGGGCAAGATGCACATCCAAGACCTGAAACCGTATCGAGTAAACTAATTAGGCTGAGGACTGATGTCACTACCTACCCTAAACGTGTAAATTGTGAATTCCCCACAGTTTTTTTTGGTCACCTTCCACCAGGGCATATTGTCGTGAAAGACGCGCAAGAACGAGGTCAGAGTTTTTGCGATCTGACCACCTAGTAGGCGGGAGCGGGTCACTCATCTCAAGGCGCAATGAGTGGAGACGCGGTGAGGTGAATGCGAGGTGTCAGCTACGACGAGGCATCCAGCCAGACCGACGGATGTCCGGAAATAGAACGAAGGGGTTCCGACTTCGGGGACATCCCGATGGACCTGGAGCGGGGTGGATTTGAGAACGTGACGCCCGCCGAGACAGTGGACCTGTCATCCACGTCCTCATCAATCTCGATGCGAGATGACCCGGAGTCCGCAGGACTAGGGGCGGGAGAGGACAACCAGGTGATACCCCCAGGGGTAGAGGAATTGGCCCTCGCCATCGATCGGGAGGAAGAGCCGGAGATTGACGAGAACCCGATTTGGGACCTAATCCGCCCGTTCGCTCGAGAGCTGGCAGCTCTGGAGTACCTGCGGCCGGGGTTCTACAGTGCAATGGCGCTCCAAATCCGGGGACTATTACACGTTGACTGTGGGTTTTGCCTCATTAAAGAGGGCCTCGAGTCGATCCCAAGGATAGAGCCGCACGTGCCCGAGGTGGTGGACGCATCCACTCAGACCCTGGGTCCCACTGAGGAGTCGGTAGCAGCCACCCAAACGTCGGGCGATCAGAAGGAGACCTACGAGGTAACGGCTGACACGCTACAAGAAGTAATGAAGGCGTGCCAATTAGACGGACGGTGCTTGGCCGCCAAGGAGACGGTCGCCCGTGAGGGTGACGCGCAGTGCCACAAGCACCCCGAGTCCGGTGAAGGCTCGCAAAACAAGGAGCCGCAGGGAGCCCTCTAAGTCTGGGGACTGGCGGAAGCAGGACCCAGATATGGGAGGTGTTTTAACTGTGGACAGCCGGGTCACACTCGCCAAACTTGCACCGCGCCCTTACAGACCAGCTGTTGGCGCTGTGGATGGGCAGGAGTGACCGTAAAGCACTGCCCACTGCATGAGGCGGCATGGAGGTCCGAAGGCCCATACGTGGCTGCAAGAAACCGGAACGTCCCCACGTACTTCCGTCAGTACTTGGAGGTCCGACGCCAGGGTCGGGATACCACAGAGTAGCACGCACCCGAGGTCATTGAAGGAACAACGACAGCCGGGGGCAAAAGTTGGAGAGTCCGTTTTGTGGGAAAAGATAAATTAGCTTACTGAGAAAACAGAAAGGAGAACTATTTTGGGTCACGTAAAGAATTTTGCGAAGAAAAAGGAAAGTCATTTTGTTAAGTAAAGGAAAAGTTATACGAGTTAATTGAAAGAGAGACATTTTAGTTTGGATAAAGAAGAAAATTAGCCAAGATGGGAAAAAAGAGGCATTTAAGTTGGGGATGGGGTAAGCCCTAAAATATCGGTGGTCGTCGGAAACAGGACAGCGAGGCGCCCTGAAAATGAGATTTTTGTTTGGTTCACGTAGTTGGAGGTCCCAGGACCATTCTGTAATAATAAGGAATATTATTAAAGTACCCAGAGGATAAAGGATAAATTACTTGCCTACAGTGTCCCTGTTTGTTGACTCCCTGTGAGTACATCCTAGGAATTGACCAGAGCCATACGGAAAAGGAGCAAAACGCTTTTGCGTGGAGAAGGAAAAATCAGGGCTCCGGAGAACGGGTCTCGCCGCTTTTCTGTTTCAGCTGGGAGCGCCTCTAGCCGAACCACTGTTCGACTCACCCGTGCGCTGACTCCCTCTGTCGGGGATTAACATCTGGGTGATTCAGCAATCCTTGCTGAGGGATTCGTACCGCGGTGACAACGAGCGTCCTGCATCAGCTTCAGGCCCTGGCAGATTTCAGGGAGGGAGGTTTTCGACGTGACAAATTTGCCACGCCACACAGTAGGAGAAAAGCCCAAAAATCTGGCCAAAACCTCAAATGACCCTTGACGGGAATGAAAATTGGCTTACAGGGGTTTTCAAGGTCGCTGATTACGAATCCGATATCTATTGTTTATAACTTGCAACAAAGAGCTTACAGAAAATTGTTACAAACAAAATGGCCGAGTATCCTGCTAAATAGATAAATTAATATATAAAAAAAAATCATCATAATAAAATAAACGTGAACAGTGTTTTCTACGCAATTATTATTTTTATTTCCAAAATACATACGGAACGTTTCAAAAATAGAAAATTTTATTCTTAATCAAAATCATAATCGGAGTCGGAGTCGGAGTCAGAATCATTATCCGAGTTTGTATCTATTACAACTCCCGGCACGGCTTCAATCTCGGCGCAACATTCGTCTGCTGCAGCAGTCACTTTAGGAGCGATCAACATCGCTACAGCTTCCGGCGACAAACTCTTCAGCTTCTTCTGTAGTAGTCTTCTGACACTTGAAATGTACGGATCAGAAGTAACTAAGAGCCGATGAAAAAAATCTTCCATAGTTTTAACCCTGGAACTTTTTCGCGCAAAATCTTCTCGATATCGTTTGATGTCTTTGTTTCGAGCTTCCTGAGCATCTTCGGATAATTGGCCGATTGGTAATAGAGCATGAGTTATTATCACTGGACCATGAATTAATAGTTTGTGCACCGAAGTAGGCATGGAGTACCAAGGGTATAATGCGACGGTCTTTCTTGCCGTTTCAATAGCATACTGTTCAAATCTTTCACAGTTTATCTCGTGGCCACACGATATAACTTGTAGGATTACGTACAAGCGTTTAATTACTTCTTCGTTGACCCCCGTTATCGCAGCGGAAACCGTCGAATTTTCAAAGAATCGCCGAGCTGTGTTGCCATCATTGCTGCTGCCGTATCCAGGCTTTGGGCGATCGATATTTAGACCCAATTGCTTCTTGAATCCTTCTTGAATGGCCCTCTTGCGTTCCTGGGTAATTTTTTTTTCTTCGGCACTTCGAGCTTGCCATTTTTTAATGCCGAGTTTGTAACACACGTGTAAGCAATACTCGAAGCACCGTATCCACGCATGCAGCGTCGACAATCCGAACTTCAAATTTGTTTCATTGATTTCCCTTTGCAATACAGTGTCGATGGCATTAAAATCTTTGCTGGTTGCTCCACACAAATAGCACCGTTGAGCAGATTTCGTCAATGATACAGCGTTGCAAACTTTACCATCTATCATGGTGAACAACAACTTGTACATTACGGAGATTTCTTTTCCATCTATTACACTTTCGAATGGACGAAGTGACTTTATTTGTTCTTCAACAATTTGGACTTCATTGAGTGTTGACTCTGTGTCTTCGCGTAGAAACAGTAGTCTAAGCGGTCTACAAAATCGTGGAGACGAGGGTCTGGGGTTCTTCCAAACAACTATTTCTTCCTTCGATTGTTGATCATAACACACGAGTTGTAATGGCACGACTGAAGTAAAGAATACATGCGCATCAGATTTGCTGTCATCACTGAACGTCTGCTTATATTCACTTTGCCCAGAACTTCCATCGCAACCCCACTTGCAAATCAAGTCCATTTTACGAACATTATCTGGAGTCAATCTTTGAATGAGTACATTTTGGACGAGTAAAATACGTTCAACTGTATGATCTAATAGTGCCTGTAGTTAGACTTCTGCACTACTCTCTGTAATCCTGATTGCATCACGTGGTGGATAACAACGCTTTTTTGCTTTCATCACTTTTTCGTAAGACGGATATAGTAGCTTACAGTTATTTTCCTTCCCTAATCTTCTCATTCCCTGGTAAGTACTCTTGGAGAATCTATATTCAATCATAGCGGAAAGTGCAGCCTCTTCGGACAAAGTAATTTCATCCGTTGCTGAGTGAGCTTTACGATTCTTGGAAGCTCTTGAAGGACTCGTCATTGTTACGTCCTTAATAACTTTTGGGGCGTCGGATTGTCCTGAAGAGCGAAGGCTCATCTGAGTAGCGTATGCTAACTCGACCGAGTTAAACGATGTACGAATATCTTGGGTCTTCCTTCGTTTAGATCTTTCACGAGACATTGTAAACTCAAGGGACGGGCGGCCGCCCGTATTACCCGGGCTTGTTACTACAGTGTCTGTAGGTGCGGCAAAACATACCTGCTTGCTAAGCCATTCACCGTTATTCTTGAAAAATACACAGGATTTTCTGTGAGCTTGTTGCCACCTCGTTCTCATTTGATCGAAGAGTATCGAAAAAGTCTGTTTCGAGTCCTCAGGCACTACAACTGTACGTCCGGTGTCCTTGGAAATTTTTTCTACCATAATTTCGATCAAGGAAGCGAATTTATCGGATAAATGCTCGCTGATTATCAGAAATACTTCTTTCCTTATCAGCACCAATTCTTTGTAACCGGATCCTGTAATAAAGACATAAAATTGTAGAAAATTGGTGTTAAAGGAAAAGATAAAATTTTCAATTAATACAATAACTTGAACAATGTACATTATTTTACCAAATAAATAACCGCAATAATTGAAATAATTTTAAAAAACTTAGACAGAAAATATTGACATGGATTTGGTTAAAAGAAAGCTTTGTTTACTATATAATATATATATACTCAAATATTTTATTTGAATGTTATAACATTTCATTCATATTTAAGAAATTTTTATGTGGTTGATTTTAATATGTGTATATATATATGCATGCGTATATATCATAATTGAATCACAGAAAATTTATATTTATATATATATATATATATATACATATATATATATACTGGGGGCCCGTGCTGGGGGCTACGCGCCCTCGCATCGTAACGGTTCGCGTCTAACCCAAACCCCGACCCCCCGCCCGCCAGCTTCCCCAACCCCCTCCCCACCATCCCACGCCTCCCCCCTCCACACCCGGCAGCCAACCGCTGAATTTGGCCATCCATGGCCAACTTCAGCGCGCTCGATTCTCGATTCCATGGCCAACTTCATCCCGCTTGATTCTCGATGCCATGGCCAACCTCACCATGCTCGATTCTCGAATCCATGGCCAACTTCACCGCGCTCGATTCTCGATTCCATGGCTAACTTCACCGCGCTCGATTCTCGATTCCATGGCCAACTTTACCCCGCTCGATTCTCGTTTCCATGGCTAACTTCACCCTGTTTAGTCTGTGGCCAACTTCAGGCCGTCTCGATTCTTGTACACGGGGGCGGCGGGGCCGGCGGGGGCGGCGGGGGCGGCGGCGGTGGCGGGGGCGGCGGCGACATTTTTATATAATATAGAGAGATATATATATATATTGTGACGAGACTTTTCTTAACGCATGAAAAGCCGACTCTTCGTGTCACAAAACAGCTCACGAGATCACTCAAGGATTGGGCGCCAGCTATCGCAATAAATTACGATAGCAAAATTTATATTTCCTTGAGTTCTCTCGTGAGTTCAACAATTTCTTTGCCTGGCTAGCTGCCCTTGAGGATGGTAGAGGGGCGCGGTTAGGGACCGTTGGATCTTCTCAAATAAATACTCTGTTCCAGCACCTTTCGGGAAACACAATCATTACTTTATTTAACTCAAATTAATACGTCGTCTCGCAGAAGGCGAGACGAAAACGAAATTCACAAATTCAAAATGTCCAAAATTCCCTTTTTGCATCTCATATCCTTAATTTCTAATAACAAGCTCGCGTCTCGCTTCTATACAATTTTACAACACGTTATTCTACTCACGAAAACTCTGATACATCTCAATACGACGCGTTAACTCTCTTACAACAATTCTCGTATTTTTCTGTTACCCTTCACTTCGCGTCTCGAGAGCTCACGCAGTGCGACCGATTCTCATGAAAGTGACCGTACCTCGGCGACTTCCCCTTTTGAACTCGCGTCCACCCGTCTGTCTCTCGACGACCGAATTTCCCGGAAATCACTTCCAATTTCACGATAATCAGTAACACAACTATTCGATAACGTCTTTTCCTGGATTCCCCGGGCCGAGAATTTAACATGAACTAGAACTAATTAACCTAGTGGACCCTCACCTCCGCGTAATAACCAAAATGAATCCCTCTCGGCGATTCTAACATTTAAATAAACCAGAACGGAACGCGCTACGATATTGGTCGCGGTAAAGACTCGAATTAGCGGGCGTTAACGTGCCGTCACGACAATATCGCTTCGTTTTGGGACTCTTTTACCCTTGAAAATGCCTCTACTCGCGATTTTCCTCAATTCCACAACCAAAACGAGCAAAACGACAGTCCTACCGGTTTGTTTTCAGCAGAATGGTCCCGTAAGGTAGCAGGAGCTCAATCTTTGATATATTCGGCGGATGCGCTTTCTTGAGCAACGGTCCTCGATAACGCCACGGTAACAACGTCCTTCCTCGTTCAACACTTCGGCAGGAGTCCTCGAGAGAACTTCTACGATCGTCCTCGTAAGCTCGGTTTCCCCCCACCCTTGGTTAATAAGTATCGAATGTTAGCGCGATTTGATAATCGATTGCGCGATTGATTCGAGGCGGCGGGTAGATCGATGGCGTGAGCGATAGAACGAGAGCGCGATCGATTCTCTCCCAAATTACGGACGAGTGACAATAATAGTAATAATCTCCGAACGGTGATACTTCTCCGGCGATGCGAAGCCGTGCGACGGCGATGGATTTTGGCGCTCTCTCAGCGATGATGCCGAGAGCGACAACGAAGAATGATGTTGGTATGCGTGGCTCTCGTCGATGGTGGTGAGAGAGGCTCACGTATATGAGCTGCGAGGCTCGGTGGTGTTGGTGACGAGAGCGTTGAATATTGCTCTCGTTCGCCTCGATGCTCTCCCATTTGATTTCCTTGACGGTGAGAATATCCTCGATGACGTCATGTCGGTAACGACGGGAACCGTCGTTCGCTCAAGAGAATTTTCGGAAATACAAACATGAATTAAAATCTAACGACAAATTTACAATTTGGCCCTGTTGGTTGCGTTCGAGAGGGACTCAGCCGTGGAGCGAGGTTGTTCCACGTACGTTATCGAGTCATTTGTGACGCGTGCAAAAATACGACGTCACAATATATATATATATACATATTAAAATCGACCACATAAAAATTTCTTAAATATGAATGAAATGTTATAACATTCAAACAAAATATTTGAATATATATATTATATAGTAAGCAAAGCTTTCTTTTAACCAAATCCATGTCAATATTTTCTGTCTAATTTTTTTAAAATTATTTCAATTATTGCGGTTATTTATTTGGTAAAATAATGTACATTGTTCAAGTTATTGTATTAATTGAACATTTTATCTTTTCCTTTAACACCAATTTTCTACAATTTTATGTCTTTATTACAGGATCCGGTTACAAAGAATTGGTGCTGACAAGGAAAGAAGTATTTCTGATAATCAGCGAGCATTTATCCGATAAATTCGCTTCCTTGATCGAATTTATGGTAGAAAATTTTTTTTGTTATATATTAATTTATCTATTTAGCTGGATACTCGGCCATTTTGTTTATAACAATTTGCTGTAAGCTCTTTGTTGCAAGTTATAAACAGTAGATATCGGATTGGTAATCAGCGACCTTGAAAACCCGTATATACCAAGTTTTGTCAACATCTGGTAACTTTTTAACGTTCATGTCGGCCATATTGGATCGGCCATTTTTTTTACGATAATTTGGCTTGCGGATTCGTAATCAGCGACCTTGAAAACCCGTAAATACCAATTTTTGTCGACATCTGGCAACTTTTTAACATTCATGTCAGCCATATTGGATCGGCCATTTTGTTTACGATAATTTGGCTTTCAGATTCGTAATCAGCGACCTTGAAAACCCCTGTAAGCCAATTTTCATTCCCGTCAAAGGTCATTTGAGGTTTTGGCCAGGTTTTTGGGCTTTTCTCCTACTGTGCGTCCGTGTGCGACTACAATGTAAGCCGAAGCCGAAGCTGCCGAGGGCCCGAGGCTCTGCTGAAAAACGCGGTGAGACTCAAGGCGTGACGTCACCCGGAATCACGAGCGGGTTTTTTATTTAATTTAAATGATTTTTTCCCTCGGTGCTCTCCGTTACCAATGAAAACGGAAAAATTTATCGGGGAACATTATAAATTATTTTTCAGTTCATACGTCGATTGAAATGTAATAATAATAAATGATAAAAACATTTTTCGTCAAGAAATTACTTACGACTCATTTACAAGCGATCCTAAATAAATAATTTAAAATGGAATTCAAATGTAAACCTCTTTATGAATTAAATTATTTCTTTGAAATAATTTAAATTTAAATTTGAATTTAAATATTTTTACGAAAAATATTCATTTATGACAACAAATCAAACCAAACATTTAACAATACTTTATAAATTATTGTTATTCGATTTTTCAGCACTTGAATCCAGTGTCAGAAACATGCCAGCGACGAAAAATTATCAACACCCTATTATATAGTATTCGATTTTTTTAAATTTAATATAAACAGTAAATAGTACATGCAACATTTTTCATATTGCATATTGCACGTACATACCTCATGATTCAAACAATCTTGATGTACAAGAAAATAGCAATTAATTGTAAGCGTCGAAAGAGCGGCGTGGATAGTGTGCTCGCTCACACTCTTGAGGGTGCGGGTTCGATCCCATCGCCTGCAATTTTTTTTTTTAACATACATTTTTGGAAATTTTTTTTTAAATTTAAATTTAAATTTCTCAACTCTTGACGAAAATAAATATTTAACTGTAGGTTAAAACGAAACAATACTATTCTAAAAATCTCAGGATCTTTTAAGATTAATAAAAGATATTATATAAAAAAAAATTAATGAAAAATGTAATGTTAATCGTGGATTTGCACGATTTGTAAAAATTCAGGAATTCATTTTTTAAAAAAATTAAAAAAACCTCTCGGGTAATTTCAGGATCTTTTAAGATCAGTGCAAGGTATTTTATTCAAAAAATTGAACCAAAAAAATATTCCGGAAAATTTTTTTGAAAGATGATGAATTAGGAGAATTTTAAATTTTCAAAAATCGAGAAAATCCTAGCTGGACATTCAATTTTTGGTTCAATTTTTTGAATAAAATACCTTGCATTGATCTTAAAAGATTCTGAAATTTCCCGAGAGGTTTTTTTAATTTTTTTAAGAAATGAATTCCTGAATTTTTACAAATCGTGCAAATCCACGATTAACGGTGTCACTCCAGTGCACGACATTTGTCGGTATCCGATAACCAATCGCAAGCTGGGCATTCCCCAGAATCTTTCGTACGATTGGCTGCCGGGTGCCGGCAGATGTCGCTACAGGTGATAACGAATTTGGGCATTCCCCAGAATCTTTTTTACGATTGGCTGTCGGGTAACGACAGATGTCGCTAAAGGTCATAAAGATAGGCGTGTTCCATTGGGGCTTTTCTGCACTGACGCGGGGCAACATGCACGCACTGACTGCCACCAGTGCGCACTCAGTGCAAGCCAGTGCACCCAAAAGAAAACGCTATAAGATCGTTTATTTGCATACTTGTAAATGGCAGGGAATAAATAAAATGCAACATTCTATGTTACAAAATATTTATTAGTGAATATCACATTTATTAGTGAATATCACGTGTTATAGCTCGAAAATAGATCACGTTTTACAGAATTTCGAGGTTTTTTTCTTATATTGATGAGTTTTTTCTTTCTCTCCATTCTTTTGCGAGCAATGTTGTTGGCAACGTTTCGCCTTAACCAGGGGGGTGACACTCGTAGATAAAAGTGGCACGCGAAATGTGCTTGGCCGCACTGTGGCGCTGGCTGTTCTGTCAGAACCGTCGGAGTATTAATAACCTCAAAAATTCTCGCGCTGACGCGGGTGGATCGGCGCGGGAGGAGAGGGGGGTTAAATCGAAGATTCTGACAGAACAGCCAGCGCTGCTGGTGGCGATTTCAAGAACTTCAAATTCTGGCGACAAAACGCGTTTCGATTTAATGTACAGGGAGCATAGGCAGTGTCATACCCCTGGCCTTAACCGTCTACTAGGAGCGCTAGTGTCGCTACCCATAAGCCATTGCGTCGATTTTCCATCTCGCTCGCACGCACTCACCCATGGTATCCATGGAAACGAAATTCCGCCATCTTGGTTTGTTGCGTGTTGCGCGTCTTCATAGTGTGCTCGGGTGTATCTATGGGTGTGTTTTTTGGGCTGTTTTTTGCTATCTTTTTGCAAATATATTGTGCAGTTTGCAGAAAAGTCGAGTGCATCGTATTGGGCGATCCTTTTAATAATCATTTTTGATCTTCACCGAAGCAAGGTAAATATATCTCGTTTTGTTATTAACCTATAACCTCTTCTCGTATTTTGATCTCAAGTTAAATTCTCAACCGAATATTTGTTAATTTAAGCAAATATATAATATTGAAGGTGGACTGCACTATTTTTATAAGTATTATGAATCTAAAAAAATCCTTTCCACTTTTTGTTTGTAACAGCTATGTCGAGGAAGTATTTGGTAGCGGGATGTTCGTCGGAGGCTATACTCTTCTCCAAATTCCCAAATCCCATGACTGAGTCTGATCAGTTTTTAAAGTGGCTTGCTGCAAGTAGGAATCCTAAGCTGCCGAATGTTTCTCCGGTACATGTGACAAATCGACATATGTGTTTGGTTCACTTCGAACAAAAATATATGTTGGCGAAAAATTTTAATATTGTTTTATATATAAAAGCTCGTCAAATATTCGATGTAAGCGCTGGTTGTGCGGTTAAAACTTTGCAAAGTTATAGCTTAATAATTGTATATTATACACAAATAGGAAAACAATTTTTAAGTTTCTTTATAACATGAAAGCTTGTCAAATATGTGATGTAAAAACCGATTGTGCAGCTGAAACTTTGCAAAGTTCTGACTGATTAATTTTATATTATACGCGAATAGAAAAATAATTTTTAAGTTTCTTTATAACATGAAAGCTTGTCAAATATGTGATGTGAAAACCGATTGTGCAGCTGAAAATTTGCAAAGTTCTGACTGATTAATTTTATGTGATACGCGAATAGAAAAAGACTTTTTAAGTTTGTTTTACGTATAAAAGCTCGTCAAATATTTAATGTAAACACTAGTTGTGCGGTTAAAGCTTTGCAAAGTGATCGCTGAATAATTTTATGTGATGCGCGAATAGAAAAACAATTTTCAAGTTTGTTGATAACATGAAAGCTTGTCAAATATGTGATGTAAAAACTGATTGTGCAGCTAAAACTTGCAAAGTTCGGACTGATTAATTTTATGTGATACGCGAATAGAAAAACAATTTTTAAGTTTCCTCATAACATGAAAGCTTGTCAAATATGTGATGTAAAAACCTATAATGCAGCTAAAACTTTGCAAAGTTCTGACTGATTAATTTTATGCCATCCGCGAAGAGAAAAAGATTTGTTAAGTTTATTTTACGTATGAAAGCTCGTTAAATATTTGATATAAACACTGGTTGTGCGGTTAAAACTTTGCAAAGTTATAGCTGAATAATTTTATGTTATACGCGAATAGAAAAACAATTTTTAAGTTGGTTTATAACATGAAAGCTTGTCAAATATGTAATGTAAAAACCGATTGTGCAGTTAAATCTTTGCAAAGTTATAACTGATTAATTTTATGTGATACGCGAATAGAAAAAGAATTTTTAAGCGTGTTTTTTATCTAGAAGCTTATTAAATATTTCGATGTGTAAATATGAATGTTGTAAATAGTCATATATTGAGATGAATAATTCTACAAAATATTTGAAATATATTAAAACACAAATATACTGGCATTTTTATTATATTTTTGTATCCTGAGACATTTGAAATGAAATAATAATAATAATAATGAACCTGCTTCGGGGGCCGTGGAGAGGGGGTAAATCTGTATATATATATATGTCATATGCATATATATATGTCATAGGCATTAGTTTTATAACCGCCTACTACGAGAGCCACCAGCGCAAACTTTGCCTCAACATTTACTATGGTGGCTTGTACCCCCTGCATAGTACTGGATCACGTAAAAAATAATGTCACCAGTGTGTTCAACACATGGAAACGTAAGCCCTTCATATTTATATATGTCTTCCAAGATTGCTCTAGAAGTACCCTAGCGGATTGGGTGACGATGTTTTCACCCTGAAAAACCACTGAATCACGGGGATTTTTTACGGTGACAAAGTGCCCACAAAATCACCGAGATCTTGGTGATTTTAAGGTGATTCCAACGTGATTGTCACGGTGATTTTGTGACGGTGACAATCACCGTGGAATCACCTTAAAATCACGAAGATCTCGGTGATTTTGTGGGCACTTTGTCACCGTAAAAAACCACCGTGATTCAGTGGTGACTTCATCCACTAGGGTAGTCTTGAAAAAGAGTTCGCGAGGAAGTATTTCTGACGTTTGTGCTATGTGGGGTGTTCCTTCCAAGGGTTGTCATAAGACTCCTTTTTGGCGATGAGATTCCTAAACATTTTGGTTTCCACCCTTAATCAAAAATTTAAAGAGGAGGGGTTAAGTTCTTCTAACGAAGATTCTTTTATTGGTCATCGGAAGAAGGACATCCTCCTATGCCGGCTTGCTCTCCCCCTACGCGCGTCTTCGAGGTGTCGAGGCGGCAACAATGCGAGTTTTTCCAATCGGCGGGAAACAGCCCCTTTTTCTCAACCGCGTACCCTCGGCTTGTATAATAAACACCCCCTCAGTTAATCCCTTTCGCATGTTTTCCGCGACGTTCAAAATAGTATGAATATTAAAAATGACCCTTTCAAGAAAATACAGAAATGATTTTACAATGTATTGAAACGTTGGGGAACCACATGCGCTTATTACTATTTCGTGCTTATGGCACTCGTTGGAGGATATTCTTATTTCTAACAAATCCGTGAATATTACTTTTATTGTGCCGAGGGTAGGGTTGCCAGACGTCCGGATAAAGCCGGCCAGGGTCAGGTTTTTTGCATGCTTGTCCGGTCAAATTAGCCAGTGTCCGCCGTCCGGTTTTCGTTAGGTTTTTCAAAACATTTGTAAACACTTTTGGAAGGAAAAAAAGAAGATGCTGATTTTAACAGGCTGCTGGCTCATAAAAAATAGGTGGCCTATTTCGGATCATCGAATAATTCAGAGTAATTTTCAGAGTTCCTCACTATTTTTCTGTATTATTTTGCCATTCCCCGTCACAATGCAAACGTGGAGAGAGTATTTTCTTTGATTGGACAACAATGGTCTAAAGAAAGAAACAGACTGAATGTAGATACCATTGCAAAAATGCTAGTCATGGAATTCAATCTAAGACATTTGACGTGGAAATAAGAGTTCTGAGAGATGATTTTGAGAGAAACGGAGCTCTGAAAGGGGGTGTAATATTTTAGGTCGTCGATAAAATCTTGGAGGCGATTCGTTATTAAAATATATCTTTATTTGGTCAGAGCATTATGTTCATGTCGTTCTTGTCTCCGCCATCTTGGCTACTCTGCGTGTAAGAGCTTTGACTCCCCTCTCTTGACACATATATTATTACATATGTCACATATATCACATCCCCCTTTTTCAAAGTTTTAAATTGTTATTAACACTGTTTCTCCGTGAATACTATTCGGAGCTATCAGAGTATTATCACAGACAGTACTCATCACGCATACATTTATCGTTGAACGCGTTTGCGTTAGATACTCTAACGCAAAACAAACTGGTTTCCGTAGCGGATCGATGCAACCATAAGTAACCTAAAAAGAACCGGTCCGTTTGAAAGAAAAACGAACGGCAAATGAACCTCTTTATAACCTCATAGAAGGTTGTAGTTTGATAAAAGTAGTCCGTAGAAGGTTGTAGTTTGATAAAAACAACTGAAAAAGAACCACAGTACAACTCGGAACGAACTGGAAGAGAACCGAAACGGGACCGATCAAGAACCAAAAAAGAACCATTACATTCGATTGACCATGAAGGTCGATTTCATTTCATGAGGACATAGAGAAATAAATCTCTCTACACGCTTCTTCTAGATAAGCATACTCTGCGCATACTCCGTATGGGACTAAGCATTCGCTTACTGCGACATCTCGCGGCGAGTATCGGAACTAATGTGGTTGCAGACAGTTCTCGGACGGTTGCTTTCCGGTTCGTTGCGCAACCCATTTCCAACTCTCATCGAACCGATTCCAGTCCATGATTCGGTTTCAATATTGCCGTTTCACGGTTGCTTTTTCTTTCAAACGGACCCTCCTTTTCTGGTGATTCCTCGGTTGTTAGAGGGTGTCTTATTTTTTAAACAGCCAATACATAACCAATACACAAGCAGTCACCGAATTGCAACCGTGATGCGACGTGATGCGGCGGTTGCACCGATCCGCTAGGGTCAACATTTCGGTGGGAAAATACAGTAACATTGCTATTAATTATAAAAGCATGTTTATGTCAAGACGCTTAAAATAAATTATTACAGGCTATAATCCTTAAGATACGCTGGCTTTTTGATTTGTCGACCACTACGCATGGTTATCGGATCACTTTTCATCTCCTCGATTTGACCTTGACTAGAGCTACGAGAATTCTGCTCGGGCTCTCGACGAATCGGACTATTTACCTGTTCGTGCGTAGGCACTATTTCAGGCGTTACCGCACTGTGACCAGTTGGAATTCGGGAAGCTTCATCTCTTTGAACATTTGCGTGATCTTGTACAAGAATGTTATTGTCGATTGTTATCCCATCAGGCTCTACTTGAAACTTCGACATTGTTGAATCTTTAATTAGACTATGGCGATTGCGATTAATCACATTTCCCGAGTTAAGCAGAACATCATAAGACCTTGGCTTTCCAGATAATCCAACTATCACAGCATTTCGATCAAAATATTTATTGTCCGGATTTCTGACCCTTAAGGTGCTATTTCATGGGCAGTGAGCAGTAGCAGCAGTTTCGGAACTTACTAGGAAATTACTAGAAAGTTTAGTGACTTTACGCAGCAGCAGTGATGCTCATGAAATAGGCCGTAACTGCAGTAGCGTCGCGTCATCTAGTAATTATGCGAATTTCGTACTTAACCTCATTTTAACGCCAAGTATTCAAAAAAATCGGAGTATTTCCGACGAAAAGCGAAATGTCGTACGAACACAAATTATATCTGTGGCGAACCGAATGTGCACAGAAAATTAATGAATACAATGCAAAAGTGCACGAAAAACAAACTGCAATAGCAGTAGCCGCCGCCGCTGTGATATATTGTACAAGTGAAGTGTTGAAAAAACGAAAATATAATAAAAAGCGTTATTGGATGGCTGACATTCTTCATCAACGGCGGCGACATGGGTTCTATCATACAGTGTTTCCAGTGTTAAAGTTGGATGACCTTCGGTTCAGTCCAGCTCATGTTTGAATTTCGCGGTGTTTTTATATACCTCGTGCGTTTTGTTCAGTTTTGCTAGCTTTGCTGCTCTGCTGTTCGGACAAACGAACAGTAGCAGCAAAAACTTGCAACGGAAGTTGCTAGTAACTTTGAGTTAATTCACTAAACTGCTGCTACTGCTCACTGCCCATGAAATAGCACCTTTACTTGTTGCCCTACTTTTAATTCTGGTAGATTTCGCGCGACTTTATCGTGATACGATTTTTGAATTTTTTGTCTACGCTGTAACTTCTCTTTAATCTCTCTGTTTCGCTCCAATTTATTTAAATCGAAGTTAGGTAGAAGACCTTTAATCGTCTTTCCAAACATTAATTTGTTTGGTGATTCAATATCCGAAGAGATCGGGGTATTACGATATTCCAAAAGAGCAAGGTAAGGATCCTTTAAGTCATGATCAGCCTTTTTCAACAAATTTTTTACTGTTTGAACATAACGCTCCACCATTCCATTACTTCTCGGCCAACGTGGAGAGGACATTGTGTGCTCAAATCCCCATATTTTTTCAAACTCTTTAAATTCTTGACTGCAGAATTGCGGTCCCCCCTCTGATTGTACTACTCTTTCGGGATCCCATATCGAGCGAAATTTGATATCAGTCCTGCGAGGACTGCTTGACTGTTAAGGCTTGGTAGTTCGCCCATTTCCACAAATTTAGAAAAGTAATCCACGATCAAAAGGTAATTAAGACCCTTGAAATAGAAGAGATCGGTGCCCACTTTTTCCCACAGTTCGTTTGGCACTTCATGCAGGATTAGCGGCTCTCTTACGTTGCTCTTTTGAAACGTTCGACAAGTAACACAATTATTTACTATATTTTCAATTTGGTTCGCCATACCCGGTCAAAATATAATTTCACGGGCTCGTACGTTAGTTTTTTCGATTCCCAAATGATTGTAATGTAATTTCGAAAGCATTTCTTTACGCATGCTACTGGGAACTATGACACGATCGTTTTTTAACACTAAACCATTCCATTCCCAAAGTTCGTCTTTGAATGTTGGATACGGTTTTATAATTTCAGGAATGACTTTTTTCCCTACTGGCCAACCAAATTTGATCATTTCTCGGAGCTTTGTCAACTCCTCGTCATTGTCAGTTTCCCATTGAAACTCAGTTTTCCTCTTTTTGCTCATAAAGTCGTCATAATTCACTAACATTAGACAATTATTTAGATCTTCGTCCTCCTTGGGTACGATCGTACAGTGCGAGCGAGACAACGTGTCGGCCAAATACATTTCTTTTCCTGGCTTATAGTGTACATTTATATCGTAAGGTTGTATACGTAGTCTCATTTTTTGTAACCGAACTGGGTTTTCGTTTACTGGTTTTTTTAAGATCGACTCTAAAGGCTTGTGATCGCTCTCGACACTGACTGGTCTGCCCAGTATATACTTGTGAAATCGCTCACATCCATACACTATGGCATATAATTCTTTTTCTATTTGCGCCCACGATCTCTGCGTTGGTGTGAACGATCGCGACGCATATGCCACAGGAACCCCTTTTTGCAATAATACTGCGCCTACCCCTGCCCCGCTTGCATCTACACTCAAAGTACACATTCAATATTTGGATTGCAATATCTCAAGGCAGGGCTGTTGCAGAGTCTGTTCTTTAAATTAGTGAACGCGATGTCGTGGCTCTCAGTCCGCTTAAATTCGACATCACGCTTCATCAACGACCTCAATGGATCTGTTAAGTTCGTTAGACCCGGTACAAACTTTGCTCCGTATGTATCAATCCCAAAAATCGTCCAAGTTTGGCAGCATCATTTGGCTTTGCTATTTTTTGAATTGCCTCTTCTTTTTCCGGATCTATTTCGATGCCTTTAGACGAGAAAACATGACCTAAGAATTTTACTTTTTCTTGGGCAATCACACACTTGTGCTTATTCAGTTTGATATTATGTTCTCGAATTTTCTCAAAAATTTTCTGCAGCAATTCTAAATGTTCTTGTAAGGTCTTGGACCAGATTATTATATCATCTGAATAGACTTGAACGTTCGGAAATTCTTTGAAAATTTCTGCATATCTCTTGTGAAAAACTTCAGGGGCGGATTTGATACCGTATGGCATCCTCAAAAATTTGTATCACGCGAACGGCGTTTGAAATGCCGTTAGGTTTGTACTCTTCTCCATTAACTTTATTTAGTAGAAAGCTTTTTTCGCGTCTAGAATTGTAAAGATTTTCGCGCCCTCCATTTTTGCAAAAATTTCCTCGAATGTCGGAAGTTTGTGATGTTCTCTGAGCAAGTATGTATTCAAATATTGTGGATCTAGACATATTCTCATCGAGTTGTCTGGTTTTTTTTATTATTACAACTGGATGCATGAACTCTGTTGGTTCTTCAACTCAAGCTATAATCCCTGATCTTTCCATTTTTTCAAGCTCTTTTTTGTACACATCCATTAGTTTGAACGGCACACTCCGACACGGGACTATTTTTCCAGCATAATTTTCTTTTAGTCTGAAATCATATTCATAATTTTTTAACTCGCCGAGACCTTCGAATATATTAGTGTATTCTTCTATCAATTTATTCGACGTTCTGATAGTGTCGATTCGCGTTATCAAATTCATTTTCACGGAATCTTGCAGCCCCAACAATGGAACTCTATCACAATCATCGGCAACAAAATATTCAAGCCACTCAACGCTATCTTTTATTTTACATCGAAACCGAATTTCACCAAGAACCTTGACCTCTTTTTTGTTGTAATCAGTGAATCTTTGGGTGCAGGGTATCAGTTGTTCAAAAATCTCATTTTCGTTGAGATAACTCTTCGGTAAAATATTATAATATAAGACCCGCAATCGATTTTAAATTTAATTTTGACTTTGTAATCAAGTAATGTTACCGATTCTCGCTAATCTTCGCATCCAATAGTCGCGACTTTTATACTACCCAGAAAATACGAATTGTTGTCATCTTCTTGGGCCGCAACGGTGTTGACGCTTCGAGTTTTGTTTTTGCAGACTTGCGCGAAATGATTCATCTTCTGGCAGTTCCTACACTGCTTGTTGTAAGCTGGGAAATTCTTGTATGCGTGTGTATACCCACACTTCGAGCAGTTGTTGTTATCTCGGTTCCCTGTTTGTTTTGATTCCGTCGGCTTCCTCGCGTTGTAACGGTTTCGATGTTGATACTCGTTCGTACTATCTGGAACAGGCCTCAGCGTCGGTTTCTTTCCTTTGTCGCTCTGCCACTTATTTTTATTATTTGCGAATCGTACCGCGTTAACTTTGTCCGGTTCGCTTTTCAGAGTCTGAAGCTGCTTATCTGCAAGCCCACATGGAAATTTATATAAGTGAAATATAAGCATAAAATATATTTTACTTGTATTGCATTAATAATAAGGGTCATGTATGCAGCGTATATCCAATACATTTAAAATATGTGGAAAATATATGTCGTATATTCAAGAATTTGGCGCTTGCTTGTATATGAGTTGTATACATTGAATGTATTCATAATATATGCAGCATATAAATTGTATAAATAGGAAAGGTACATGGCTTTACGGGTGCATATATGCTACGTATAAAGCATATATATATAAAGTGTACGTGGTTGAATATTTAAATGTATGCCACGTTCAAAGTGCATGTATAAAAAATATACGCCACTGTATATTTATGGAGATCATTATGTACGCATCATATAAATTACGTACATCAAAAGTATACAATCATTATTATATCTATGTAAGAATTGGGCGCTTCTTTTTATATGAGTTGTATACATAGAATGTATTGATAATGTATGCCGCATATAAATTGTATATACTGTCATACCCCGACTTACGCCATGGCATAAGTCGGGGTATCCCTATGCGGATACATGGAAACCCCGACTTACGCCTTGGCGTAACTCCGGGTCCAGTAAGTAAGTATTTAATTTAAAATGAAATTATATGAAATTTGTATTTCGCATATATTTGCTTGTATAATAAAAATATAAACGTAATGAAATGTCCATATGTTATTAATATACCGGTAAAATATTTGGCATGTATTTTCATGTGTAAGAAAAATATAATTAAAATAGATTCTTCCTACAAAAAGTATGTCAGTGATACATACAAAAAAAAAGCGTAGCATGTATGTTGCATTTTGAAAGTAAGTATTTCATTTAAAATAAAATTATATGAAATTTGTATTTCGCATATATTTACTGTCTGGAATTTATATGGATTATAGTACTTTTTGGCGCTATATATGTGACGGTTATAAATGTACGCCGCATATAATTTTCGCGTATATTTCACTTATATAAATTTCCATGTGGGAGCTCCGCTGCTTGACAAAGCTTAACACAACGATCTAGCGTTAATGCGTCTTTGCATAATAATCGACTTTTTACCGCATTGTCTCGAATATGCCACCAATTATTCGATCCTTGATTAAACTGTCTCTCAATTCACCAAATTTACAATCCACGCTCAGTTATTTTAAGTCGGTTAAAAAGAAATCGAAAGTTTCAGCCTCACCTTGGCTACGATGGAAAAATACATGTCTATTAATACTTTCGTTTTTCTTTGGGACACAGTACCCTTCGAACGCCGTGAGTACGTCACTGTACTTTTTTCGTTGTTCTACCCTGGTGGAACTTTATTTTAAAAATTGATAAAAAATGGCAGAATATATCGAATATGATAAATTCGTACAGATTATTGCACCTTTTGATAAAAAATATTGACAATTTTTAACAAAAATTATTACTATAGATCAAGAAATAAATGATATAAATGAACAGATACTGTATTATTTTATCAGAATTAGTATGAAAAGTGTCAATAATTCTCAAAAAATGTTAAACATTTTTATGAGAAATTTTCATATTTGGATCAATTCTGTGCTGAACAAAATTACATAATATAATATAATCTCGCAGGCAACGGCAAAAAATGCAATATAATCTCAAATATAATCGAACATATTATGACATTTTACTATATATTTTGGGAATAGCTATCTTTCATAAAACGTCTTGTTATTGATATAACCAAATAAATAGTATAAGAATATGTCATAATTTGAGAAATATATTTCTAATTTTTTATGATACTTACTGACATTCATTGTAATGATCAGTAATCATATCAAATGACAATTAATATGATATTCTGATAAGTAATTTTAAATTATGCATTATCACATATATAGTTGCAAAGTGATCATGCATTTTGTGTTCTAATGCCAGTATATCACTGTTATTTTATTGTTATTAAGTAATTTTACTTTTTATAGGAATGTTTGAATATTCAGTAGGTGCTTGCAGAATTACAAATAAAAAACATTTTATTTGTAGTATTTTTTTCATATTTATTATGAATCAATTGGAACTTTTTTTAAGGGCTTACATACACTTGTAATTTTCAAAAAATCTTTTTTTTTTGTATTTTCTGAATATACATATATTGGAGCATACACACTCAAAATTTTATGTCAATCAGACGAATATTTTCGAAGTTATAGACACATTTATGAAGGCGCGTTAGGGAGGCGCGTCTCACAGTCGGGGACTTTAAACGCGTTTTTCTGAGATGTTTTCAAAATCGGTGATCAAGATTTCTCGAAAACGGCTGAACCGATCAGTCTCAAATTTTAACACAACCTTTTTAACTAGATTTTTTAGTAATTAATCGAAGATTTTTTTTCTCCGATAAATATTTTCCATTTTATAAACAATTTAAGGCTTAAATTTTCGTTCAAAATCGAGTCTTTTATTTTGAGAAGTCGCCATTTTGTCAAAAATTATTTTTCGCTAATTCCTTCGATTAAATACTAGATAATGTATTATATTAACGAAATTTATTTGGTTTTTTCATTTCAGATAATCCGGTCCAGAAGTATCGTGATCACCGCAAAATTGGTTTTTTTTGCGGAGCTCTAGGAGGTCGGCGATAGCAACATTCGCGATGATTATTTTTACAAATAAAAAATATGTTAATATATTATAAGGTTATTATAATATGTACACCAATTTTCAAATTAATAAATTGAATAGTCTGCGCGAAAAAAATTCTTGAAAATCCGTCTTTTTAAAGCCTTCTAACTGTATGTAAGCCCTTAAAAATTGATAAAAAATGGCAGAATATATCGAATATGATAAATTCATACAAATTATTGCACCTTCGACATTTGAACATAATCTTCAGTATTTGATATAAAATTATATAAAATGATTATTTATTTGACATTTCCCTGGTGGAACTGTCTGGTCACATTTTGTGAGATTTGAACATATTTGTTCAGATTTTTTCCAAGATTTGAACAGAAATGGATCAATTTTGTAAAAAATATGTAAGAAATCAACAAAAATTGCCTAGTTATGGAGTTAGATGGGCAGGAATTGGAACTAATTTTTTAGAATTTTATGTCAAATACTGAAGATTATGTTTGTCAGTTTTTGATATACTATTATAAAAAATTTTGTTAGCGCAACCTTCTGGTCACATTTTGTGAGAATTGAACATATTTGTTCAGATTTTTTTTCAAGATTTGAACGGAAATCGATCAATTTTTTCGAAACCTGACGAAAAACTAAAAACTGAACTATTTGAGTCAATTTTCGAAAAAGAAGAAATGTGAAAAAATCGAAAAACTTTATTTAGGAAAAAGATTGCAAATCAAAAATAAAGATGACCATCATGGCCAAATTCCGTTTTAGCACGGCGTTAAATCTTGGAAAGATCCCATTTTGTGAGATTTGAACATATTTGTTCAGATTTTTTTCAAGATTTGAACAGGAATTGATAAATTTTGAAAAAAATGTGTAAAAAATTAACAAAAATTGCCCATTTATGTAGCTAGACGACCAGAAATTGGAACTAAAAGCCCATATTTGACATTTACTAAGAAAATATGGGCTTTTGGTTCCAATTGCTGGTCATCTAGCTACATAACTGGGCATTTCTTGTTAATTTCTTACCAATTTTTTACAAAATTGATCAATTTCCGTTAAAATATTTGAAAAAATCTCAACAAATATGTTCAATTCTCACAAAATGTGACCAGAAGGTTCCACCAGGGTCACAACAAAAAATTTCCTAATATATCAAAAACTAACGAACATAATCTTCAGTATTTGACATAAAATTGTAAAAAATGATTATTTATTGTTTGACATTTACTGACAAAATATTGCTTTCGGTCCCAATTCCTGGTCAAATAGTTACATAACTGGGCAGTTTTTGTTAATTTCTTACACATTTTTTACAAAATTTATCAATTTCTGTCAGAATCTTGGAAAAAAACTGAGAAAATATGTCCAATTCTCACAAAATGTGAGCAGACAGTTCCACCAGGGTACCGTCAGATCGAAAGTTTCGTATTTCTCATATGCTTCGTCGCCAATGGTGTGTAGCAAGATCGCTATTTTGATCTCGTCTGGTTTATTGGAGCACTCTGTCGCCATGATATATATTTCGAATTTATTTTTCCACTTTTTCCAGTTTTCCGACACATTTCCTTCAAAACTGAGAGGTTCTGCCGGTTTAAAAGCAGATAAATTGGCACTCGGCATTGCCATTGTATTGTCTACAGGCAACTCGCTATCACTATTTGGATCTGAACTGTTCGCGTCTATATACTCGTCAAAGTCGGTATTAACGGCACTTTCCTATACGTTAACATTTTCGCGAACCAGTGGCGTCGTCATCTACTTGTAGCAGCTGAATCTATTTTTCAACTCTACACCCTAGCGGATTGGGTGACGATGTTTTCACCCTGAAAAACCACTGAATCACGGTGATTTTTTACGGTGACAAAGTGCCCACAAAATCACCGAGATCTTGGTGATTTTAAGGTGATTCCAACGTGATTCCACGGTGATTGTCACGGTGATTTTGTGACGGTGACAATCGCCGTGAGAATCACCGTGGAATCACCTTAAAATCACCAAGATCTCGGTGATTTTGTGGGCACTTTGTCACCGTAAAAAATCACCGAGATCTTGGTGATTTTAAGGTGATTCCACGGTGATTCTCACGGTGATTGTCACCGTCACAAAATCACCGTGACAATCACCGTGGAATCACGTTGGAATCACCTTAAAATTACCAAGATCTCGGTGATTTTGTGGGCACTTTGTCACCGTAAAAAATCACCGTGATTCAGTGGTTTTTCAGGGTGAAAACATCGTTACCCAATCCGCTAGGGCATCCACTAGGGTATCGTCCACTGTTCACTATTATCACCAAACTTTCTTTACTCGAGTCACCGACTGCGCCATGTAATATTTTAGGTCGTCGATAAAATATTGGAGACGATTCGTTATTAAAATATATCTTTATTTGGTCAGAGCATTATGTTCATGTCGTTCTTGTCTCCTCCATCTTGGCTACTCTGCGTGTAAGAACTTTGACTCCCCTCTCTTGACACATATACTATTACATATATCACATATATCACAGGGGGTTTTCTCAAAAGAAAAATATTAATTACTTTTGTTTTTATCAACCGAACTTATTCTTTGGTTCTGAGATAATTTTTTCAATTGAGAGATGTTATTCTTATCACATTCAGAACCAAAAATGTTGATTATTTTTGTTTTCATTATTTATAAAATTCGTACTGATTGTTTTTGTTTTTGAAATAATTTTTCAGTTGGTTAGAAAAAGTGGGACCATGTTTTGTTTTAAAAATATATGAATAATGTTTCATTAATAACAATATATCAATAAACGTTATATTTTGTATTTACTCAAGCTAGTTTTGTTACCTCATTAGTGATAGTTGGGGAATAATTTTTATTTAATTAATTTTATGATGTATAAAAGATTCAGACTAAAAGTCTGAACACGATAAAATCGTGTTAATTGTTCGTTAAAGAAGGCAGACTATTAAAAAATACAATTGTATGAGAAGTTAAAACAAATGTATAAGAATTAAAAGCTTAAAGTGCTAATGTCGATTAAAGAAGACTGATTACAAAAAATTGAATATAAATGGTTTTTATTTAAAAATTAAGGAATAAAATGGTTGGCTTTTAGCGTGTCCGGCCTTGATATCGAAAAGCCCGGGTAAACTGCCTGGCCAGTCCGGCTTCGCCGTTTTAAGACCTGGCAACCCTAGTCGAGGGCGATAAAAATATTCAATCCTGGATCTTGCTCGGCATTTGTTATACTGTCCCGGCATTCACCTACGATCCTTGGGGAAACCAGGAAAAAACCCGAGGAAGGACAAAGTCATACGACAAAACGATAATATAACGCTTAAAATATCGAGAAAATGCTTTAAGTTCTATCCATTTAATTTACGTAGATATAAAATATTTACAAAGAATATATACATACATTCACGAGTATATACAAAACACAAATATATACATACATTACACACAAAATATATATAAACATTACATACGTCGCGATAGAGGTATATTAGGGCGAAGAAAAGAGCTTGACTTTCGCGCGGTTCTTAGCTAAATGCGTGGCGAGCCTGCGCTCGTCACACCGCTGCCGCTGTCAGTGCCAGGGTGGAGGGTCAGTGTTCCCCTCGTTCCCGAGTCTCCCTCCCTGGCCTCCCGGGTGACAACTAGCGCCACGTAGAGGAACGAGAGGAACTGAAAATCCGTTGCAAAATGTTCACTACTTTTGCAGTACAGGGATAGATAAAGATGTCACCCCCCTGGAGGGCACGGTCGTACATACAGGCAACGAAAATAGTCCCATAGAAGCGTACAACCTGCAGCTCGTTTGAAGCAAATAAAGTTGGCGTAGTCGAACGAGCTTCTACCCCAACTTTCTAGGTGTCACCACTGGCGCCTGTTCTTGTGTGCGCTCATGTACACTACTCGCATGTATGCGTCCGTGTCTGTGATACCCCAACCCGTAGGCTCCGCCCTACGAGTCGGGGTATTCGTGCTTTCTCTCTTGCTCCCGTTTGAGAGGATATAGCGCTCTTTCTCGCACCAGATCGATAAAGGACGCTAAGTGGGGACTCGTGTGATGTCCGCATCGTGTGCCCACGATCGAGACTAGCTCGTTTCGGATTTTTTTTTTATAATGGTTTTAGAACTTTTTTCAGGCGTTCAAAAATTTTTTTTTTCATGAATAATAATTTCTAGTGATAAAGCGTTACCCGTGTTCGATAGAAGGAGAGCGGAGAGATACAACGCATGCGCAGCGTATTATCACGCTCCGAAAAATAAGGCGATAGCGACGAGAGAGGAATTTTGGAGTGACAGTAGAAGTCCGAGTGATAAGATCGGCGAGCGCCCAAGCGGGAAGCTCCTCACGAGCGAAATATCTATACCTATTGTAATCTACGACGAACCGGCTTTATCAGTATTCTTGAGCTATTGTGATCAATAAATTTATAGTATTCTCTTTTGCAACTCCCTTGGTCCGTGAACGTGCTTTATTTGTTGTGTAAACTCCTCGTACAACCACTGAACCTTATTCGTATCCCTCTTCGAGACTTGGATCCACTTCTATGCGGAAACGTTCGGCCGAGGTACGAGTTCGGAATCGCATACCGGTGACCAGACCCAAAATTGCGGCATACGGCGACTACGGACAGACCGGTGCAACGGTCATCAAATCGGCGAGAATAGCGCGTCAGCAATTCTCCAACATCGAGAACGATCGACGGAACCACAAGACGCGGTAGATCTCGAGGTGCGAAGAATGCGCGCGCGGTTATCTGAGGGACGAAGGGACAAAGCAGGGAGATTGGATGAAGCCGCGGGACCGTACCCCCACTTAGCCGCGCGCGAAGGGAGCTTTCGAACACTCGACGCAACGGGCGCGCATTCAAACGAGACGAATCAGCGACGCGTAAGCAATAACGCGCTAGACGAGGAGAGAATAACGAACGCGACGTTTCTATCGGCCCTACGCGACGGAGAGGACATCGAAACCATTTTGGCGCGCATGATGATCCGATTAACGCGAAACGAAGAAGCGAGAGATGAAGTGCCATTATATCATGTCATCCCAGATTTAAGCCGAAGTATCGAGGAATTCTCGGGCAACAGCGGCGTACGTGCGCGTGAATGGATTGAAAATATCGAGGGCATGCGTAAAATCCACACGTGGCCAGAAAACTATGTACTCGAAACGGCGCGAATGCACCTGCGTGGTGGCGCGCGCGAATGAATACTATCATGGGGTGAATTTGTTACGGCATTTCGAAACACATTTGTCGTCGTAGAGAGTACGACCGAGCGATGGCAGAAGATGGTAGAGCGAGTGCAGGGTAAAGACGAACCTGTGAGCGCGTACTTTCTCGCGAAGGGAAAAATGTGCGTAAACCTAAATCTCGACCTTACGGATCTTAAAGAACAGGTTTTAAACGGACTGTGGTCGAGAGAACTGTGTGTTTCAATGATGGCCGGACGGCATTATTCGATGGGTGATATTCTACACGAACTGATAGCGAACGAACGGACATTGGCACAACGAGGGAACCGAGCACGAGCGAATCGAGAAAGAAAGGGCGAAAAAATGAAAAATCGCGCCAACGAGGATCAACGAGTACAAGCACGGGAAACGACGATAAAACGGGAAACAGGAAACCGAGCGAGGCCGGACAAGCACGATCATCGGACAAACGACCGCCCCTGACGAATTCAGACGGTGAGAGGAAATGTTACAATTGCGGAAATTACGAGCATATGTCTCGTGAGTGTCCTGAGCCTAAGAAGGAACTCAAGTGCCGTAGATGTAACGCGACGGGCCATACTCAGCGACACTGCACAGCGAAAATCGAAAATGCTACAGGATCGATAAACGTAATTCATGGCACGGACAATATTAGCACGGTAGAAAAGTATTTGAAGCGAGTGAAAATAAATGGACGAGAGATCAACGCGTTAATCGACCCCGGCAGTTCGGACTGTACAATGAAATCAACGATAGTGCTTGCCGAGCGTTTCGAGGTAATACATGTACGGACGGAGATAAAAGGATTCGGGCCACCTTATTGTGTCGTGTCCTGCCTGGGTGCGATTAAGGCGGATGTGTCAGTTGACAATGTGTTGTTGCCAAACGTGCTAATCAGAGTAGTGCCCGACTACCCTAGTGGATGAAGTCACCACTGAATGACGGTGATTTTTTACGGTGACAAAGTGCCCACAAAATCACCGACATCTTGGTGATTTTAAGGTGATTCCACGGTGATTCTCACGGTGATTGTCACCGTCACAAAATCACCGTGACAATCACCGTGGAATCACGTTGGAATCACCTTAAAATCACCAAGATCTCGGTGATTTTGTGGGCACTTCATCACCGTCAAAAATCACCGTGATTCAGTGGTTTTTCAGGGTGAAAACATCGTCACCCAATCCGCTAGGGTATTCACAGTGCTACGATGCGATTATAGGGCGCACATATACGGAACAACCATATATAGAATATCGCAAACACGGTGATAAGTTAACGTTCGCGAGAAGCGAGACCCAGTATCAGAGTGCGATAGACCCGAGCGATGAAACAATGAACGAGATTCTACGTTATCGACCGACGTCATGATACCACCGGCGGTCATGCAAGTTATCGACGTTGTGACACCGACGAGTTGCCGCACGATGGCAGTGCTCAACATGGGCTTGTCCGAGTAAACGTTGCGGCATGGACATCGACTGATGTGCGGTAAGGTGACGGAGTTACCGACGCTAAAAGGTAGTAGCCCAGCGAAGCCGATCGTCAAGGACGACATATGTTTCGGCACGGAACAACCGACAGAAGTGATTCGCGATCTCGTACAAATAATAAACAATTACCGAGATTGCGTGGCTACGAACATTATCGAATTAGGCTGCGCGACGGAGATAAAAATGCAAATCGAGGAATTACCGAATAGTCGTCCCGTGAGTGCGAAACCATACCGTGAAAGTGACAGGGAGCGCGAAGAAATCCGAAAGATGATAAGCGAGTGGCGTGAAGCAGGGATTGTGAGGGACACGCAATCGCCTTATGCAAGCCCAGTACTGCTTGTCAAGAAAAAGGATGGATCTGCGCGATGAGTGGTCGATTTTCGACGTCTCAATCGCCACCCTAGTGGATGAAGTCACCACTGAATCACGGTGATTTTTTACGGTGACAAATTGCCCACAAAATCACCGAGATCTTGGTGATTTTAAGGTGATTCCACGGTGATTCTCACGGTGATTGTCACCGTCACAAAATCACCGTGACAATCACCGTGGAATCACGTTGGAATCACCTTAAAATCACCAAGATCTCGGTGATTTTGTGGGCACTTTGTCACCGTAAAAAATCATCATCGTGAAAACATCGTCACCCAGTCCGCTAGGGCAGACCGAACGGGTACACTTTCGCCTTCCTAACCTCGATGACCATCTATCACAGGTGCGAGATAATAAACTCTTTATAATTTTGGATCTCGCGCATGGTTATTTGCAGATACCGTTGGAGGAGAGTGCCAAGCCGAAGACTGCGATAATTACTCTGGACGAAACAGTGGAGTTCAATCGCATGATTTTCGGCCTAATGAACGGCCCCGCGTACTTCTCCAAATTAATGTACAAGGCACTCGGGTCGTTGCGCGATCAAGTGGTGCTATCCCTAGCGGATTGGGTGACGATGTTTTCACCCTGAAAAACCACTGATTTACGGTGATTTTTTACGGTGACAAAGTGCCCACAAAATCACCGAGATCTTGGTGATTTTAAGGTGATTCCAACGTGATTCCACGGTGATTGTCACGGTGATTTTGTGACGGTGACAATCACCGTGAGAATCACCGTGGAATCACCTTGAAATCACCAAGATCTCGGTGATTTTGTGGGCACTTTGTCACCGTAAAAAATCACCGTGATTCAGTGGTGACTTCATCCACTAGGGATACTGCCTGGACGACGTGCTGATTCCGGGGCGAGACTGGGAAGACTTGCGGAAGCGATTAGTGTTGACGTTGGAAGCTTTTCGCAAGGCGAGCTTGACGATAAATCTAAAGAAATGTAAATTTCTCCAGGCTCGAGTGAGTTACCTCGGCGTCATCTTAAGCGATGCGGGGATTGAGCCGGGTGAGGAGAAAACCAGGGCGATCATGGAGTTCCCAGCACCGAGAAACGCTACGGAGGTGAGACGTTTTCTTGGTATGGCGAGCTTTTTCAGGCGATTTATTCCGAAATTCGCACTGAAAGCGGCGCCGCTACACGCCCTGTTGAAAGGTGGAGTGACGTTTAGTTGGAAGGATCCGGAACATGTCGCATTCGAGGATTTGAAGGCGGCGTTGGCAAGTAAGCCCGTGCTTCAACTATACGACCCAAAGCGCCGGACGGAAATACACACCGATGCCAGTGCGTCAGGACTCGGAGCAGTAATGCTCCAACGAGACGACCGAAATAGGTTGCAACTTGTCTACGCAATTAATGAAAGAACGAGTGCACTGGAGAGAAATTACCACTCAAGTAAGTTAGAGTTGCTGGCAATAGTGTGGGCAATTACAAGATTGCGGCCAATGCTGGCCAACATACATTTTGCTGTCGTGACAGACTGCCAAGCACTATTAAGTCTCAGCAAAACTAAAATGAAAAACCCCCAAATCTTTCGTTGGAATGACACCTTGAGTGAATTGGATTTTGAAATAATTCATAAACCGGGCGAAAAACTTGCTCACGTGGATGCATTGAGCCGAGCACCGATTGATGAGGACAATTTGAGCGAGGAAGTGATCGAAAATTCGAGTGTATTCGCGATCGTCAACGAGATCGATGAGGTTGTGATGCAACAATGGGTGGACGAGACACTGCGACAGAAGAGAGCAATTCTGGGAACAAATATAAACGAAAGAAATGCACATGAAAAGAGCGAGACAAACGATTACGAATTAATACGAGGAATTGTGTACAAATGCGTGGGTGAGCGAAAATTATTCGCAGTGCCGAGAGCGATGCGAAAAAGTCTTGCTGTGAGATACCACGATTTGAAGGGGCACCCGGGAGTGGAGCGGGCGAGCACGATGCTCGACGAGGTGTATCACTTCCCTGGGAGTAAAAGATATTTGCGGAAGCACATACGAGCGTGTCTAGACTGTGCGATGACTAAGGCGAAAACGGGGCGACAGTACGGCCTGTTGCATCCGATACAGCCGGGAGAACGGCCCTTTGCGACAATTCACATGAACCACGTGGGACCCTTCATCACAACTCGACAAGGAAACAAGTATATCCTTGTTATGATAGACAATCTCACGAAATACGTGCGACTTAGTGCGTCGCGCGATACAAAGACGACAGGAGTTCTACGAGCAATAAATAGATTGATTCTGGATTTTGGAGCACCCCAACGGATAATCACGGATCGTGGGACGTGCTTCACGGCCAAAAATTCCGCCGAAACTTGCGAAAAACACGGAATTCGGCATATTTTGAATTCTCCGAGACACCCCTAGTGGATGAAGTCACCACTGAATCACGGTGATTTTTTACGGTGACAAAGTGCCCACAAAATCACCGAGATCTTGGTGATTTTAAGGTGATTCCACGGTGATTCTCACGGTGATTGTCACCGTCACAAAATCACCGTGACAATCACCGTGGAATCACGTTGGAATCACCTTAAAATCACCAAGATCTCGGTGATTTTGTGGGCACTTTGTCACCGTAAAAAATCACCGTGATTCAGTGGTTTTTCAGGGTGAAACCATCGTCACCCAATCCGCTAGGGACCCACAGGCAAACGGGCTCGTGGAGAGAGTGAATCGATCCTGCAAGCTGCGATAACGAATGAGGAAGGACGCAACTGGGATACCAAACTACCAGGCGTTCAACAAGACTTAAACGATGCCCGCAACGCGGTGACCGGTAAGAGTGCCTTCGAGCTACTCTTTGGATACACTGCGTGACGAGAAGAAGGTGCGACCCGAGTACCACTAGACGAATCAGCATACGAATCACCGGCGAACCTGCAAGAACGAGCGAGGGAAAAGATCTGCGAGAACTCGGCGAAAATGAAAACAAGTTATGACGCGACGCGCACGAAAAACGTCATATCAACATCGGGGACATAGTTTACATGCGAGTGCATCTAGTTGGAACTGGACAGAGTACGAAATTACAAAGCAAATTTCGTGGACCACTCGCAATAACGCAAAAGTTACTCGGAGATACATATCGAGTAACAGAATTATAACAAACGGAAAATGGGAGATGATACGCATCAAGTGCTCACGCAAGTCAACTCAAAGCGTGGCAACCACACCGAGATGACGACGATTCGGGCGCGTCAGACGACGAGGACGAGCGAGTAAATGCAAGCAACGGGGACCCTCCAGAGGACGATTCGACACGTGCAACGAGCGCCCGCAGAAGTCCTACACCAGACCCACGACGATCACAACGAAAACGAGAAAAACCCAACTACCTACACGATTACGCTACGGATCTTCCACTCGAGGACGAGTGATAAAACAGGATGGCCGAGTAATGAAGCGTTACCCGTGTACGATAGAGGGAGAGCGGAGAGATACAACGCATGCGCGGCGTATTATCACGCTCCGAAAAATAAGGCGATAGCGACGAGAGAGTAATTTTGGAGAAACAGTAGAGTCCGAGTGATAAGAGCGGCGAGCCGCCATGCGGGGAGCTCCTCACGAGCGAAATACCTATACCTATTGTAATCTACGACGAACCGGCTTTATCAGTATTCTTGAGCTATTGTGATCAATAAATTTATAGTATTCTCTTTTGCAACTCCCTTGGTCCGCGAACGTGCTTTATTTGTTGTGTAAACTCCTCGTACAACCACTGAACCTTATTCGTATCCCTCCTCGAGACTTCCCTAGCGGATTGGGTGACGATGTTTTCACCCTGAAAAACCACTGAATCACGGTGATTTTTTACGGTGACAAAGTGCCCACAAAATTACTGAGATCTTGGTGATTTTAAGGTGATTCCAACGTGATTCCACGGTGATTGTCACGGTGATTTTGTGATGGTGACAATCACCGTGAGAATCACCGTGGAATCACCTTAAAATCACCAAGATCTCGGTGATTTTGTGGGCACTTTGTCACCGTAAAAAATCACCGTGATTCAGTGGTGACTTCATCCACTAGGGTTGGATCTACTTATATTTAATAGCCTATCGAATTGCTATTATCACTAGTTTCACAACTATAGTTCACTCTCTACATTTGAGCCATTATTTACATGCGCGAATAGGGGCGGTAGAGAAATAGGGGAAGGAGACGAAGCAATGCGACTCCCGCTACATGCAAGTTGCCGAGAACACGAGGTTCATGGGCGGAGTATCGACGACTTTACCAACAGTCGGCATAGTAGGTCGATCGCAGCCATCCCACGGCTGTACGAGTCGTGGAAAGCTTTGCTTCACGTGACCCGTAAGAAGTACGCTTCTATGGGACTCTATTTTCATTGATACAGGTCTGAAAACTCTATTGTTTTTTTGGTGGTGAAAGTGACCCGCTTAATGTGGCTGATTCACAAGTTCGCCATCTGACCGCGCGTGGCGCTGCGCTGCAAGGATTTTTCAAATAAGCTAACAATTCTGCATAAACGCCACAAGGGCAATATCTACTTTCAATTTTTTAAAGTTACGTTACAGCCGCTGCATAAACCGAGCATTACTCTCGCCGTTAACATGTAAATTTCTTAGCTAGGAATTATTTATTCGCTTTTTTGAAAAATCTTTAACGTGCAGCGCTGCAGGTGGGAATAATGTCAACTACAAGATGGTCACACTAAGTGGGTCGTTAGTACTACATGAACTGTGCATAGCCGTATACCTTCTGTACCCTAGCAGATTGGGTGACGATGTTTTCACCCTGAAAAACCACTGAATCACGGTGATTTTTTACGGTGACAAAGTGCCCACAAAATCACCGAGATCTTGGTGATTTTAAGGTGATTCCAACGTGAATCCACGGTGATTGTCACGGTGATTTTGTGACGGTGACAATCACCGTGAGAATCACCGTGGAATCACCTTAAAATCACCAAGATCTCGGTGATTTTGTGGGCACTTTGTCACCGTAAAAAATCACCGTGATTCAGTGGTGACTTCATCCACTAGGGTAGACAGAAGTGAAGCCAAGAAGGGCGCTGCCATCTTTCGACAACTAAGGCTACACCACAAAATACTTCTAAAAAGTAAAAAAAAGGACGCCAAGTATTAAAAATCCCGAATATTCGAATTCAAAAAAATCACAAAAATTGAAAATTTAAAGAAAATCCTAAAAATTTGAAATTTGAAAAAAAAAACAAATCACACAAGCCAAGCTAAAAACTTGGCGTGCGTCAATTTTTAAAGACCAAGCGAAACTAAAAAACTTGGCGTGCAGGGTTGAGAAAAATAAGCCCGGGAGGTGCCGCAGGATTTCCACCAGATAAGATAGAAAATTATTATGCCTACACTACAATCTCGATTTAAGCAAGAGCTCTCACACCATTTGCCACGTCGAAGCTTAAGCTCTCACACCATGTGCCACGTTGATCGATATCCGCCGCATAGTGGGGGGGGACTCTTGCTTGTATCGAAGCTGCATAAATCGAGATCGCAGTGTACTTATATAGTGATAACACAGATTATCCCGAGTATATTTTACTGTCAAATATGTGGTTTGCTCGCATGTAGTACTAACGCATTATGTGCAATGATCGTTATGAGATTTTCGAATTCAACCGTAATTCGAGCATCGCTTTTTATATTGTCAATTAGAATTTTGAATATTCTAATACACTCGCTCAATCGTCACGTGCATACACGACAATCATCGTAAATCCAGGCCTGGTCTCATTCCTGTGTACGTCGTGGATGTCATCGCCATTCAATATTCAAGATCGAGTATTTAATATTTAGACGATTGACCGTTAAGAGAGGAAACTAGAACATGAATCGTTATGAAAATAAAATATCGTTTTATATGTTTGTCAAGTATATGGGTATACACGTTCCAGCCTGCGCCGCTACTGCTGACGCCGGCGCTGCGACGCCTTTGTCGGTTTATTCCGAGACCGTCTCTCGCGGAGTTAAGACACTCTCCCTTTGTTGGCTGAAGTCTAATAAAACCTTTTCTCATATCTCTGTGTTGGCAACGAATTCAGACGTACATAGAAGCATAGTTCCTATTCCTTCGGACGAACTGGGGTACACTATGCGAATGGGGTACAAAGTATACCCCAATAGCATAGTGTACCCCAGTTCGTCCGAAGGTATAGGAACTGTGCTTCTATGTACGTCTGAATTCGTTGGTGTTGGCTTGCGCCCTTTATTTATAATCCTATCAGGTTATGGTGACAGCACGCTTCTACTGCGCGATTTGCAGTGAAATCAGTTGTGTAATTGTTAGCAAGTGAAGTGCTTTGTTACGAGTAAGGACCAAAGTTGAGCAGCGCTCACGTGCATTGCCTCTCGTAGTTTTCTCTTTCGATTGATGGGAAAGAGGAAAGTATGTCAGAAGGAACATTGTCGGCCGGAGACAGTGCTGGCGGGAAAAACAACGCCGACGCAAGCAGCAGCAGGAGGGCGGGTGAGTCGAAGAGGCTTTGTTAACGCGGCGACAGTAATGGCGTATTGGCGTGAGGCAGTGTGAGGCGCGCTCGCCGAGAGGCAGTACGTGCGCACTCGATAAGTCAAAGGAAGCCGACGCGAGTCGAACGTTCCGCGAGCAGCGAACAAGATAGCGAGCCGTTTCTGTAAACCAAAGTTTTTAGACACTCGTGACTATTTTCGAAGTTTTTCTTTCTTTCGAAGTTAATTCACAATTGAAATTTTATTTTCTCAAAGTTAGTTTTTTATACATAAAAATAATAAAAATAAAATACAGTCGTACGAAAGTTGCAATTTAATGGAGAAAAATGAAATCACTAATTTCTACTCATCTCAACAGCCAAACTACAAGAAATTAAACTTGCACTATGGAAGAAGTACCAGTTGGATGTCACTCATCCGCATGAAGGGATCTATTTGGTTGAAAGAAGTATAAGCAAGTCTGGATTTTGTCTCGCTTTTACCAATGCGAAGATTATTCAAGTTGCCCTAGTGGATGAAGTCACCACTGAATCACGGTGATTTTTTACGGTGACAAAGTGCCCACAAAATCACCGAGATCTTGGTGATTTTAAGGTGATTCCACGGTGATTCTCACGGTGATTGTCACCGTCACAAAATCACCGTGACAATCACCGTGGAATCACGTTGGAATCACCATAAAATCACCAAGATCTCGGTGATTTTGTGGGCACTTTGTCACCGTAAAAAATCACCGTGATTCAGTGGTTTTTTAGGGTGAAAACATCGTCACCCAATCCGCTAGGGTGGTGAGTTAATTTTTTTAAACATACCGTTAAGTCGTGCACTGATGCGCTCTGTACGCAGGCGTGTACGGAATGGACAATTACCGAAGATGCGCACTGATTCGCTCTGCGCCAGAGTGATAATTTTTTGTCACTGAAGCTTTTCTCTGTCCGTCTCGCCTCGTGTGGTGTTTGGCCAACACAACACGTGAAGTGAAGCGTGTAAATATTTTACACTGAAGTGAAGAAGCAACGATTTTTGCTTGAAGTGAAGGTTGCATGACATATTGTCTGCATCGACGTTGAGCCTGATCAATTCAACGTCTGAAGCGAAGAAATTCTAGTGTTGCGTACAGCTTGTTGATGGATTTTATTTCACAACACTAATTCCTTTTGTTTTTTTTATTTCTCAGGTTTGGACGCCTTATCCCAATTACAAATTGGTTGGTTGCAAGCAACCTTCGAAAATATGATCGTAAGTGAAGGCAAGAAGAAGGGCGTTGCTCTTCGTCCGAAGACAACACCTCCTCCCATTTCACCACCACTTCAGCCGAATCCTCTGCTTGAAGTCATTGCAAATCTCGAAAAAAAGTAGAGGCAAATAAGAAGGAAGCTGATGCCTTTTTCGAGCGGTTGAAAAAGAATGTCGATCCTCGTCTCGATCAGCTAGCCCAAGACGGTCACACCTCATGAGAATCGCGAGGTGGTCAGATGGGGTGTACCCCACCCCAAGCACTTTAGAGCGCTGTAGCATTTCGTAGAATTATTTTGGGGGCTCAACAAAAATTCAGAACATATTTCAAACGTTTCTCAATAATCCTATGCAAGAACGGAACGAAAATTTTAATTAGAAGTATGTTAAAAAAATTTTTGAAAAAAAAATCCGCGAAAAAGCCCTTTTTGACAAAAAATGCTGTATTTTTTTCATTTTTTGACATATCAATAAATTACAAGCAGGCTCTAATTTGTGAAAGCATTCTCTTTCTGGTGAGTATAATAGTTTTTGTAGGTTTTCTAAAAAGTATATTTATTTTGCACTATGAACATGCGGGTTTCAGCGGTAAAATGATGTACAAGATGTCAAAGATTTTTCATGTATAATGATAACTGTTTTATTCAAAAATAAAAAATTGATGTATAAATTACAAAAATACATGAAAACAGTGTTTTAAAATAAAAATTTACTCAATACCGAGTGCACATTCGGTGCACATATATGCCCGATGCTCGTCGCACATGGGGCGCTCGCACGAAGGACACAACCAATGAGTCTTTCTATCTTTTTTTCGATTACACAAGCCACATCTAGCCTGTTTGTCCAATTTTTGTCGATTTTGGTCGCGCGGCGGGGCCTCACGACTTAAAATACAAGCAATTCCTTTTTTGATGTTGTGGCGTAACGTCGGATTGGTGTATCTCTCTGTTAGATGATCCCGTACCAGATAGGAATAGAGGGTTTTCAAGCAATGTTCTGCCGTTATCACGGTTGAATCTCCGGCATTATAATGCTTGCATTTCAGCAAAATTCTAGCATTTACTGCTGCTTGGTCTAACATCCCAAAAAAGACCCGCAATGGCCACCTGTTTGTTTTTCTGCTAACGGTATGAGCATGGACTAATTTATCGAACATGTCAGTGCCCCCTTTCGTTGCGTTGTAGTGCTGAATGATTTCTGGCTTATCATCTACCTCTTCAGTACTATTAGAATAAGTTGATGCTACGAGTACGATCTTATTTTTCTTTGGATGGTAAGATAGGAGCGTCAGGTCCTTTGCAAAGCAGTATTTTGCTGCAGGGGACTCTTTAGCTGCAACTTTCATCTCCTGGAGAATTTGCCGCTTATTTTTTTTTAGTGTCCCCGTAAATGTTGTCTTCTAGCATTTTTTGAAAAAACGGGATAGCGGAAAACCAGTTGTCGCACGTTACCGTGCGCCTCGTGCCGTGAATTGGAGCAGTGACTTCCTGCAAAAAATACTCTGTCACGGGTTGATTCCGAGGAGTGGTGGTTTTTCCCAGATATGGAATAGCATTGTACAGGGTGTATAAAAATGATGTGTCGCCACTTCGCCCAGTAAATCTCCAGCTTGAGATCGGTGGAGATCTATCAAAATTTGTAGCCGCAAAATTGACCTTGACCCTGAAATTCAAGGTCAAATTTTTTTATTGGCTTAAAAAATTCTACTTCTTAAGAGGAACAAAAGTCAGAAAGGAATCATAAGTCGGAGATGCGTCCTTCAACCCGAAACGACAATGTCAATTCGAAAAAAATCGAAAAAGTGCGTTCTTACAAAATATTGTTCACAGAAACACGGGATAAGAATTTAAATAATTATAAAAAAAGCTTTTCAACGCAGACACTTCAATATTTATTAATTGGAATCAAGAAATGTTGCAATTGCATGACGCTGACCACACTAAGGTGGATGAATCGGCATGAGATGGGTGACACAGATCTTTGCGATATCCCTTTGTCGCGTTACCACTACGAGCATCTAATTCCCTAGCTCATTGTTGCCGAAAATCAATTAACACATAGTTCCGCTGGATTAACCTTGACCCTAAAACTCAAAGTCAGTTTCAAAGTCAATTCATCTCGTTAAGAGGCATCTAATTCTCGTAGAAACGACGAGTCAGGAATGAACCTTTCAATATCAAGCCGTCAAAACATATAAAAAATGTGCGTTTTTCATTTAGTTCGGAGGGATAAAATTCGGAACTGAAGAATAATTATAACGGCAATCGATATAACTAGAAAGACTTTACGTCTGGCACACAGCACGCCTGCTATTCTATGAAAACAAAGCTTTAGATGGCCAGGTTTGCGATAAACGAATTTGATCTTAACAATAGTTGTTGTCACCTACACATTTCAGAGTCATATCGTGCTTGTGTGACCGTGCACGAGTTGCTTAAACATATTCATCAGCGGCAGACCATTAGCGTTACCCGGAATACACCACGTGGAGGTTATAAAAAAATCAACAAAAAAACTGTGTTCTGTCGTCGCAGTCCCATTGATCTCCATCATCGTCGAGGTCTTTATCATCGCAGTCTCGGTCATCTCTAGGATCGTCGCAGTTTAGGTCGGTTCTATCATCGTCGAAGTGTTTGTCGTCGCAATCCCGGTCATCTCTATCATAGTCAAAGTCCTTGTCGTTGCATTTTGGGTCAACTTTATCGTCGAAGTCTTTCGTCGCAGTCTCGGTCAATCCTATCATCGTCGCAGTCTTTGTCATTGCAATTTCGATCAACTTTATCGTTGTCGAAGTCTATCGTCGCAGTCTTGGACAATTATATCATTGTCGAAGTCTGTCGCCGTAGTCTCGGTCAACTCTATCATAATCGAAGTCTTTAGCGTTGCAGTCCAGGTCATTTCTATCGCAGTCAGTCTTTGTCGTGGCAGTTTTGGTCATCTCTAGCATTATCGAAGTCGTTGTGGTCGCTCCATCGGTGATCGCCCTCACTACCTGAATCTTTGTTGGCCCTATCACTGTCGTCACTGTCGTAATAACATGAATCGTGGTCGGCGACCACATCGTGGTCGTGGACGAGATGGACGAGATCAACGTCTTATGTTGCGCGCTATTGATCAAGCTTTCGGAAACTTTGGAAGAGCTCGCGAAATTTATCGTCAGTTACTTCTTGATCGGGCAAACGGTCATCCTCTACGGCCGGGGGCAATTCCAGATCGTCGTGAGTTTCAACGACTCGAAGAGCGGTTCAACGATCAGGAGAGGTTTGAGGTGCGGAACGCTGGATATCGAAGAGCCGGTCGTCCTCGTGTTCATTGGAACATTAAAGAGCGTGTCATTGCTCTTGCACGAGCTTTTCCCGTCATGGGTTTACGTCGAATAGCCGCTCGCGTTGGTATAGCGCACATGCCGGTGCATCGCATAATTCTTGAAGAGGGCCACGACCTTACCGCGTCCAATCTGTTCAGGCACTATATCCTGGAGATTACCGCGCTTGTCGTAATTTTTATTGATGGATGCTACAGAAACTGGAGGGAGATCCTCATTTTTTTGAACGCATTCTGTTTACCGATGAGGCGAGCTTCTCCAGCACCGCAATCGTGAACCGGCAGAACTTACGCATCTGGGCTGAGAGGAATCCTCGTGCGATGATGCAACGAGTTCACCAGGGACGTTTTTCAGTAAACGTTTGGGCAGGTATCATTGGGAACACCCTGATAGGTCCAGTCTACCTTCCACTGAGATTGAACAGTCGCAATTATTTGTACTTTCTGCAACGCGATTTAATGCCGCGTCTGAGGGCCATGATTCCACGACATGCTCGCCATCGCATTTTTTTTATGCACGACGGAGCACCACCTCATTTCGGTCTTCAAGTCCGTGCATTCTTAAACGAAATGTTTGGATCGCGTTGGCTCGGTCGTCGGCCTGCTCCGCATCTCTGGCCACCACGTTCTCCAGACCTAAATCCCTTGGACTTTTTTTTCTGGGGAGCACTCCAGGCTATCGTCTACAGAGAAGGTCGAGCGATTAGGACGCCGGTAGATCTGAGACGCCGAATCGATGAGGGAGTTGCCAGGTTGATGCGAAACCGAGAACTTCTTCTCAGGGTTTCGAGAAACTTGGAGGCACGGTTGCGAGCGTGCTTGCGTAATGGTGGCCGGCATGTGGAAGCTGGAGAACAAGCTAGAATGCTTCGAGCAATTAGACATGATGGTTCGATTCTCTGGGTTCCTCGACGCCGCCGCCATCAACGACCGCGTCATAATGAAGCAGGAGACGACTAATCCAACATTGCATACGCACCCGACACACAGTCGTCATTGAAATGATTTGAAACGAATCTTTCGAAACGGACAACAAAACACAACGGCCCTTTTCAGGGCCAAGGGATACCAGGCAGACAACCTCCACGTGGTGTAGTCCGGGTAACGCTAATAGTCTGCCGCTAATGAAGATGTTTAAGCAACTCATGACAAGAACTATTGTTAAGATCAAAATCGCTTATCGTAAACCTGGCCATCTAAAGCCTTGTTTTCATAGAACAGCAGGCGTGTTGTGTGCCAGACATCAAGTCTGTCTAGTTATATCGATTGCCTTTTTAATTATGTTTCAGTTCCGAATTTTATCCCTCCGAACTAAATGAAATACGCATATTTTATTTATGTTTTGACGGCTTGATATTGAAAGGTTCAGTCCTAACTCGTCGTTTCTACGAGAATTAGATGCCTCTTAACGAGATGAATTGACTTTGAAACTGACTTTGAGTTTTAGGGTCAAGGTTAATTCAGCGGGACTATGTGTTAATTGATTTTCGGCAACAATGAGCTAGGGAATTAGATGCTCGTAGTGGTAACGCGACAAAGGGATATCGCAAAGATCTGTGTCACCCATCTCATGCCGATTCATCCACTTTAGTGTGGTCAGCGTCATGCAATTGCAACATTTCTTGATTCCAATTAATAAATATTGAAGTGTCTGCGTTGAAAAGCTTTTTTTATAATTATTAAAATTCTTATCCCGTGTTTATGTGAACAATATTTTGTAAGAACGCACTTTTTCGATTTTTTTCGAATTGACATTGTCGTTTCGGGTTGAAGGACGCATCTCCGATCTATGGTTCCTTTCTGACTTTTCTTCCTCTTAAAAAGTAGAATTTTGTAAGCCAATAAAAAAATTTGACCTTGAATTTCAGGGTCAAGGTCAATTTTGCGGCTACAAATTTTGATAGATCTCCACCGATCTCAAACTGGAGATTTACTGGGCGAAGTGGCGACACATCATTTTTATACACCCTGTACTATAAAAAAAACGCGCAGTGTCAATTATTATTCTAAATATAAATAATTAGAGTAAATTAGGTCATTACCATGTAAGAGGTGACCGCATCATTCAGAGAAATTATTTTGATGCCATACTTGTCGGGCTTTGATTTTATATACATTCTAAACATGCATCTTCCTCGAAAGCCCAGAAGTTGTGCGTCCACAGTACACTTGTAGTGGGGGGTGTAGTATTTCTGACAGTTTGCGATGAATTTTTGCCATAATTCTCGAATCGGTGCGAACCTATCCGCCGCATTTCGCGTAGGTTTATTATCGAAGCGCAGACAAGAGAATAAAAAACTGAAACGGGCTCTCGGCATCGTGCATCTATATACTGTAATAGAATTGATCTTGTCCCATAAAAAGTGGTAATTTACATCGCTCTGTTTCCACCAGCCACTGTAATACAACAGACCAATGAGAGCTGTAATTTCAATTTTATCCGTGAAAGCATGATACGTTTCCATGTTTTTATCCTCCGCCACCATCCTTGAGCAAACGTCCGCAATTTGAGTATTAGTGTGCTGAACAATCATGTCAATCATATCAGAATCAAATAACAAATCCCAGAATTCTTCGATGGTTGAGGCATTTGTGTTGGCTGGGCCAGGAATGAAAACCGGCGGCAGCTCACGCATACGATCTACAATAACATGTATACGTCAGAATATTTTTCAAAGCAAAAGCGAATGTTTACATCGCTCACGCTTGTCATCTGTCTTTGTATACACACAGAAGAATCGATTACATACCTGATTGACGTGTTGGTTTCTTTGTTCCCCACTTAAAGCCATCTTTGCCTCGTAGAACCGTTGCGGGACGACCCCGAGCTCTTGACTGAAGAAGTCTTTCATTTAGCGAAACATTTTCCAGATCGGATTCATCTTCGTTACTTGACGAATCAGAAGATTCTGATTATTCATAAATATGATCTTCAATATCTGAACAATTACCACCAATGGGATCGTTGTCTTCAACGTCCTCAAGTAACTGCTGTTGGAACGATCGCGGTCGCAGATTGTACGGCATCTAATATTCACAATAAAATTTATAAAAAAAAATCTAAATGACTGAAATGAACATATATACTTACAGTATTGAAAAAAAACTTCAAATCCACAAAAAAAATCACTTTTGGCACAATTTTCTTGCAATATGGTCATACGGGGTGTGGCGCACCCCAGAATTTTCGATCGTCCGGTTCAAGCGACTATAGAAGCTAGACTAACGCGCGAAATTTGTTCCCACTACCTGAGCCTCAAGAGGAAGGTTCAATCTAACTGTAAGTTGGGGTAACAGTGTCGGATTGGGGAATTTCCCAGGTAAAATATCAGGTCGAAAATGGCCTGGGGTGGGCCACACCCCGTGTGACCGTCTTGGGCTAGACACGAAGCTCGATGCTAATCATTCAGAACTGATCAAGGCTCTAAGCGGTGTATCAGTTGGTGACCGAGGTTCGAATGTCCAAACAGGAGTGCTTCAGCAGAAGAGAAATCTCATCGAGCAGCTTGAAGTTCTGAAGAATCCCTACCACATCGAATCTCATCTGCGTAAGGACACACTAAAGGTCGATGACCTTGAAGTTGAAGGCAGTGAAGAGCAGGTTCCCCAATCGAACCAAAGCGTTGAAAGTGGTGAGATCGTCGAGGACGTATCTGAAGACTCGCTTGGTGATGCAACTTATCGTCCTCAGCACATGTAATGTAAAGACCCAGCCGCCGAAACGACTGAATCCATGCTAACTCGCCTTTACAGGCAGACGCTGCCGTCCTCAGCACACTGAAAACATCGTCATGAGCGTGACGAAAGACTTCAGCGGCCCTATCGCTGACATATTGCCACCATCGGGTGGGGACAGGCTTCGCAATGAGCCTGAAAGGATGCTGCGAGAAAGTGTGACTAACGGCATAACGAAGGTCGGTCCGATACCTTCAGGGCCCAAGCATGGGGATCTTCAAGGCATGTCGCTTCTTGACATGAATATTAATCTGACGGAGACGCCGCAAGATACCTCAGATCAACGATCCGAAGCTCTAGCTCTCCGTCAAGACACTCGCTCACAACAAAAGCAGCAGACGGGACGTTCAAGCAATGATGAAAGTACTTTTCGTGAGGAGGTTCGTGAGGTTGAAGGACGCATCTCCGATCTATGGTTCCTTTCTGACTTTTCTTCCTCTTAAAAAGTAGAATTTTGTAAGCCAATAAAAAAATTTGAAGGACGCATCTCCGATCTATGGTTCCTTTCTGACTTTTCTTCCTCTTAAAAAGTAGAATTTTGTAAGCCAATAAAAAAATTTGACCTTGAATTTCAGGGTCAAGGTCAATTTTGCGGCTACAAATTTTGATAGATCTCCACCGATCTCAAACTGGAGATTTACTGGGCGAAGTGGCGACACATCATTTTTATACACCCTGTACTATAAAAAAAACGCGCAGTGTCAATTATTATTCTAAATATAAATAATTAGAGTAAATTAGGTCATTACCATGTAAGAGGTGACCGCATCATTCAGAGAAATTATTTTGATGCCATACTTGTCGGGCTTTGATTTTATATACATTCTAAACATGCATCTTCCTCGAAAGCCCAGAAGTTGTGCGTCCACAGTACACTTGTAGTGGGGGGTGTAGTATTTCTGACAGTTTGCGATGAATTTTTGCCATAATTCTCGAATCGGTGCGAACCTATCCGCCGCATTTCGCGTAGGTTTATTATCGAAGCGCAGACAAGAGAATAAAAAACTGAAACGGGCTCTCGGCATCGTGCATCTATATACTGTAATAGAATTGATCTTGTCCCATAAAAAGTGGTAATTTACATCGCTCTGTTTCCACCAGCCACTGTAATACAACAGACCAATGAGAGCTGTAATTTCAATTTTATCCGTGAAAGCATGATACGTTTCCATGTTTTTATCCTCCGCCACCATCCTTGAGCAAACGTCCGCAATTTGAGTATTAGTGTGCTGAACAATCATGTCAATCATATCAGAATCAAATAACAAATCCCAGAATTCTTCGATGGTTGAGGCATTTGTGTTGGCTGGGCCAGGAATGGAAACCGGCGGCAGCTCACGCATACGATCTACAATAACATGTATACGTCAGAATATTTTTCAAAGCAAAAGCGAATGTTTACATCGCTCACGCTTGTCATCTGTCTTTGTATACACACAGAAGAATCGATTACATACCTGATTGACGTGTTGGTTTCTTTGTTCCCCACTTAAAGCCATCTTTGCCTCGTAGAACCGTTGCGGGACGACCCCGAGCTCTTGACTGAAGAAGTCTTTCATTTAGCGAAACATTTTCCAGATCGGATTCATCTTCGTTACTTGACGAATCAGAAGATTCTGATTATTCATAAATATGATCTTCAATATCTGAACAATTACCACCAATGGGATCGTTGTCTTCAACGTCCTCAAGTAACTGCTGTTGGAACGATCGCGGTCGCAGATTGTACGGCATCTAATATTCACAATAAAATTTATAAAAAAAAATCTAAATGACTGAAATGAACATATATACTTACAGTATTGAAAAAAAACTTCAAATCCACAAAAAAAATCACTTTTGGCACAATTTTCTTGCAATATGGTCATACGGGGTGTGGCGCACCCCAGAATTTTCGATCGTCCGGTTCAAGCGACTATAGAAGCTAGACTAACGCGCGAAATTTGTTCCCACTACCTGAGCCTCAAGAGGAAGGTTCAATCTAACTGTAAGTTGGGGTAACAGTGTCGGATTGGGGAATTTCCCAGGTAAAATATCAGGTCGAAAATGGCCTGGGGTGGGCCACACCCCGTGTGACCGTCTTGGGCTAGACACGAAGCTCGATGCTAATCATTCAGAACTGATCAAGGCTCTAAGCGGTGTATCAGTTGGTGACCGAGGTTCGAATGTCCAAACAGGAGTGCTTCAGCAGAAGAGAAATCTCATCGAGCAGCTTGAAGTTCTGAAGAATCCCTACCACATCGAATCTCATCTGCGTAAGGACACACTAAAGGTCGATGACCTTGAAGTTGAAGGCAGTGAAGAGCAGGTTCCCCAATCGAACCAAAGCGTTGAAAGTGGTGAGATCGTCGAGGACGTATCTGAAGACTCGCTTGGTGATGCAACTTATCGTCCTCAGCACATGTAATGTAAAGACCCAGCCGCCGAAACGACTGAATCCATGCTAACTCGCCTTTACAGGCAGACGCTGCCGTCCTCAGCACACTGAAAACATCGTCATGAGCGTGACGAAAGACTTCAGCGGCCCTATCGCTGACATATTGCCACCATCGGGTGGGGACAGGCTTCGCAATGAGCCTGAAAGGATGCTGCGAGAAAGTGTGACTAACGGCATAACGAAGGTCGGTCCGATACCTTCAGGGCCCAAGCATGGGGATCTTCAAGGCATGTCGCTTCTTGACATGAATATTAATCTGACGGAGACGCCGCAAGATACCTCAGATCAACGATCCGAAGCTCTAGCTCTCCGTCAAGACACTCGCTCACAACAAAAGCAGCAGACGGGACGTTCAAGCAATGATGAAAGTACTTTTCGTGAGGAGCAGCCCGGTCACTCGTCATGGGATTCGTCCACTCCGATTGGTCAGGTAATGAATTCAGATTCGAGACTTAATAATCCGTTCCGTGTTAGCTTCAGGGAAACAACCGACGTAAGTAATATCTCTCTCACGATCCTTGATGAAGTTAAAAAAATGTTGAAGGATAAGTCAATTCAAAGAATAACAGGTTCGAAGGATGGAAGTCGCGTCAACATCGAAGTTTCACACGCGGAGAGCAATATTAACAGACGTTATGTGCTAGACAAGTACATACGTTTTGAAACGTTTTAAAATCTGTTTTTCACTGAATTAAAGTCGAGAAAGTTGTACTATATCTTTGAAGAAGATGAGCGCGATAAAGTTGAAACCGAGAAACTTAAGAATAACGAAGTCAAAGTAAAGGACATACTGATAAATCATACTTAGTGCATCATACAATAATATGTTTGCATATTTAAAAAGTCCAGTCGAGATATTGAAAAAAATTAAACGCGTAAAACAAGCATAAATGGGAATTAATGAAAGCATATCTTTCAAAAAGTTGGTTCAATTAAGATATGATAAAAGCAAGGAATCCGCCTTCGATTTTGTTGAAAAATTTGAAGCAGCGGTTAGGCAATATGACGCTTTTTCCTTAAGCGGAAATTGTCCTGAAGAATTGAAGAGAAACTTGTTCTATAACGCAGTTGAAAAATCAATTCCAGAAGTCGTATCGACAGATGTCGTCGGAAAGAATACGACCGGCAAAAGAATGCCCTATGATGTTCTAAAGGATGTTGTTTTACAAGCTGGTCCACGTTTTGCGCAGCAACCGCCGAAGGCTATGAACGCTCAGAGGAACAAGAACTTCGATGATCTGCCGCAGGCTGATACTGATGAGTGCCACCACTGTGGACGCAAAGGACACTGGAAGGACAGCTGTCCCGATAAAGACAAGAAGCTTTGTTTTGTATGCAAGTCGCCTAATCACATGGCGGACTTCCATAAGCAGGGGGGTCGTAAAAGACACACGGAAGGCAACTATGAAGGGCCAAACAAGAGACAAACGGTGTATCCAAGGAATAGAGGCAATTTCAACAACAGAAGTGTTGGTAACGGCAACTCTGCGCAAAGTAGAAGCTCTCAAGGTAAGGGTAGTGGTGGACGAGCTCCATCACACTATCAAGCAGGTAAAAGGAAAAACTTTAAGGGTAAAAAATGCTACTTAATTGAGGAAGACTCTTCGGATTCCTCAGAGTGTCAATTGGACATTGAAAACGGTGAAACGCGTGTTGAGGAGTTCTTGGGTGATACGGGCGCGACGGATCACATTGCTAATTCATGACTTGTATACAAGTCGTTAGATTCAAGTAGTGCCGGATTGATTAATTGCGCGAACAAAAACAGTAATGCAGATTTGTCATACGAAGGCCGTGGTACTGTTGAATTGAAGTCGCGAGACGGTAAGATAGTTGACTTGAACGACGTTATATATGCAAAGGATCTCTCGAGCAATCTGCTTTCTCTGAGAAAATTGGCTGACAAAGGCATGCAGATTTTTCTTGACAACCAACGTATAAATATAAATGATCCGGTCTCACGAAATTCGATATTGACGGGTCTGTATAGGAAGCCTTTTTGGGAAATTGAAGTAAATCGTAAAGACTTGAACACGCGCAATATTGAACCAACGATGAAATCCATATTCTTGAATCTGGCGACGAGAAGTGGCAAAGTAGTTAAAAGACTCGATGGTGAGATTAAAAATCGTAAAAAACAAGTTCAGTGTAAATCGGAAAAGAACACAAATGACGGCAATAACTCTAAAAGCGAAGTTGAAAGCGAAGTTGGTAAGCTTAGAAAAGTATTAGGTGTACAAATAAGTTTCCGCGGTTTTTTATAAAAAATTAGGAATTTATTGTGAAGGAACAGTACATTACGTTTTATTCAAAGTATTTTCCATCATTTGCCACTACTTTTCCCCATCTTTCTGGCACCATTCGGATACCCCGTCGAAAAAACTCTTCATCTTTTGACGCTATCCACAAATCTACCCAATTTTTGGTGTCTTCATATGATGTGAAGCGCTGCTCAGACAGACCATGTGCCATCGACCGGAACAGGTGATAATCGGAAGGGGCTAAGTCTGGTGAATACGGCGGGTGGGATAAGACTTCCCAGTTGAGTGTTTCCAAATATGTTTTTACCGGCGCCGCAACATGTGGACGAGCATTATCGTGTAAAAGAATAATTTTGTCGTGTCTGGAGTAGTAATGGGCGCGTTTTTCCTTGAGTGCCCGACTCAATCTCATCAATTGTGTTCGGTAGAGAGCTCCAGTAATGGTTTCGCAGGTTCTTTGTCCGTTCCGTTCCGTTGTCCATTCTTTGTCCTTCACGTCAAACTCACCGTTCTTAAACTTTTGAAACCATTCCTGACAACTTCTCTCACTTAAAGCAGCTTCACCATATGCTTCTAGAAGCAATCGATGCGCCTCAGCTGCAGATTTTTTCACATTAAAGAAGTAAATCAAAAGTTCCCGCAAATGATGCTTATTCGGCACAAAACTTGACATTTTTGCACGAAAAAAATTACGTGATGCTGATACGGAATCACTAGTACTTTAAGGTTATGGTGTTGCCGGATGACGAAACTTGGGATATTACGTTTTACATCTGACAATTTCTCCATAACCTTCTGGTGGGGCCATCTTTTGACAAACCGCGGAAACTTATTTGTACACCTAATAATAGAAAAGTGATGGGTTTTTAAGTGAAGGAAAACTTGAAAAATTGAATACAATAAGGCTTTGGCACACTCGCTTAGGTCACACATCTGCCAAATACATGAATGTAGTGAAGAGACTATATCCGGAAATTAAAGATTTTGACAAGAATGATTCCCATGAGGGCTTGAAAGAATGTGAAGTTTGCATAATGGCTAAGTTGCGCAAACTACCGTTCAAAAAGGTGAGAGAAAGAGCCGAAGCACCACTCTTACGAATCCATGCCGATTTGATGGGTCCGATTAAACCACGCACATTTCCGGAAAGTCCCCTAGTGGATGAAGTCACCACTGAATCACGGTGATTTTTTACGGTGACAAAGTGCCCACAAAATCACCGAGATCTTGGTGATTTTAAGGTGATTCCAACGTGATTCCACGGCGATTGTCACGGTGATTTTGTGACGGTGACAATCACCGTGAGAATCACCGTGGAATCACCTTAAAATCACCAAGATCTCGGTGATTTTGTGGGCACTTTGTCACCGTAAAAAATCACCGTCATTCAGTGGTGACTTTATCCACTAGGGAAGGCAATGCACTTGATGCATATTCAGACGCAAGCTAGGCTGACAGTAAAGAATCATTGACGACTTGCGGCTATGTTATTAGACTTTATGGTGATCCAATTGCGTGGAGAACTAAAAAGCAGAGAAATGTGTCAGTATCAACTTGTGAAGCAGAGTATGTTGCGATGAGTGAAGCGTGCCTGGAGTTAGCAGCATTAACTGATACTATGGAACGAGTGACACAAAGTTCCATTTGTCCAGTTACTCTATACTGTGACAATAATGCTGCTAGATCTAACACAGAAGTGCAAGGTGGTGTAAGGTTGAGACATTTGAGAACAATTAGAGAGAACTATGTAAAACAATGCGTTAGAGAAGGTTTAATTGATATTAAATGGGTACAATCGAAAGATCAGTTAGCAGACATATTCACGAAGCCGTTATCATTCGTGATCCATAACAAGCTTGCGAGCTTGCTTCTTAACACGTGCTTTGATTAATTACAGATCCTGTACGTTACGGCTACGACGTCACCGAGCGTAAGGAATATACTGAAGAAGTATTACGGTCCAATATATAGTGACCAAAGATTTGACTTCGCTTGGTATCAACCAAAGAGAAGATAGACTTGCGTCTTTGACGAATTTAATATTAAGTTGATGACTGATTGTGTCTGCGATATTTGCTTAATTTATAAACCGAAAGGAGTCTATTCTTGATACTAGTAGTTTGTAGGCACTTTTTGATACCTATGTAAGTAACAAGCACGACAGATTCTCTCGTGAGGGAGTCTCAAGTATATGGGTATACACGTATGTGTGCGACTCGTATATGCGTGGTTGTTAGTTCCAGCCTGCGCCGGCGCTGCGACGCCTTTGTCGGCTTATTCCGAGACCGTCTCTCGTGGAGTTAAGACACTCTCTCTTTGTTGGCTGAAGTCTAATAAAACCTTTTCTCATATCTCTGTGTTGGCTTACGCCCTTTATTTATAATCCTATCAATATTACACCGAGAAAATTTATGATAAAAGAAGTAGCAACGATATTTATGATTATTGAAACCACTATGTGCTATAAAGCCGTTACCGTGTTTCAGGATGAAATAGGGCGAAATTACGAACGACGATGATATTGAATGTATATTTCGTTTGCCTTTATTGTCACGCGTCTTATCTATTCGGGATCGTGGTTGAGAGGGATTAAGCCTCATCGTCTCTCTCTCTCTCTCACCGACGTGCACGAATAGAAAAGCCTCACGTATATAGGCCACAATATATGTTTACATACACGCTATGTACACACTTATCTCGTGAAACCTGAATCTATAACTATAGAACCTACAGTGCAGGGATGCTACTATGATTTATTATCAAATTCGGACATAACAAAAGGTCAATAAAAGATTCTCAACTATTCAAGAAATAATGATAATATTATTGTTCGTTTATTTAAATATAAACTGTACAAGATTTTTCTCGGTGAACTTTTCTTATCTTTACTCACTAGCTTACTCGGCCGTTACCTCTCATGTTTATTCTCATGGTTGCATATTAGTGCACTTGTGCAATTGTTTTATTTTTCATTCTTTCATGTGTTCACTCCTTCGTTAAATGGTAAGAGCAGCTGGACTCAGTTTTTCGGCGTTGAGCGTATTGGTTCTTAACCCTGCACGCCAAGTTTATTAGTTTGGCTTGGTCTTTAAAAATTTACGCATGCCAAGTTTTTAGCTTGGCTTGTGTGATTTATTTTCTTTTTTTTTTCAAATTTCAAATTTTTAAGATTTTCTTTAAATTTTCAATTTTTGTGATTTTTTTGAATTCGAATTTTCGGGATTTTTAATACTTGGCTTCCTTTTTTTTACTTCTTAGAAGTATTTTGTGGTGATTTCACTTCTTTTGAAACTTATATATACTAGTAAATACAGTATAAATTATATAGTTTTACTGTATGACTGCATTTACTGTATTATATACAGTAGATAGTATATACAAGTATATACTGGTATATACATACCAGTATACAGTACTCACCAATTGAAGTGGGACAGACAGTTTTTTCTCGATTTTGGCGAATTTTTGACCGATTTCAAAAACCCGAAAAAGTACATTCGAATAAATTACATTACCTTTCAAATGAGACTAGTTAGAAAGCAATCGGTTAATAATTAGCCAAGTGCGAGGCGATGGAGTCAGGGAATGCGAATCGCGAATTCCGGGACACCCCGGAAAAAGGTATACGCCATTGTTGAATGGCTTTCCAACTGAGACCATTCGAAAAAGCAGCTCGTGGCAACTAGAATTGAAAAAAAAAAATTTAATCGGTAGATGATATAGCCCAGGGAAGTTGAAACGGTTTTTCGATAATAACGTGCAAGTTTCTTGATCGATTGACCTGAAATTGATCGGGGAGTCGTGCTTCGTCATAGCCGACTATCTGATAAAGGTCATGTTGCAAAAAACCTCCTCGGGGATGAGATCCAGGGTTGTCCCGAACGCTCCGTGTCGGTTATTTGGATTTTTCGCAAAGGAAGTATCTTATCTCGAAAATGTGAATTGGTGCATTGTTGAGGGGAAGATTCAACGAACAAAACGTGTGGTCGTGCCATACCCGAATCGACCTGTGTCACCAGCGAGAAGGCACGGAAGAATGGCATGGAAATGCCGAAATCAAAAAAGATTGAGTCCGGTGTCGCAGGACGATGCTCAATTGTTTTTGCACTCGCCGGCTGACTGAACGACTTGTCACTACTGGGGCAAGATGGACCGATTGACGAATGATTAATATTGGAAAAAAACATTTTTATCATTTTAAGATTTTTTTCGAGACCGTTTGTTTGGCATTGCGACTTTCGCAATTATTAAGGGGTACTCGACAAAAGAAATATTGAAAAATTAATAACTACCGTGTTTTACGGTATTCAGGCTTTTCAAAAGCGTCGACTTTATCAATAAACAACTATTTTCTTCATCCTTCATTTCGCATTGCGATTTTCGCAATTATTAAGGGGTAATTGACAAAAGAAATATTGAAAAATCAATAACTACCGTGGTTTACGGTAGTCAGACTTTTCAAAAGCGTCCACTTTATCATTGCACAATGATTTTCATCATCCTTCATTTGGTATTGCGATTTTCGCAATTATTAAGGGGTTATCGACAAAAGGAATATTGAAAAATGGATAACGACCGTGTTTTACGGTATTCAGACTTTTCAAAAGAGTCTACTTCAACGTTGCACAATGATTTTCATCATCCTTAATTTGGCATTACGATTCTCGCAATTATTAAGGGGTTATCGAGAAAAAAAATATTAAAAAATCGATAACAACCATGTTTTACGGTACGCAGACTTTTCAAAAGCGTCGACTCCATCATTGCACAATGATTTTCATGATCCTTCATTTGGCCCTGCGATTTTCGCAATTATCAAGGGGTTATCGACAGAAGGAATATTGAAAAAATGATAACGACCGTGTTTTACGGTATTGAGACTATTCAAAAGCGTCCACTTTATCATTGCACAATGATTTTCATCATTTTTAATTTGGCATTGCGATTTTCGCCATTATTAAGGGGTTATTGACGAAAGAAATATTGAAAAATCGATAACGAACGTGTTTTACGGTACGCAGACTTTTCAAAAGCGTCGACTACATCATTGCACAATGATTTTCATCATCCTAAATTTGACATTGCGATTTTCGCAATGATTAAGGGGTTATGGACAAAAGAAAAATTGAAAAATCGATAACGACCGTGGTTAACGGTAGTCAGACTTCTCAGAAGTGTCCACTTTATCATTGCACAATGATTTTCATCATCCTTCATTTGGCATTGCGATTTTCGCTATTATTGAGGAGTTATCGACGAAAAAAATATTGAAAAATCGATAACTACCGTGTTTTACGGTATACGGACTTTTTAAAAGCGCCCACTTCATCATTGAACAATGATTTTCGTCATCCTTTATTTGGCATTGCGATTTTCGCAATTATTAAGGGGTTATTGGCGAAAAAAAGATTGAAAAATCAATAACTACCGTGGTTTACGGTATTCTGATTTTTCAAAAGCGTCGACTTCCTCATTACACAATGATTCTCATCATCGTTAATTTGGCGATGAAATTTTCGTAGATATTGAGGGGTTATAGACAAAAAAGATATTGAAAAATCGATAACGACCGTGTTTTACGGTATTCAGACTTTTCAAAAGCGCCCACTTCATCATTGCACAATGATTTCCATCATCCTTTATGTCACATTGCGATTTTCGCAATTATTAAGGGGTTATCGACGAAAGAAATATTGAAAAATCGATAACGACCGTGTTTTACGGTACGCAGACTTTTCAAAAGCATCGACTCCATCATTGCACAATGATTCTCATCATCCTAAATTTGGCATTGCAATTTTCGCAATTATTGAGGGGTTATGGACAAAAGAAATATTGAAAAATCGATAACGACCGTAGTTTACGGTAGTTAGACTTTTCAGAAGCGTCCACTTTATCATTGCACAATGATTTTCATCATCCTTTATTTGGCATTGCGATTTTCGCAATTATTAAGGGGTTATCGACGAAAAAAATATTGAAAATTCGATAACTACCGAGTTTTATGGTATACGGACTTTCCAAAAGTGCCCACTTCATCATTGCGCAATGATTTTCGTCATCCTTCATTTGGCATTGCGATTTTCGCAATTATTAAGGGGTAATTGACGAAAAAAATATTTAAAAATCAATAACTACCGTGGTTTACGGTATTCTGACTTTTCAGAAGCGTCGACTTCCTCATTACACAATGATTCTCATCATCGTTAATTTGGCGATGCGATTTTCGTAATTATTAAGGGGTTATAGACAAAAAAAATATTGAAAAATCGATAACGACCGTGTTTTACGGTATTCGGACTTTTCAGAAGAGTCGACTTCATCATGGCACAGTGATTTTCTTCATCCTCAATTTGGAATTGCGACTTTCACAATAATTAAGGGGATATCGATGGGAAAAATATTAAAAAATCGATAACAACCGTGTTTTACGGTATTCAGACTTTTCAAAAGAGTCCACATTACCATTGCATAAAGATTTTCATCATCCTTTATTTGGCATTGCGATTTTCGCAATTATTAAGGGGTTATCAAAGAAAAAGAATATTGAAAAATGGATAACGACCGTGTTTTACGGTATTCAGACTTTTCAAAAGAGTCTACTTCATCGATGCACAATGATTCTCATCATCCTTAATTTGGCATTACGATTCTCGCAATTATTAAGGGGTTATTGAGAAAAAAAATATTAAAAAATCGATAACAACCGTGTTTTACGGTACGCAGACTTTTCAAAAGCGTCGACTTCATCATTGCACAATGATTTTCATGATCTTTTATTTGGCCCTGCGATTTTCGCAATTATTAAGGGGTTATTGACAAAAGGAATATTAAAAAATCGATAACGACCGTGTTTTACGGTACGCAGACTTTTCAAAAGCGTCGACTCCATCATTGCACAATGATTTTCATCATCCTCAATTTGACATTGCGATTTTCGCAATGATTAAGGGGTTATGGACAAAAGAAAAATTGAAAAAAAATTTAAAAAATCGATAACTACCGTGTTTTACGGTATACGGACTTTTTGAAAGCACCCACTTTATCATTGCACAATGATTTTCGTCATCCTTCATTTGGCATTGCGATTTTCGCAATTATTAAGGGGTTATTGACGAGAGAAATATTTAAAAATCAATAACTACCGTCGTTTACGGTATTCTGACTTTTCATAAGCGTCGACTTCCTCATTACACAATGATTCTCATTATTGTTAATTTGGCGATGCGATTTTCGTAATTATTGAGGAGTTATGAACAAAAAAAATATTGAAAAATCGATAACGACCGTGTTTTCCGGTATTCAGACTTTTCAAAAGAGTCGACTTTATCATTGTACGATGACTTTCTTTACCCTCAATTTGGCATTGCGACTTTCGCAATAATAGAGGGGTTATCGACGAAAGAAATATTGAAAAATCGATAACTACTGTGTTTTACGGTATTCGGACTTTTCAAAAACGCCCTCTTCATCATTGCACAATGATTTCCATCATCCTTCTTTTCACATTGCGATTTTCGCAATTGTTAAGGGGTTATCGACGAAAGAAATATTGAAAAACCGATAACGACCGTGTTTTACGGTATTCAGACTTTTCAAAAGCGTCCACTTTATCAATGCACGATTATTTTCATCATCTTTAATTTGGCATTGCAATTCTCGCAATTATTAAGGGGTTATGGACAAAAGAAGTATTGAAAAATCGATAACGACCGTGTTTTACGGTATGCAGACTTTTCAAAAGTGTCAACTTCATCATTGCACAATGATTTTCATCATCCTTCATTTAGCATTGCGATTTTCGCTATTGTTCAGGCGTTATCGACAAAAGAAATATTAAAAAATCGATAACAACTGTGTTTTACGGTATTCAGACTTTTCAAAAGCGTCCACTTTACCATTGCATAATGATTTTCATCATCCTTCATTTGGCATTGCGATTTTCGCAATTATTAAGGGGTTAGCGAGAAAAAAAAATTAAAAAATCCATAACAACCGTGTTTTACGGTACGCAGACTTTTCAAAAGCGTCGAGTCTATCATTGCACAATGATTTTCATGATCCTTTATTTGGCCCTGCGATTTTCGCAATTATAAAGGGGTTATCGACAAAAGAAATATTGAAAAATCGATAACGACTGTGTTTTACGGTACGCAGACTTTTCAAAAGCGTCGACTCCATCATTGCACAATGATTTTCATCATCTTAAATCCGGCATTGCGATTTTCGCGATTATTAAGGGGTTATTGACGAAAGAAATATCAAAAAATCAATAACTACTGTGATTTCCGGTATTCTGACTTTTCAAAAGCGTCGACTTCCTCATTACACAATGATTCTCATCATCGTTAATTTGGCGATGCGATTTTCGTAATTATTAAGGGGTTATAGACAAAAAAAATATTGAAAACTCGATAACGTCCGTGTTTTACGGTATTCCGACTTTTCAAAAGAGTCGACTCCATCATGGCACAGTGATTTTCTCCATCCTCAATTTGGAATTGCGACTTTCACAATAGTTAAGGGGATATCGACGAAAGAAATATTGAAATCGACAACTACCGTGTTTCACGGTATTCGGACTTTTCAAAAGGGCCCACTTCATCATTGCACAATGATATTCATCATCCTTCATTTGGCATTGCGATTTTCGCAATTATTGAGGGGCTATCGACGAGAGAAATATTGAAAAATCAATAACGACTGTGTTTTACGGTATTCAGACTTTTTAAAAGCGTTGACTTCATCATTACACAATGATTATCATTATCTATATTTTCGAATTGCGATTTTTGCAATTGTCAAGGGGTTATCGACAAAAGAAATATTGAAAATTCAATAACGAGCGTGTTTTACGGTATTCAGACTTTTCAAAAGCGTCCACTTTATCATTGCACGATGACTTTTTCCATCCTCAATTTGGCATTGCGACTTTCGCAATAATTAAGGGGTTATCGACGAAAGAAATATTGAAAAATCGATAACTACTGTGTTTTACGGTATTCGGACTTTTCAAAAGCGCCCACTTCATCATTGCACATTGATTTTCATCGTCCTTCTTTTGACATTGCGATTTTCGCAATTATTAAAGGGTTTTCGACGAAAGAAATATTGAAAAATCGATAACCACCGTGTTTTACGGTATTCAGACTTTTCAAAAGCGTCCACTTTATCATTGCACAATTATTTTCATTATCTTTAATTTGGCATTGCGATTCTCGCAATTATTAAGGGGTTAGGAAAAAATAAATATTGAAAAATCGATAATGACCGTGTTTTACGGTATGCAAACTTTCAACAGAATTTCAACCGACTCGAAATTTTTTGCTTTTTTTAAATTTCATTCGTACATAATCTCTTAACAATTGTGAAATCCGCAAGGCAAAAAAAAATGATGAAAAATATTGCAAAATGACAATAGTGACTTTTTGAAAAAGTCTGAATCCCTATAAACACGGTAATTTTATATTTTGTATGACTCATTTTGTTCATACCCCCTCAATAATTGCAAGAATAGCAATGCAATAATAAGGATGATGATAACGATCGTACAATGAAAAAATGGACACTTTTCAAAAGTCTGAATCCAGATAAATACGGTAGTTCTCAATTTTTTAATATTCAATTCGTCCATAACCTCTTAGATATTGCGAAAATCGGAATGCACAAATGAGGAACATTAAAATTATTGTCCAATGAAAGAATGGACGCTTTTAAAAAATCTAAATCCCGATAAACACGCCAGTTATCGATTTTTTAATATTAAATTTGTCAATAACCCCTTAATTTTCGCGGAAATCGCAATGCAAAAATAAGGATCATAAAAATTATTGTACAATAAGAAAGTAGACGGTTTTGAAAAATCTGAATCCGGATAAACACGGTAGTTCTCGATTTTTCAATATTCAATTCGTCCATAATCCCTTAATTATTGCGAAAAACGCAATGCCAAATGAAGGATGGTGAAAACACCGTATTTATCGATTTTTCAATATTTTTTTCGTCGATAACCCCTTAATTATTGCGAAAGTCGCAATGCCAAATTAAGGATAAAGAGAATCATTGTGCAATGATAAAGTGGATGCTTTTGAAAAGTCTGAATACCGTAAAAGACGGTCGTTATCGATTTTTCAATATTTCTTTCATCGATAACCCCTTAATAATTGCGAAAATCGCAATGCCAAATGAAGGATGATAAAAATCATTGTGCAATAATGAAGTGAGCGCTTTTGAAAAGTGCGAATACCGTAAAACACGGTAGTTATCGTTTTTTTAATATTTCTTTCGTCGATAACCCCTTAATTATTGCGAGAGTCGCAATGCCAAATTAAGGAGGAAAAGAATCATTGTGCAATGATAAAGTGGACGCTTTTGAAAAGTCTGAACGATAACTCGATTTTTTTGTCGGAAACCCCTTAACAATTGCAAAAATCGGAATTTAAAAATATGGATGATGAAAATCATTGTGCAATGATAAAGTCGACGCTTTTGAAAAGTCTGACTACCGTAAAACACGCTCGTTATTGATTTTTTAATTTTTCTTTTGTCGATAACCCCTTGATAATTGCGGAAAACGCAATGTCAAATGAAGGATGATGAAAATCATAGTGCAATGATGAAGTCGAAGCTTTTGAAAAGTCTGAACACCGTAAAACACGGTCGTTATTGATTTTTCAATATTTCATCCGTCGATAACCCCTTAATAATTGCGAACGTCGCAATGCTAATTCAAGGGTGAAGAGGAACATTGTGCAATGGTGAAGTGGACGCTCCGAAAAGTCTGAATACCGTGAAACACGGTTATTATCGATTTTTCAATATTTCTTTTCTCGATAAGCCCTTAACAATTGCGAAAATCGCAATGCTAAATCAAGGATGATGAAAGTCATTGTGCAATGATAAAGTGGACGCTTTTGAAAAGTCTGACTACCGTGAAACACGGTCGTTATTGATTTTTCAATATGTCTCTTGTCGATAACCCCTTAACAATTGCGAAAATCGCAATGCCAAATTGGAGGTGATGAAAGGCATTGTTCAATGATAGAGTCGACGCTTTTGAAAAGTCTGCATACCGTTAAACACGGTCGTTATCGATTTTTCAATATTTATTTTTCCGATAACCCCTTAAAAATTGCGAGAATCGCATTGCCAAATTAAGGATGATGAAAATCATTGTGCATTGATAAAGTTGACGCTTTTGAAAAGTCTAAATACCGTAAAAGACGGTCGTTATCGATTTTTCAATATTTCTTTTTCCGAACCCCCCTTAATAATTGCGAGAATCGCAATGTTAAATTGAGGATGATGAAAATCATTGTGCAATGATGAAGTCACCGCTTTTGAAAAGTCTACATACTGCAAATTACGGTAGTTATCGATTTTTTAATATTTCTTTCATCGATAACCCCTCAATTATTGCGAAAGTCGCAATGACAAATTGAGGATGGAGAAAATCATTGTGCAATGATAAAGTGGATGCTTTTGAAAAGTCTGAATACCGTAAAACACGGTAGTTATCAATTTTTTAATGATTCTTTCGTCGATAACCCCTTAACAATTGCGAAAATCGCAATGCCAAATAAAGGATAATGAAAATCATTGTGCAATGATGAACCGAGCGCTTTTGAAAAGTCTGAATACCGTAAAACACAGTAGTGATCGATTTTTCAATATTTCTTTTGTCCATAACCCCTCAATAATTGCGAGAATCGCAATGCTAAATTAAGGATGATGAAAATCATTGTGCATTGATAAAGTGGACCCTTTTGAAAAGTCTGAATACTGTAAAACACGGTCGTTATCGATTTTTTTAATGTTTCTTTCGTCGATGACCCCTTAATAATTGCGAAAATCGCAATGCCAAATGAAAGATGATGAAAATCATTGTGCAATGATGAAGTGGGCGCTTTTGAAAAGTCCGTATACCGTAAAACACTGTAGTTATCGATTTTTCAATATTTTTTTCGTCGTAAACCCCTTAATTATTGCGAAAGTCGCAATGCCAAATTAAGAATGATGAAAATCATTGTGCAATGATAAAGTGGACTCTTTTGAAAAGTCTGAATACCGTCAAACACGGTCATCATTGATTTTTCAATATTTCTTTCGTCGATAACCCCTTAATAATTGCGAAAATCACAATTCCAAATTGAGGATGATGAAAATCATTGTCCATTGATAAGGTGGACTTTTTTGAAAAGTCTGAATACCGTAAACCACGGTATTTCTTGATTTTTCAATAATTGTTTCATCAATTACCCCTTAATAATTACGAAAATCGCATCGCCAAATTAACGATGATGAGAATCATTGTACAATGAAGAAGTCGACGCTTTTGAAAAGTCAGAATACCGTAAACCACGGTAGTTATTGATTTTTCAATATTTCTTTCGTCGATAACCCCTTAATAATTGCGAAAATCGCAATGCCAAATGAAGGATGAAGAAAATAATTGTGCAATGATAAAGTCGACGCTTTTGAAAAGCCTGAATACCGTAAAACTTGGTAGTTATTTATTTTTCAATATTTCTTTTGTCGATTACCCCTTAATAATTGCGAAAGTCGCAATGCCAAACAAACGGTCTCGAAAAAATCTCAAAATGATAAAAATGTTTTTTTCCAATATTAATTATTCTTTAATCGGTCCATCTTGCCCCAGTAGTGACAAGTCGTTCAGTCAGCCGGCGAGTGCAAAAACAATTGAGCATCGTCCTGCGACACCGGACTCGATCTTTTTTGATTTCGGCATTTCCATGCCATTCTTCCGTGCCTTCTCGCTGGTGACACAGGTCGATTCGGGTATGGCACAACCACACGTTTTGTTCGTTGAATCTTCCCCTCAACAATGCACCAATTCACGTTTTCGAGATAAGACTCTTTCTTTGGGAAAAATGCAAATAACCGACACGGTGCGTTCGGGACAACCCTGGATCTCATCCCCGAGGAATTTTTTTGCAACATAACCTTTACCGGGTAGTCGGCTATGACGAAACACGACTCCCCGATCAATTCCAGTTTAATCGATCAAGAAACTTGCACGTTATTATCGAAAAACCGTTTCAACTTCCCGGGGCTATATCATCTACCGATTAAATTTTTTTTTTTTCAATTCTAGTTGCCACGAGCTGCTTTTTCGAATGGTCTCAGTTGGAAAGCCATTCAACAATGGCGTATACCTTTTTCCGGGGTGTCCCGGAATTCGCGATTCGCATTCCCTGACTCCATCGCCTCGCACTTGGCTAATTATTAACCGATTGCTTTCTAACTAGTCTCATTTGAAAGGTAATGAACTTTAGCCGAATGTACTTTTTTGGATTTTTGTAATCGGTCAAAAATTCGCCAAAATTGAGAAAAAACTGTCTGTCCCACTTCAATTGGCGAGTACTGTATACCTTTATAAACCCGTATATACCCCTATATACCAGTATATACTTGTATATAACTGTATATACTAGTATATACTTGTATATGCTTATATATGAGGGATTCTCCGTCAATTCAGCCACTTTTTATCGACCATTTCAGATCTGCCCCATAATTGGTTACATCAAAGTACTACTAAAAGGCATTTTATGTGAATTTTCTCAGATTTTTTCATTTAACATTTTAGAAAATACAATTTTTTTCCAAATGAATATATCTTGGAAACTTGAAGTAACTGAAACTAAATGTCTATACATAAAAGTTGTAGTTTTGTATTATCTTTCGAGCGGATGACTCGAAATAATTTTTACGTTCCGGTAACGCTGATTTTTTACCAAAAAAGTGGATGAATATTTTTTTTATTTACAAGAGACCATTTTTTTTTGCTTAAAAAATTACAGAGTCTTTCGGTATATATGACAATATCGCAAAAAAATCACCAGAGTGGCACGGATCGAGGTTCTAGGGTAAAAAAATGAAACCACAAAAATTAATTTTTTTTTCTACCGGAACCTCGTCAACATATCTCGGAAACTTGAAGTTACTGAAAAAATTGGCCGCACATGAAAGTTGTAGTTTCGTGTTAGCTTTCGAGCGGAATATTTGAAAAAATGTTTGCGTTCGGATAACGCTGATTTTTCACCAAAAAAGGGGGAAATTATTTTTTTATTAAAAAAAGCCGTTTTTATTTGGCTGAAAAAATTACAGAGTTTTCCTGTATATCTGACGACATTGCATAAAAATCGCCAGGGTGGCACAGATCGAGGTTCTAGGGTAAAAAAAAATGAAACCACAAAAATTATTTTTTTTCCTACTGGAACCAGGGGGGTGACACTGCCTATGCTCCCTATACATTAAATCCAAACGCGTTTTGTCGCCAGAGTTTGAAGTTCTTGAAATCGCCACCAGCAGCGCTGGCTGTTCTGTCAGAATCTTCGATTTAAGAGGAGGCTAAATACCGACATTTTTCGTGCGAGTGCGAGAGAGAAAGGATGATAGGGGTCGTGTGAGAGCGAGAGAGAGGTTCTTTAGCCTGCCCTTAAGGGCAGGCTAAACCCCCCCTCCCCCGCCTTTCCGCGATTTTCAGTGCAAGAGAGACAGAACTAAAATTTCCAACACATTTTTCTCGAAAATAACACAACCAATCAAAAAAATAATTATGAGACCACCTACATACATTAATTACGCAGGCGGCCCCGCAGCTTGTTTTTTCTTTCACCAAGCCACCATCAAGAAAAATGTGTTCTAAATATTTTGAGGTTATGTTGATATTTTGAGGTTATATTCACACCTCAAGACATTCATCACATTTCTATTGGAAAGGGCCAAACACACTTTTATCAAATTTAACCAGACGTTGCACATTAATGGCACAGAGACGGTCCAATATTATTAGACTCAAATAATTTCAAAGTCGTGAGATTTGTGAAAAAACTGATCCGCGATGTGAATCCGACTAACACTGCCACCTCAAACCTTTCAACACATTTTTCTCGAAAACGACTCAATGGAATAAAAAAAGAATGGTGGGCCCGTCTCCGTGCTATTATTTTACAATGACAGATTTAATTTGGTGATATTGTGTTCCGCCGATGCAAAAAAAAATGTGTTGAATGTCTTGAGGTGTGATTTTTGTAGTAAAAATCGACATAACCTCGAAAACTTTTTTAACACATTTTCCTCGAAGATTACTCGATGGAATGAAAAATAAATCGTGGGGCCGTCTGCGTAATTACTGGGTACAGGTGGTGCAACTATTATTTTTTCACTTTCTACAGTCGTTATCGAGAAAAATGTGTTGGAAATTTTAGCGCTATCTCTCTTGCACTCACACACACTCGCGGAAAGACGGGGGAGGGGGGGTTTACCCTCCCCTCAACCGCCCTCCCCTCCCGAGGCTATCCACTCGCGTGAGCGCGTGGTGCAACATATATATATATATATGAGAAGTTCTTGTTCTTACCGTTCTGACAGAACAGCCAGCGCCACAGTGCGGCAAGCACATTTCGCGTGCCACTTTTATCTACCAGTGTCACCCCCCTGACCGGAACCTCGATACGTGCCACTCTGGCGATTTTTTTGTGATATCGTCAGAATGTCAGATATACTGGAAGACTGTATAATTTTTTTACCCAAATAAAAAGGGCTGTTTTTGAACAAAAAAATAAATTTCCCCTTTTTTTGGTAAAAAATCAGCGTTACCGGAACGTAAAAATTATTTCAAATATTCTGCTCGAAAGTTAACACAAAACTACAACTTTTATGTAGAGGCATTTTTTTTCAGTAACTTCAAGTTTCCGAGATATGTCAACGAGGTTCCGGTAGAAAAAATAATTAATTTGTGAGGTTTTATTTTTTTACCCTAGATCCTCGATCCGTACCACTCCGGCGATTTTTTTGTGATATCGTCAGATATACGGGAAGATTCTGTAATTTTTCAGCCAAAAAAAATAGCCTTTTTGAATAAAAAAATAACTTTGCCCTTTTTTGGTAAAAAATCAGCGTTAACGGAACGTAAAAATTATTTTAAATATTCCGCTTGGATGCTAACACAAAACTACAACTTTTATGTGTAGACATTTTTTTTCAGTTACTTCAAGTTTTCGAGATATATTCATTTGAAAAAAAACGGTGATTTCTAAAATTTTGAACTAAAAAATCCGCAAAAAATCACATAGAATGCCTTTTAGTAGCTTTTTGATATAACCAATTATGGGGCACATCTGAGATGGTCGAAAAAAAGTCGCTGAATTGACAGAGTCCCTCATATACAGGACGCTCGAGCCTGAAAACATGAAAAATGCTGCCTAGCGTGGGAAAGGAATAGACGGAGAGAGAATACGGTGTCGTTTTACTCGCACGTTCTATTTTTAGCCGAGAGACCCATCGTTTGCGTGTGGTAGTGCACACGGGCGGGAACGCGCGGCCGCACTCATACTATCAGTCCGAGCCCGTGTATTATGTGAGCCTCCGCGCTATGTATTAGTGCGCCGCACAGTAGGAGAAAAACCCAAAAACCTGGCCAAAACCCCAAAAAATAAATTTTCGAAATAGGGTCAGTTGAGTAGTCATTCAGGTAGAGGACTAGTAACTGCATTCTATTGTGGAAGGGAAAGCCCTTTAAGTGTATCCCTGCACCGCAGCGTCAGTTGGCAGTTAGTGCTCGTGAAGAGTGTACGTGTCACGCGCTGAACAGACGAAAATAACGCTGACTTCAAAAACCCATAACTTTAAAGTGACGGGTTTAATTTCAATTCTGCAACATGGATACGACTTCTGGAGGTATGTAGAACATATTTTTACATCGGTTGAATCTAAACTTTATGTATAAATGATTGAAATGTAGTATAGCCTTCGGCATAAATAAAATTGAATAATTTTGAAAACTTATATTTCCAACGGTCCGAAAAGTTATATATTTTTTCACATTTTGCAAAGCTCCTAGTCTCGGCCTTTGGTTTAATGTATAAGCTTTCGAAATTTACAAGAGTTACCTGCGGAAAACGTGCGTCTTGTCCGTTATGATTTTTTCCGCATCGTGCGGTAGCCGAGCGTGCACGCGGCACTATTGAGCAGCCTCTGCGCCTCTACCTGAGAATGGGTGAAGTAGCATCATAACGGACAAGACGGCTGTTATACGCTTGAAATAAATTATTTTAATATATATGTATGTGTATATATATATATATATATATATATAAATTTTCTGTGATTTAATTATGATATATACGTATGCATATATATATATATACATATTAAAATCAACCACATAAAAATTTCTTAAATATGAATGAAATGTTATAACATTCAAACAAAATATTTGAATATATATATATTATATAGTAAGCAAAGCTTTCTTTTAACCAAATCCATGTCAATATTTTCTGTCTAATTTTTTTAAAATTATCTCAATTATTGCGGTTATTTATTTGGTAAAATAATGTACATTGTTCAAGTTATTGTATTAATTGAAAATTTTATCTTTTCCTTTAACACCAATTTTCTACAATTTTATGTCTTTATTACAGGATCCGGTTACAAAGAATTGGTGCTGACAAGGAAAGAAGTATTTCTGATAATCAGCGAGCATTTATCCGATAAATTCGCTTCCTTGATCGAATTTATGGTAGAAATTTTTTTTTTTTATATATATTAATTTATCTATTTAGCAGGATACTCGGCCATTTTGTTTATAACAATTTGCTGTAAGCTCTTTGTTGCAAGTTATAAACAATAGATATCGGATTGGTAATCAGCGACCTTGAAAACCCGTATATACCAAGTTTTGTCAACATCTGGTAACTTTTTAACGTTCATGTCGGCCATATTGGATCGGCCATTTTTTTTACGATAATTTGGCTTGCGGATTCGTAATCAGCGACCTTGAAAACCCGTAAATACCAATTTTTGTCGACATCTGGCAACTTTTTAACATTCATGTCAGCCATATTGGATCGGCCATTTTGTTTACGATAATTTGGCTTTCAGATTCGTAATCAGCGACCTTGAAAACCCCTGCAAGCCAATTGTCATTCCCGTCAAAGGTCATTTGAGGTTTTGGCCAGGTTTTTGGGCTTTTCTCCTACTGTGCGCCGCACGGAGATTGGCGGCTTGCCGTATTCACGCTAGCCCGAACGTCGACATTGGGCGTGTCTAGGGCTTGCATATTATTTTCAATAATACTCGTTTATTTTCAAAGATACGAAGATGGAGCCCCTGGACTTTTTTATGCATTTTTTAATTCTCTAAAACTTTTGTTCCATACACTTCTTTGATAAAATGCATACATTCTGAAATAAACGCATTTGAAATTTTTAATTGTTTATTTACAACAAGTCGCGGACTGCACAGCAAAATGATTAGCACCATTGAATTCAGCGGCATCGAATTAGTCTTACATCAAGTTTCCACCTCTCTCCACCAGAAAAGTTCCACTTTTCAATTTACTATGTGGACTAACTCCTGCTATGCTCAGTCCATGTAGTACATGGTCTAAGAGTGGGTCACCCCCCACCACGAGAGTTTCCAGACCTGTATGTACGACCGTGCTGGAGGGCGATTCTGTACCAGGCGCAACAGCATAGCACCCGACGCAAAACCGAAATATCGTCGGAAGCGCTATATAGATTGCGTCCGGAGCGATTCTGAACCACTTCAAAGGAGCGCAATTTTTGCGTCGGTGACGATATTTAGCGTCAGAACATTGCGCAGCCTCCTAACCCCGTGCAATCGTGATTGCGCCTTCGATTCCGGTGTAAAATGAGATAAATGTGAAGAAATTTTAAGTGAGGTTAGGAGTTGGTACCTTTCGCTATACATGACATAAACCAAAAACAATTTTTTTTGACAACTGCAAAATAGTGTTGAATAAAGATGAGCATTTTCAACGATTTTTAGCGTAATAGTAATTTTAACAAATATTTTTAGGAACAATATCTATTATGAAACTCGATTATTTATATATTTTAATAGACTTGAGACATAGATATAATTATACAATTAAAACATGAAAAACAGTTTTTAAACAATAAACAATAAAAAGGGAAACGAATATCTAAAATATATATTTTTTTGTTTAAATTACTACAAAATTGATGATTGATATTTAACTGGTTTAATTTTTGTCTTTGGCGAAAAAAGATTGTTGTTGTTTTGAATATGAAATATTATTTTCAACAAATATAAATCATGTGAATATGCGTTAAAATAAAAAATTAAAGTTTAAATCATAAATAAATCCATTATTTTGGCCAAAAAGTTGTTATTTTATCCTAATATGGCGTACCTTTAAAATTCTTTTTTTAAACTTATAGTGTTATAGGAAAATATATAAGGTAGGGAAAAAAAGAGTTTCATAATTGTGCTAAAATTGTATCATGGTTAAAAATTACGGGCATACGAATCGAATACTCGAATTATTCAATTAATTTGAATAATTATTTGTTGTTCTCAAACTGATCGATTTCGATGAATAAGTTATGTTTTTCTGTCATATATTTAACTTAATCATATTTTTTTATAGCTCACTACTGAAGTAATAAAAATTTAAATAAAACATGACTTTTAGTTTTGTTAATGAAATCTAAAATTAACAATATTTTTTCAAGATATTATGAAAATACATCGTTAGAAAAATTAACAAATAAATTAAATTTAAATAATACGTATAACTTTGGTAAATTGTATAACTTTGACAGGTTAATTTCAAAAGTAATTTCGAAAAACGGTGTAAAGTTGCTGTGCGATAAGACTAGGTTGACGGCCTCTGTATGGGTGGGGGGGGGGGGCGTCGGTTCACAGTTCAGACGCTATTATGAAACACAATTATACACGATTATGAAACTTTTTTTCCCTACCTTATATATTTCCCTATAACACCCCTAACAAGCAGTGCGACCGTTGCTTTCTAGAAAAAAAACCGCTAAGGTGACCAATAAAGCGTGACAAAAATTGGCCAGTAAAGCGACCGGAACAGCGACCAATCAAATTTTTTCGGGGTTCGGTTGCAAAACCGTGAAACGACCGATCATTTTTTTTGTTACTCAGTTTTTTGAATTTTTTCATTTTAACCAAAAAAACGCTCAAAAAACCGGCAAATGACCGATGGTCATTCTCGGCCACGATAGTGACCCTAAAAACTATCCGAAGTGATCGAAATCAGTTCGTCGGAGCCGAAACTTTTCTTACTTATCCTCGCTCCCATAAAGAGCACGAACGCCACCGAAGTGCAATGGTTCTCTCATTAAGGTAGTACATACCTGACCATCCAATTCAAAAGTAAGCATAGTTTATGATGTACGAATAAGGGAGAGTCCCCATGGCTGAAGCTGAAAACTTTTGACACTACCTATCCACTGCGTACACCAATACTTGGAAAGGTCGTGTATATGAATGGTGCACGCATAGGGTTGCCAGATGATAATTTAATAAAGGAGGACTGATGGGTATAAAAAGGAGGATTTTCTTTAAAAAAGGGGGACATTCATGGTGAAACGAATTTCTTATATAATTTACTTTATTTTAATTATCATATACAGCTGAGCTACCAATTTTCGCAAGGAGTTCTTGGTTTTCCAACAAATAATTATAAACATCTTTCCATGTCATATTTTTAAAATTATATTCAGTAACAATTAAATATTTAACTGGCTCCACACTTAGTCTGTTTCTCTCTTTACGCCACTGAGTTTTAATAATCGAGAAAACTTTTTCTAGATTCGCGTTATGGGCGCTCATAGAAAAATTAAACTCTCAGATCTTAAGGCGGTCGTCTAGTGTGAAGGCTGTTTTTTTAATGCCTTTTGGGATTTTTTTTTGACAAACCATTAAAGTAAAATAATTTATTAATTGTGTATCATTTTTATCAACATTTGAACAAACTTTGTGAATTTTTCGAAGTGAACCCTAGCGGATTGGGTGACGATGTTTTCACCCTGAATAACCACTGAATCACGGTGATTTTTTACGGTGACAAAGTACCCATTTGGTCACCACAAAATCACCGAGTTCTTGGTGATTTTTACGGTGATTGTCACGGTGATTTACAAAATCACCGTGATTTTAAAAATCACCGTGACAATCACCTTGGATAAAAATTGAAAATCACCAAGAACTCGGTGATTTTGTGGTGATCAAATGGGCACTTTGTCACCGAAAAAAATCACCGTGATTCAGTGGTGACTTTATTCGCTAGGGAAAGTATTAAATATAATCGGGGATACACCGCCCAGCAGGAACAAACTGCTTTTTCAAACTGCTGCCATGATATCTCAAAAACTCTAGTCAATTGATTCTACTCAAATTTATACACCATCTTTAGTGCATATATAACTACAACTTGAATCAATTTAATTACGATCGCTTCGTTAGTTTTCTTTTTACTAGCTAAATAGACCCCAAAAATGTGCGAAAAATTGATTTTTTTTTCTAAAGCGTGAAAAAAATGATTTTTTTTTTTAATTCTGACTTTATTTTGTTTCCAAGTATGGCCTCAAGCAAGTCTCACAATTGAAATGGCGTTTGGTTTTCTTATTTCTGATAAGCAGAACTGCCGGAATCATGGCAGCAGTGGAGCACCTTTTTTTATATGTGTTCCTGTTGGGCGGTGTGTCTCCGATTATATTTGACAATTAAATTGACAAAGTTTGTTCAAATGTTAATAAAAATTGTACACAATTTATAAATTATTTTATTTCAATGGTTTGTCAAAAAAAAATTCCCCGAAAAGCATTTAAAAAAACAACCTTCTCACTAGACAACCGCCTTAAGCAGTTCTGAGAAACATTCAATGTTTTTGGCACTTTTGAAGTTTCAAATCATAATATTATTTATTAGAAAAATCATCCGATTTCGATTGAAGACAAAATCAAATTACATAATTAATCATATAATATAACATCGTCAATTTCTACACGTATGACGGTCAAGAACTCAATGAATGGAACTAAATCCTCACATTTTAGGTTTGCACATATTAGGTTTATTTTAGGTGTTAGGAGGACATACAGTAGGTAAAGGAGAACGGGAGGACAAAATGTGGAAAAGGAGGACATGTCCTCCTTTTGGATACCATCTGGCAACCCTATGCACGCAGACTGTCGTGTATACGAGTGAACGCACACAGACACGTTCGTAATACTTTGAACATTTATAACTCAGGAACTTTGTGGTAAAGTGGTACAATTTTTTTTTCAAAATCATCGCCAAACACCCCTTTTTCTTTGCGTAAGTTTTTTATCGTCTTTTGTCCCGTAATTTTTTCATTATTAATCGAAATGTTATATATTGTAGTACGTACTCTATGCAAAGCGTGTTAAAAACGCCGATTTCAATTGTAAATATCTCGAGAATCAAACGGTCAATAGATTTGAAATTTTACAAGCGTATTCTGAATGTTCTGAATAATATTAGTTTCAAATTACAACCTTCTTTGTCCCAGAGCGGTTTAGGCATGTACTACCTTAAAATATGTAGTCTTTAGTCCAGAGGACTGCGTGACCACAGAGCGCGGGTAATGTTCCAACAATTTAAACTTAATTGAGGACTCCGAATACTCCGATGCTGGTAATACACCGGACTTTATCGGTGCTCGGTGACTCTCTCGCTTGCTTTTTTTTCTCCTCTCCCCCTGGCTCTGGGCACTCTGGGCACCCATCTAGCCCTTATATCGATGATTCGAGGTGGGTCTGCAGTCCCGCACCCTTTAGTGTTACGTTTCTCACAAGCTGTATCGCAATTTTGCCGAGGGTGGAGGGAAACTGCAGAAGACCTCCACCGATACAGCCGGCCCTGAGTTTTGCCTTCCGATGCCGGAGCTACGTTGAGCCTAGTCGAGAGATTGTAAACATGGACTACAGCTATATACATGTGACTCACAATTGTACGAGTATTTGTGTATACCACATCAATAAATCTGGAGCTTGTCACGCTCATATTTTTATTTCTCAACGAGACTACGGCACAGGGAATCGAACCTCGGACCTTTCGATGCTCTGGTTTAGAGGTCTCTCTCGCTTGCGCGAGCGCGCGCCTGCCGACGCCACCTAGCGGACCTCGGGCGAACCGTTTCGCAAGACAGTTTCCACGGTCATTCGCGACCACGTTTCTAATGGTATACAGTCATCGTCATTTGAAGTGGAGCAGAGTGTTTTTTCTCGATTTTGGCGAAAATTCGACCGATTTTAAAAATTCAAAAAAGTAAGTTGGAGTAAATTTCGTTATCTTTCGAATGAGACTAGGTGGAATGCAATCGGTTCTGAAATAGCCGAGTGCGAGGCTATGGAGTCAGGACGTGCAAATCGCGGATTCGCGGACACCCCGAAAAAGGGTATACGCCGTTGCCAAATGGCTTTTTGAATGGAATCATTCGAAAGAGCAGCTCATGACAATCAGAATTGAAAAAAAAATTGAAATCGGTTAACTCCAGTGGATGATAGCAGCCCAGGAAGTTGAAACGGTTTTTCGACGATAACTTGCAAGTTTCTTGATCGATTGACCTGATATTTATCGGGGAGTCGTGTTTCGTCATGGCCGACGACCCGGTATAGGTCGTATTGTAAGAAAACTCCTCGGGGATGAGATCCAGGGTTGTCCCGAATACACTGTGTCAATTATTCGCATTTTCCGCAATGAAAGAGTTTTATGCCAAAAATGTTAATTGGTGCATTATTAAGGGGAAGTTCAGACGAACAAAACGTGCGGTCGTGCAATACCCAAATCGACTGTGTCATTAAAGCAGAGGGCCCGAAAAATGGCATGGAAATGCCGAAATCGGAAAAGATCGCGTCCGGAGTCGCAAGGCGATGATCAATTGTTTTTGCACTCGCCGGCTGACTGAACGTTTTTTCACTATTGGGGCGAGATAAACACACGGAGAAAAATGCCACCTCGAATTCTAGTCCTGGTTACCAGAATTCTAATATCCACTACTAGAAATATAGTAATTTACTTCCAGTCCGGAATTCTGAGACTTATTACTATACCATATTGTAATCACTATCTTCCATTCAAACTTATCGCGGTATAAATAGTATATTGTACAGTAGCATAGTATTCATTATAATATGGTATAGTAATAAGTCTGAGAATTCCGGACTGGAAGTAAATTACTATACTTTCTGGTAACCAGGACTAGAGTTCGAGGTGGCATTTTTCTCCGTGCACTTTAGGATGAATCAATATTGAACAATTTAAAAAAATATATATTTCAATCGATCTTTTCGTGACCATTTTTTTGGCATTTCCATTTCCGCTATCCCTAAGAGGGGTGTGCACGGAAGAAAATTTAAAAAAATTAATAACTACCGTATTTATTGAGATTATGACTTTTCAAAAGCGTCACTGTTTTTTATTTTACAGTATTTTTAATCATTCTCATTTTTTCATTGCGATTTTTGCAAATATTGAGGGGGTTTGTACGAAAGAAAATTGACAAAATCAATGACTGCCGTTTCCATCGAGATTCTGACTTTTAAAAAACGTCACTTTTTTATTTTATAGTATTTTTTATCGTCCTTATTTTTCCATTGCGATTTTCGAAATTATTAAGGGGGTATGCACGAGAGAAAATAAAAAAAATTAATAACTACCGTGTCTATCGAAAATCTGACTGTGAAAAAAAGAAACTTTTTTTAATTTACAGTAATTTTTACCATTCTTATTTTTGCATTGCGATTTTTGCGAATATTGAGGGGGTATGCACGAAAGAAAATTTAAAAAACCGTTAACTGCCGCGTCGATCGAAATTCTGACTTTTCGAAAGCGTCTTTTTTTGATTTCATAGTATTTTTTATCGTCATTACTTTTTTATCCCACTTTTTGGAATTGTTAAAGGGGTTTGCACGAAAGAAAATACAAAAAATTAACCTTGAACCACGTCTATCGAGATTCTGACTTTTCATAAGCGTCACTTTTTTATTTGACAGTACTATTCATCATCCTTATTTTTGTATTGCTATTTTCACAATTGCTAAGGGGGTATGCACGAAAGGTAATTAAAAAAATCAATAACTGCCGTGTCCATCGAGATCTGACTTTTCAAAAGCGTCTCTTTTTTTATTTGATAGTATTTTTTATCGTCATTTTTTTTGTATTGCAATTTTTGCAATTTTTAAGGGGGTATGCAGAAAAGAAAATTGAAAAAAATAATAACTACCGTGTATATCGAGATTCCGACTTTGTAAAAGCGTACTTTTTTTTATTTCACAGTATTTTTAATGATCCTTATTTTTGTATTGCAGTTATGGCAATTGTTGAGGGGGTATGCATGAAAGAAAATTGAAAAAATTGATAACCACCGTGTCTATCGAGATTATGATTTTTCAAAAGCGTACCCTAGTGGATGAAGTCACCACTGAATCACGGTGATTTTTTACGGTGACAAAGTGCCCACAAAATCACCGAGATCTTGGTGATTTTAAGGTGATTCCACGGTGATTCTCACGGTGATTGTCACCGTCACAAAATCACCGTGACAATCACCGTGGAATCATGTTGGAATCACCTTAAAATCACCAAGATCTCGGTGATTTTGTGGGCACTTTGTCACCGTAAAAAATCACCGTTATTCAGTGGTTTTTCAGGGTGAAAACATCGTCACCCAATCCGCTAGGGTAACTTTCTTTATTTCGCAGTATTTTTACTTATCCTTATTTTTGTATTGCAACTATTACGATTTTTAAGGGGGTATGCACGAAAGAAAATTTGAAAAATTAATAACTACCGTGTCTTTCAAGATTCTGATTTTTTAAGGTCGTACTTTTCTGTATTTCACAGTATTCTTTATGATCCTTGATTTTGTACTGCAGTTATTGCAATTGTTAAGGGGGTATGCACGCATGAAAATTTAAAAAAATTGATAACCACTGTGTCTATCGAGATTATAATTTTTCAAAAGCATAACTTCCTTTATTTCACAGTATTTTTACTTATCGTCATTGTTGTATTGCAATTATTACGATTTTTAAGGGGGTATGCACGAAAGAAAATTTGAAAAACTAATAACTACCGTGTCTATCAAGATTCCGATTTTTTGAGAGCGTATTGTTCTTTATTTCACAGTACTCTTTATGATCGTTATTTTTGTATTGCAGTTTTTGCAATTTATAAGGGGGTACACACGAAAAAAAATTGAAAAAATTTATAACCACCTTGTCTATCGAGATTATGATTCTTCAAAAGCTCAAATTTTTGTACTTTACAGTATTTTGGATCGTTCTCATTTTCGTATTGCAATTGGTACGATTTTAAAAGGGGTATGCACAAAAAAAAATTTTAAATCATAATTACCGTGTCTATTAAGATTCCGATTTTTGAGGAGCGTTTTTATCTTTATTTAACAGTACTCTATGTGATCCTTATTTTTATATTGCAGTTTTTGCAGATGAAAAGGGGGTATGCACGAAAGAAAATTGAAAAAATTGATAACCACCGTGTCTATCGAGATTATGATTTTTCAAAAGCGTAACTTTTTCTTATCCTACAGTATTTTTGATCATTCTTATTTTTGTATTACAATGATTACGATTTTTAAGGGGGTGTGCACGAAAGAAAATTAAAGAAATTAATTACTACCGTATCTATCGAGACAATGATTTTTCAAAAGCGTAACGTTTCTTTTTTTATAGTATTTTTGATCATCCTTATTTTTGTATTGCAATTGCTACGATTCTTGAGTAGGTATGCATGAAAGAAAATATAAAAAAAATAATCAATACCGTGTCTATCAAGATTTAGATTTTTTAAGAGCGTACTTTTCTTTATTCAACAGTACTCTTTGTGATCCTTATTTTCATATTGCAGTTTTTGCAATTGTTAAGGGGGTATGCACGAATGAAAATTAAAAAATTGATAACTAATGTGTCTATCGAGATTCGGATTTTTCAAAAGCGTTACTTTTTTTATTTTACAGTATTTTTAATCATTCTCATTTTTGAATTGCAATTGATACGGTTTTTAAGGGGCATGCACTGAAGAAAATTAAAAAAATTAATAACTACCGTGTCTATCGAGATTTTGGTTTTTAAGAGCGTACTTTTCTTCATTTGACAGTACTCTTTGTGATTCTCATTTCCATATGGCAGTTTTTGCAATTATTAAGGGGGTATGCACGGCAGAAAATTGAGAAATTGATAACCACCGTGTCTATCGAGATTATGATTTTTCGAATGCGTAACTTTTCTTATTTTACAGTGTTCTTGATCATCCTCATTTTTGTATTGAAATTGCTACGACTCTTAAGGGGGTATGCACGGAAAAAAATTAAAAAAATTAATAACTACCGAGTCTATCGAGATTATGATTTTTCAAGAGTGTAACTTTTTCTATTTTATAGTAATTTTGATCAGCCTCATTTTTGTATTGCGATTGATACGATTTTTAAGGCGGTATGCACGGAAGAAAATGAAAAAAAAAATACATAACTACCGTGTCTATCGAGATTATGATTTTTCAAAAGCGTAACTTTTTTTATACTACAGTATTTTTGATCATCATTATTTTTGTATTGCAATTGCTACGATTTTTGAGGGGGTATGCACGAAAAGAAATTAAAAAAATTAATAACTACCGTGTCTATCGAGATTCCGATTTTTTAAGGGCGCACCTTTCTTTATTTCACAATACTTTTCATGAACTTTATCTTTGTATTGCAGTTATTGCAATTGTTAAGGGGGTATGCATGAAAGAAAAATGAAAAAATTAATAACTACCGTGTCTATCGAGATTCCAATTTTTTAAGGTCGTACTTTTCTGTATTTCACAGTACGTTTCATGATCCTTGATTTTATATTGCAGTTATTGCAATTGTTAAGGCGGTATGCACGAATGAAAATTAAAAAATTGATAAATACTGTGTCTATCGAGATTCTGATTTTTCAAAAGCGTTACTTTTTTTATTTTACAGTATTTTTAATCATTCTCATTTTTGTATTGCAATTGATACGATTTTCAAGGGGGTATGCACTAAAGAAAATTTAAAAAATTAATAACTACCGTGTCTATTGAAATTACTGATTTTTAAACGCAAAACTTTTTTCTATTTTAATGTATTTTTGATTATCCCCCTTTCTGTCTTGCAATTATTACGTTCTTTAAGGGAGTAAGCACAAATTAAAATTTAAATAATTAATAACTACCGTGTCTACAGAGATTTCGATTTTTTATGCGCGTACTTTCCTTTATTCCACAGTAATTTTTGTGATCCTTATTTTCATATTGTAGTTTTTGCAATTGTTAAGAGGGTATGCACGAAAGAACGTTGAACAAATTAATAACCACCGTGTCTATCGAGATTATGATTTTTCGAAAGCGTTACTTTCCTTATTTTACAGTGTTGTTGATCATTCCTATTTTTTATTGCAGTTGATACGATTTTTCAAGGTCTATGCACGAAAGAAAATTTAAAAAATCAATAACTATCGAGTCTATCGAGATTATGATTTTTCAAAAGCATAACTTTTTTTATTTTACAGTATTTTTGATCATCCTCATTTTTGTATTGCAATTATTACGATTTGTAAGGGAGTATGCATGAAAGAAAACTTGTAAAAATGAATAACTACCGAGTCTATCGAGATTCCGATTTTTCAAGAGCGTACTTTAATTTATTCAACAGTACTCTTCGTGATCCTTATTTTTGTATTGCAGTTTTTGCAATTGTTAAGGGGGTATGCATTAAAGAAAATTGAAAAAATTGATAACCATCATGTCTATCGAGATTATGATTTTTCAAAAGAATAACTTTTTTTATTCTACAGTATTTTCCATCATCCCTATTTTGCTTCCTCATAAAGGAAGCTTTGTTTTCGTGAAAAAAAAATTTTTCGCGATTTTTATGCCAATATGTTCAAAATGTGCTAAAATATCGAGAAATCATATTCAGAAAAAATGTCCGGATGGATGTGTGTGTGTGTGTGTGTGTGTGTGCGTGTGTGTGCGTGCGTGTGTATGTATGTATCCTGAGTTTCAGATGTAAATGATTAATAACTCGAAAACGCTTCGAGATATCAAGCTAAAATTTGGCACACTTGTCGAGCACGAATTGCTCTTCGTTATGAATTTTTTTTTTTTTTAATTATAACGGGTGTTCAGATTTTATCGACTTTTTTCGTTTTTGCCAGAATGGCGTAAACGCTCTAGCCTCTGCAATTTTCAAGATATTGCACTCAAACTTTGTACAGAATTAGTATAGCTATTAAGGTTATTTGGTATTGAATTTGGCGAAAATCCATCGAGGGATTGAAATCTTATGAAATTTTGAATTTTTTTAAAAATCGTCTAAACGCTCTAACTTGCGCAATTTTTAAGATATTGTACTGAAACTTTGTACAGAGGTAATATAGCTGTGAAGGTTGTTCGCTATTAAATTTGAAAAAAATCCATCGAGGGATTAAAATTTTATGAAATTTTGAATTTTTTAAAAATAGCGCAATCACTCTAACTTACACAATTTTCAATATATTTCACAGAAACTTTGTACAATACTTGTATAGCTATCAAGGTTTGTTCGCGATCAAATTTGGCGAAAATTGATCGAATTTGCACATAGATTACTAATATTTTTCAATATTTAACAAAGCTTCCTTTATGAGGAAGCCAAATTTGATCGCTATATTTGTATTGTAATGGTTACGATTTTAAGGGGGTATGCACGTAAGAACATTTAAAAAATTAATAACCTACGTGTCTATCGAGTTTTCGACTTTTTCAGACAATTTTTTTCTTTATTTTACAGTACTCTTTGTGATCCTTATTTTTGTATTGCAATTATTACGATTTTTAAGGGAGTATGCATGAAAGAAAATTTAAGAAATTAATAACTATCGTGCCTATCGAGATTACTATTTTTTAAAAGTGTAACTTTTTTCTTCTACTGTATTTTTGATTATTCTAATTTTTGTCTTGCAATTATCACGTTTTTTAAGGGAGTATGCACGAATTAAAATTAAAAAAATTAATAACTACCGTGTCTATTGAGGTTCCGATTTTTTAAGAGCGTTGTTTTCTTTATTTTACAGTACTTTCTGTGATCCGTATTTTTGTATTGCAGTTTTTGCAATTATTGAGGGGGTATGCACGAAAAGAAATTGAAAAAATTAATAACCACCGTGTCTATCGAGATTATGATTTTTCAAAAGCGTTTCTTTTTTTATTTCGCAGTGTTCCTGTGAAATAAATCATCCTCATTTTTGTATTGCAGTTGCTACGAATTTCGAGGGGGTATGCACGAAAGAAAATTAAAAAAATTAATAACTACCGAGTCTATCGAGATTATGATTTTTCAAAAGCGTTCCTTTTTTTATTTTACAGTATTTTTGATCATCCTTATTTTTGCATGGCAATTATTACGATTACTAAGGGGGGATGCACGAAAGAAAATTTAAAAAATTAATAACTACCGTGTCTATAGAGATTCTAATTTTTGAAGAGCATACTTTTCTTTATTCCACCGTACTTCTTGTGATTCTCATTTTTGTATTGGAGTTTATTTAATTGTTAAGGGGGTATGCACGAAAGAAAATTGAAAAAATTAATCACCACCGTGTTTATCGGTATTCCGACTTTTCAAAAGCGTCCACTTTATCATTGCACAATTATTTTCATCATCCTTAATATAGCATTGCGATTTTCGCAATTATTGAGGAGTTATGGACAAATTAAATTTTAGAAAATTAATAATTACAATATTTATCGGTATTCAGACTTTTCAAAAGTGTCCACTTTATCGATGTACGATGATTTCCATCATACATTTTTTTGCATTCTGATTTTCGCAATAATTAGGGGGTTATGGACAAATTAAATATTAAAAAATCAATAACTACTGTGTTTCTCAGGATTCAGACTTTTCAAATTCTTTAATATTCTTATTTTGCAATGTTTCTTATCATGCTTGTTTTCGCATTGCGATTTTTGCAACCACCAAGGGGGTATAGACAAAATAAATAAGAAAATATTAATTATTTTGGCACTTCTTTCCTTATTCTAAAAACGGGATGCAGATGAAAAATTTTCCATTTCTCCACCGGATGCAACCTGTCAAACCTGTATTGAAAAATGCATCCATTTTTAAGCCCTCCATCACATAGCCGATGAGTTCTGTCAATTGACTCGCAGAAACTCCCCGTTGTCCGACTTTCATCACTTGGAGGTAGATGGACGGGTTTCTTTGGAAACCCGCTCTTAAAAAATCGGAATCTCGATAGACGCGGTAGTTATTAATTCTTACAAGTTTTTTTTCACGCATGCTCCCTCAAAAATCGTAATAATTGAAATACAAAAATGAGGATGATCAAAAATACTGTAAAATAAAAAAAGTTACGCTTTTGAAAAATCATAATCTCGATAGACTCGGTAGTTATTAATTTTTTCAATTTCCTTTCCTGCATACCCCCTCAACAATTGCAAAAACTGCAATACAAAAATAAGGATCACAGGGAGTACTGTAAAATAAAGAAAAGAACGCTCTTAAAAAATCGGAACCTCAATACACACGGTAGTTAGTAATTTTTAAATTTTAATTCAGGCATATCCCCTTAACAAATGAAAAAACTGCCATTCAAAAATAAGGATCACAAAGAGTATTGTTAAATAAAGAAAAGTACGCCCTAAAAAATTGGATCCTTGATAGACACGTTAGTAATTAATGTTTTAATTTTCTTTCGTGCATACCCCCTTCAAAAATCGTAATCATTGTAATACAAAAATAAAAATGATCAAAAATACTGTAGAATAAGAAAAAGTTACGCTTTTAAAAAATCATAATCTCGATAGACACGGTGGTTATCAATTTTTTCAATTTTCTGTCGTGCATACCCCCTTAACATCTGCAAAAACTGCAATATAAAAATAAGGATCACATAGAGTACTGTTAAATAAAGATAAAAACGGTCTTTAAAAATCGGAATCTTGATAGACACGGTAGTTATAATTTGAAAAAAAATTTTTTTGTGCATACCCCCTTCAAAATCGTACCAATTGCAATACGAAAATGAGAACGATCAAAAATACTGTAAAGTACAAAAAGTTACGCTTTTAAAGAATCATAATCTCGATACACACGGTGGTTATAAGTTTTTTCAATTTTCTTTCGTGCGTACCCCCTTATTAATTGCAAAAACTGCAATACAAAAATAACGATCATAAAGAGTACTGTGAAATAAAGAAAAATACGCTCTTAAGAAATCGGAATCTTGATAGACACGGTAGTTATTAGTTTTTCGAATTTTCTTTCGCGCATACTCCCTTAACAATTGCAATAACTGCAATACAAAATCAAGGATCATAAAGAGTACTGTGAAATACAGAAAAGTACGACCTTAAAAAATCAGAATCTCGATAGACACGGTGGTTATCAATTTTTTCAATTTTCTTTCATGCATACCCCTTCAACAATTGCAATAACTGCAATACAAAAATAAGAATCATCAAGAATACTGTGAAATAAAAAAAGTACGCTTTTACAAAATCGGAATCTCGATATACATGGTAGTTATTAATTTTTTCAATTTAGTTATTAATTTTGTTCCCCTTAAAAATTGCAAAAATTGCAATACAAAAAAAATGACAATAAAAAATACTATAAAACAAAAAAAAAGAGACGCTTTTGAAAAGTCAGATCTCGATGGACACGGCAGTTATTGATTTTTTTAATTACCTTTCGTGCAAACCCCCTTAGCAATTGTGAAAATAGCAATACAAAAATAAGGATGATGAAAAGTACTGTCAAATAAAAAAAGTGACGCTTATGAAAAGTCAGAATCTCGATAGACGCGGTTCGAGGTTAATTTTTTGTATTTTCTTTCGTGCATACCCCCTTAACAATTGGAAAAATTGCAATCCAAAAAATAAGGATCATAAAAAATATAGTTAAATAAAAAAAAAGTGCTGCTTTTAAAAAGTCAGAATCTTGATGGACACGGTAGTTATTAATTTTTTAATTTTCTTTTCTGCAAACCCCCTTAACAATTCCAAAAAGTGAAATAAAAAAATAATGACGATAAAAAATACTATGAAATCAAAAAAAGACGCTTTTGAAAAGTCAGAAATTCGATAGATGCGGCAGTTAACGATTTTTTAAATTTTCTTTCGTGCATACCCCCTCAATATTCGCAAAAATCGCAATCCAAAAATAAGAATGGTAAAAATTACTGTAAATTAAAAAAAGCTTCTTTTTTTCACAGTCAGATTTTCGATAGACACGGTAGTTATTAATTTTTTTCATTTTCTCTCACGCATATCCCCTTAATAATTTCAAAAATCGCAATGAAAAAAAAGACGATAAAAAATACACTCAGTCAAAAAATTAAAGGAACAGCAAAATTTTCGAGATTTTTCAGCGATTTTCCAAAGGCTGTAACTTTGTTAATTTTGGTCGTAAAAAATTTTTAAAAAAGCATTCCGAAGCTTGAATCTTCTACTTTTGGAATCTTAAGTCAAATTTTTTTTATGGGCATCACCCTCGACGCAGTCGAAAGAAATATCACGGTAAAAATTTTCTCGAAATTTTTGCTTTTTTCTAAACAGTCGATGGGCTTCAAAAAAATTTTCCGAACTCAACCAATCTATGAATCGTTTAGCTGAATTCTTTGGCTTCAATTTGCTTTTTTTATTTTTGTTCTTCGACCATTTTTCGCTGAGATATCGGCGATTGAACAAAAATTCGTCTTTTTTTTTTAAATCTTCGATATCTCTGGAACTAATGATCGTACAGCGAGTAAACGGTGGGTTTCGGAAACTTAAATCTACCCTCTATGAGTGCCTGTTATTGTCATAAACGAAAAAAAATTGTTTCCATGCTCAATTTTGACTTGAAAAAGTCCAAAAAATTAGCCTTTTTTCTTGTTTTATAAAATCTACCACAACTTTGCAGATATTGCGAAAAATACCAATGTTTTAAGGTCTTTTTTTAGCTCAATACATACCTAAAAACCATGCCAATTTTCAAAACCATCGGTCGAACCGTTTTTTGTGACCGAGTCATCAAACTTTTAGAAAAATTGAAGGAACACATTTATTGATTCAATCATTGCTTTTTGAAAAAAAAAATAACAAAGTTTTTGTCGCTATATTTAAATATGTTCCTTTCGGGTGTCAATCACGAATTTTTCATAGAAAACTCCTTTTTTACTCTTCTTAATACAGTAAAATTTTCAACTCGATCCATTTGGTCCAACATAGTAAAAAAAAAATGAAATCGATGTGTTTCACCTTTTCTTCGAATATTATTTACTATTTACTTGTAAAATATTTTTTTTCATTTCGAAATATATAAAAAATATGATATTATGTCTCCATTAATATTTCCATTAATATTTATTTCTCCTATAATAAAAACAAAATTTTTAATTTTATAAATTATGTCATCATATTGATATTGCTCAACAAAAGTTCTTATTAATTAATAAAATAATTTTATATGGTGTTAGAGCATTTCGTATTTTGCCGCGTAATTTGAGAGGCGCTGGTGGTCGTGCCACGGTGATAGACGCCATATTGCTCGAACAGCGAAAATGCTTCGTAATAAGCGTATAGCGTAGTGCGCAAGAAAGAGAGACCACGTGGCGTCACGTGACATCGCGTGATCGATCGAGTGATTGATGATTGGTGAGCGAAAGTCATACGATGATGACGACCCTAGTGGATGAAGTCACCACTGAATCACGGTGATTTTTTACGGTGACAAAGTGCCCACAAAATCACCGAGATCTTGGTGATTTTAAGGTGATTCCACGGTGATTCTCACGGTGATTGTCACCGTCACAAAATCACCGTGACAATCACCGTGGAATCACGTTGGAATCACCTTAAAATCACCAAGATCTCGGTGATTTTGTGGGCACTTTGTCACCGTAAAAAATCACCGTGATTCAGTGGTTTTTCAGGGTGAAAACATCGTCACCCAATCCGCTAGGGGAAGCATCATCGAGAGAGAGTACGTGAGAAGGATCTAGCGAGATCCGCGGCAGTTGAGACAGAGAGTCGGGTAGGATGTCATCTTCGCCCGGGGCATCTTCGCCCGAGTCATGTTCGCCCGAAAGTCACTAGACTTCGATTCCTCGAAACTGGGTTACTGGCACGACCGCTACGTGTCTCTGCAAGCATATTCTGGGCTTTGAGAGATTGAATACGTGATGTGAACCCGTTCATTAAAAAACGAATTAAATGCCAAGAGCCTTGAAGAGAATGGCGCAGGTCCTCAACAGATGGCGAGCCAAACCTGTCAAACTAGCACGCTATGAAAAACAATCCGGAGTTCCGGAGTTCTTTGGTAAATAATGCACTTTGAGGTTATCGCGCGCACTGTACGCGACAATTAATCGTGAAATCAAGTACTTAATCAATTAATAATTAAATCAGTAATAATTAAATAATTGCGTGACAATGAATGTTAACAGACACACGATCTCTATATTGTTATTATAAAATGCTTGAAAACGAGTTTAAGATTTTTTTTGTAATTATCAATTAAATAAATGTATCTCGCTGCTGCATTACTACGTTTCTGTGCTCCGTTAATATTAAATTGTTATTGTTAATATTAAATTTTTTAAAGTAATGAAACTGTTTATTATAATTGTCGATGAAATAAAACTCGCCGCTGTATTTCTGTGTTCTGCACATTTATTATTTACGTTATTAAAACCAAAAATGTTTCTACATTATTCGCTGATACACCTTTGTCAATGGCACCTAAAATTCGACTAATTATATACATAGAGACATATTTAGACTATACACATTTTCATCGTTATCATCATTATCATCGTCATCATCATTATGATCGTTATCATCGTTATTATCATTATCATCGTTACCATCATTATTATCGTTATCATCATTATCATCGGTGATAAACAAATTAGAGAAAAAAAATCAAACTACTCGTTCGAAATCGTCGCGTTGTGGCATGTAACCGAGTTTGGTAGCTTCCTCCGGTGTAATGTCCAAAGGCGGCAGCCTCGAGGTGAGATCCGGCGATAATGGACCATGATCGGAGCTCGTTTGATCGGTGAGATTTGGTCTGTAGCTTTCTGTTGACTCAGTTTGGAGAGTGATATGCCACGGCAAACACGATTAAAAGGTACGATCCTTTTTTTTGAAAATTTGTCGACACTCGCATTCTCCAAGGATATTTCAATTAGTCGCACTATTCGTATATTCTTTGCAACAATTATAACTGACTTTCCTTTTTTTCCTCTTTCCATTTAGATATCGAACGAGGCTGGAGTTTCACCTTGGATAAACAAACGTCGTCCGAGGTTAAAATGGGCGAATCCACATCTTGGTAAACTCTCGTTCTCTTTGCCGAAAATTTCACTCGTCTGAATGTTCACATGAATTTGGGCAATGTAATTGGTAACGTCGTATGGATGACGAAAGATTTTCGTTCTGACGGTAGACTGCACGGGACACAAAAATTTGGACATCGGCATTGGACTCGGTGGCTTCAGTATCGATACCAAAAGTGGAATAGCCAGTGGTACTATTGAACTCATTAAAATCGACACTTACAGTACGTATCTCATTCCTTTTCCTCACAATTTTGCGAGTTTTATTCCCAAATTGCGTGACACGCCTTTCTCGTATCATTAAAACTCATGAGTAAGCTCAAAATTAAATAATTTCTCATGATTTCCGTTCATATCCGCGAAGAACCCGGTACCAAACCTGATCACCCGCTCGGCCTGTAAACTATTCGCTCTCGAATTATGGGAGTAGTAGGTGTACCACTCTGGCGAAAAAGTGGTGGGGGAAATCCCCCCACCACCCCCCACTACTTTTTCGCCAGAGTGGTTATCCCCCCACCACTCTCGTCAGAGCGGCATTATTTCCCCCTCCACTTTTCGCCGGAGATATTATTATTATTATTATTATTATTATTATTATTATTATTATTATTATTATTATTATTATTATTATTATTATTATTATTATTATTATTATTATTATTATTATTATTATTATTATTATTATTATTATTATTATTATTATTATTATTATTATTATTATTATTATTATTATTATTATTATTATTATTATTATTATTATTATTATTATTATTATTATTATTATTATTATTATTATTATTATTATTATCGTCAGGGAAAAGGCTGCGTGAGCTTGCTCTACCGAGGTGGCAACTGTGGTGTGTATCTGGGACCAGCCCCTTCGGGCCTTGATCAGGAAGTGTGCACTGAATGCAGCTGCCGGAGGCTGCATTGCGTCGGGCGAGCGCTGATCCGTCCGTGTATTCCGGGATCGGCTAAGCGTAGGTCAGGCCTCAGGGAACTGGGGTAGGAGCCTAAGCGCTCCGAGGGTATACCCGTTCCTGACTATTACGGCCCGCCCCTTTGCACACGAAGCGCTGGTTCAACCCAAAGAGAAAAATGCCGAACTTAACAGGAAACATCGTAGATGGAGTGAGCGATGAGTTATCTTCCCTCGTGAAGCTGCTCATTGAAAGTGACAAAAAGGTGGAGTCGAGCCTCGCGGAAATGCGCAGGCTCATAAAAACAATGTGCGATGCACTAAAGAAGCAGCCAAACGTCAACAAGACGATCAAGGATGGACTGCCCGCCTTGGAAGAGTACTTGGAGGGACTCGAGGACAGTCGCCGCCCAATTAAGCAGGCTCATAGCCTTCTGAGTGGACCGGCGGCCCCGAGAGCCAGACTCCATAGTGCTCCTGATGCGGAAGCGAGTTGCTCATGGGCGCCACCTATCACCGTCGTGCCCGCGAGGGCCGAACGAAAGAAGAGGCCGGCGTCGAGTCCGCCTGTATCCTCAGCGACGGAGGTACAAACAAAAAAAAAAGAAAAAGAGGCCTCGCCGAAGAATGCCTGGACAGAAGTCCAGCGCAAGAAGGCGAGGAAAAAAAAGGAAAAAAAAAGCGACAATGAAAAGGCTTCGCCGGCCTCCAAAGCAAGCAGGCCCGCAAATACGCCAAAGAAGACGGCAGCTGCGGCTAAGAAATCGCGCCCGAGAAAACCGGAGGCGATCGTACTAAAACCGGCAGAAGGTAAAACCTATGCGGAGATCCTTAATGATGTCCGCAAAAAGGTGAATCCCGAAGCCCACGGGGTTGACGTACGGTCGATCCGGCGCACACGAGCAGGAGAGGTCCTGCTTGAGCTGCGAAACTCATCGGCCGATTCGAGAGCGGCTTTTTCAGCAGCTCTCATAGCCGCAGCTGGAAGTGAGAGCAGCGTTAGGGAATTGGTCCCGAAGACACGTCTCGAGATCCGAGACCTCGATAGCTGCTCCACGAAGGCAGAGGTCGAGGAGGCTGTAAAGTTAGCCCTTGGACAGTACGAGGGCCCCCTGCAGGTCGTGTTAATTCGGCCGAACGCGCGGGAACAGGTCACCGCCATCGTCAGCCTTGACGAAGCAGGCGCGAGGACCTTGTTGCAAACCGCTCGCGTCAGAATCGGCTGGGTTAACTGCCGTGTCCGGAGGAGAGTGGAAGTGCCGAGATGCTTCAAGTGCCTCGCGTACGGACACCAGAGTACCCGGTGCAGAGGCGTTGACCGGGGAAATCTGTGCTATCGGTGCGGCAAAGAGGGACATAGGGCAGCTGGCTGCAAGGCTGAGCCCTTTTGTTTTCTCTGCCGCGCTGTCGGAGGAAAGCCAGACTCTCAACGGCACATAGCGGGATCAGGGCAATGCGGGGCATTCCGCAAGGCCCTCGGCGAAGCCAAGGGCAATGGCAGTCGTCCTGCAGGGGAACATGAATAGGAGCCGAATAGCCGACGAACTTCTGGCCCAGATATGTTTCGAGAAAGCTGCGGATATAGTTCTTATCAGCGAGCAATATCGAAACAAGGAAGGGCCAGGTTGGTATTCGGACCTCCTGGGCACGGCGGCAATTTGGATTCCGAACCGACGCCGCTTTTGCGTCGTCGACCATGGCTCCGGCAGCGGTTTCGTTTGGGTGAGGTCCAGCGGCGATATCTACGTCAGCTGTTACCTCACTCCAAACGAGCGCATTGCAGACTTCCAGGCCAAACTCGATGGCCTGGAAGACGCTATCCGGGACATGGAGGGTGAGCTGGTAGTGGCCGGAGACTTTAATGCGAAGGCTCTGGAATGGGGTGAACCTCGGCCAGATTCGCGGGGTGGACGAGTGCTGGACATGGCGGCCAGACTTGGGCTAGCTGTATTGAACACTGGCTCAACGTCCACCTTCCGAAGGCCGGGGTACAGAGAAACGATTATTGATGTTTCCATGGCGACGGAAAGCCTGGTATCGCGAGTCCAGGACTGGAGGGTGATCGAGGACTTTACAGCCAGCGATCACCAATACATTACGTTCTGTGTACGTGATGTAACTCCAGTCCAAGTCAGAACACCACGAGGACCTGCCAGGTGGAACGTGGATAAGATGGACCCCCAAAAGCTGTCTCCGGCGCTATTACGTGGCCAGCGAGCCCTTGAGGAGCTTCCACGCTCCACAGCCGCTGAACAGACGGTGGATCTAGTAATGACCCACCTTCATCAGGCCTGCAGCGACGCCGTGCCAAAAAGAAATGCACGGGATGATAGACGTCCCGTGTACTGGTGGACAAACGAGATCGCGGAGCTGAGGCGGGAGTGTCTCCGTCTGAGGAGACTATCCCTGAGAGCCCGGCGCCGTGACACCGACGCAGCCCCTAGCACTGACGCCTATAAGGCGGCAAGGAAAGTGCTGAGACGGACCATTAAGCAGAGTAAGCACCGCTGCTGGAAGAAGCTTGGGGAGGATCTTAACGAGGATCCTTGGGGATTAGGGTATAAACTGGTCCTCCGCAAATTGGGGGCGTTCTCTGAAAACGCTCCCACAGATGCGGGGATCATCGGCGGTATCGTCGATGCCCTTTTCCCCAGCCACCCCAAGCAACCGCGCCGACCTCGAACACCCGAGGACGCGCCACTTCCCCTCTTCACGGAGGAGGAACTTAAGGCCGCGGCGCGGTCTTTCAAAAACAAGAAGGCACCAGGCCCTGACGGTTTACCAGCAGAGGTGCTGAAAGCCGCAGTTGAGAGGCATCCTACGATCTTTCTCACGATGTACAACGCCTGCCTGCAAGCGGGAATCTTTCCACGCCGCTGGAAACTCGCGCGGCTGGCGTTGATCGGGAAGGGCAAAGGGGGACCAGTAGACAATCCATCGTCCTACAGGCCCCTGTGCATGCTAGACACGGCTGGCAAACTTCTGGAGAAGCTTCTTCGACCTCGCCTCCATGCGGCTATCCAAGCCTCTGGAGACCTTTCCGATAGACAATATGGCTTTCGGAAAGGGAATTCGACGATACATGCGATCTAGGAGGTTGTGAGAGCAGCAAGGGGTACGGAGCAGGGGAACCATTTCTCCCGCCCCGTCTGTCTACTGGTCACACTGGATGTGAAGAACGCTTTCAACTCGGTTCGGTGGTGTGACGCGCTACGGGCGCTAGAACGGGACTTCAGGGTCCCTGGATATCTCTACTGGATGTTCGAGGATTACCTGAACGATCGCTCCCTCGTTTACACCACTGCAGATGTTCCGATTAGCCGAGAGTTAACGGCAGAGGCAGCCCAAGGGTTCATACTAGGTCCCGACATTTGGAATGCCACATATGACGGGATTCTCCGAATGGAGATGCCTGAGGGTTCTTTTCTGGTTGGGTATGCGGACGACGTAGCCGCCATCATCATTGCGCGTACCGTAGAGGCAGCGCAGATGAGACTCAACCAGGTAATGCGTCGGGTCCACTCCTGGATGGAAGACCACGGCTTGGAGCTAGCGCTAGCGAAAACTGAGATCGTGCTCCTAACCAAAAAGCATAACCCGCTTATAAGGGATATGCAGGTAGGAGAGACGACGGTCCAGACGAAGACGTCTGTAAAGTACCTGGGGTTGAAGCTCGATTCTCGGCTCAGCTTCGGGGAAGAAATAATATCGAGAGCGGACAAAGCTGCAGCAGTGACGACGCTGCTGAGCAGGGTAATGGCCAACATTGGCGGTCCTGTGCCTTGCAAGCGTCGCCTTCTGCTACGCACAGCCGAGTCTATAATGCTCTACGGCGCCGAAGTCTGGGCCGATGCGCTCCGGTTTGAAAAATACCGGAAGCGTATGGCCGGAGTGCAGCGGAGAGGGGCCCTCCGCATCGCCTGCTCTTACCGCACGGTCTCAGAGCCAGCGGCGTTAGTGATAGCCGGGGTCATCCCAATTGACCTCCTTGCCCAGGAGCGGAAGTTTGTCCACCAAGGCCTTCCCGAAGAGGAAGAAAGAGAGAGACGGAGAACGCTTGCCAGGTCCCGCAGCTTGCAGACCTGGCAAGAAAGATGGAACGAGGATCTGCGGGCCAGGTGGACAGCGAGACTCATTCCTCGCTTGGGCACCTGGATAAACCGTCAGCATGGTGAGGTGAATTATTACCTCACTCAATTGCTGACGGGGCACGGGTATTTCCGGTCTTACCTGTGCAGAATGGGTAAAGTACCGGACCCTGGTTGCATATCCTGCGGATCCCCCAGGGACGATGCCTTCCACACATTCTTCGAATGCGAAGAATGGGACGTGTGGAGGGCACCATTGGAGGAGAGGTTTGGCAGCATAACTCCGGAAAATATTATCGAAGTTATGCTCCTGGACGATGAAACGTGGACGGAGGTCACTTCCCTTACGGAAGTTGTCCTCCGTCGGAAGAAGAGAGTCCTGGAGGAGTGGACGCCGTGAGAGGCGTCCCAAAAGATAATGACGCCACCCCGAAGTAATGCGAAAGCGGTTCCAGGGTGGTCGTCTGGAGTTACAGGGGGGGTTTTAGTCGGTAGTCTCGTAAGAGGAGTCCGACACGTAGGGAGCCATACCAACGCTCCCGACAGTGCGTAAAAGCATTTCCCCCCCTGTAAAAAAAAAATAAAAAAAATTATTATTATTATTATTATTATTATTATTATTATTATTATTATTATTATTATTATTATTATTATTATTATTATTATTATTATTATTATTATTATTATTATTATTATTATTATTATTATTATTATTATTATTATTATTATTATTATTATTATTATTATTATTATTATTATTATTATTATTATTATTATTATTATTATTATTATTATTATTATTGGACGAATATCGAAAGTGTGCGTGCGTGTGTGTGTGTGTGTGTGTGCGCCGTATTAAAATTAAATTTTTTCAATTACTCACCGCTCGTTGCCTTTCTCTCTGTCGTTTTTCGTACAATGTTTCTCCCACTTTTTTCAAAATGAATTAATTTTTAATTTGTTATTTTTCTTTCGCGCAATTCATTATTTTTTTATTTTTTACACTTTGTTTTTTCACTTTTATCACGCGCGCTTCATTTTTTCGCGCATTGTTTTTTGTCGCAATATCTTTTTTCACACTTTTTTTGTTCCAAGTTATTTTTTATAATTATTTTTACATTATTTCCGCGCGTTTTTTATTCACGCAATGTTTTTCATGTACATTACATTTTTGCACAATGATTTTTTTCAATTCATTATTTTTATGATTCTTTTCTATTTTTACATTTTTCGCGTAAGGTTTCTCTGGCGAAAAAGTGGTGGGGGTAATCCTCCCCACCACTTTCGTCAGAGCGGCATTATTTCCCCCTCCACTTTTCGCCGGAGATATTATTATTATTATTATTATTATTATTATTATTATTATTCGAAAAAAAGCGGTGGGGAAGTCCCAAGCTTCCCCCACCACTTTTTCGCCAAAACGGCGAGATTTCCCCCCCCCCCCACGACCACCACCACTTTTTGCTGTGTTTTCGCCGCAACATTTGCTTCTTTACAGCACCCAGCCCATCCCTTAGCATACGCGCGCCTGTTGGTGCAAAACTGAATTCTTTTTTTTATATGAGACCTACACAAGCCCCATTACCCCCACCACTTTTTCGCCAGAGCGGCATTATCTCCCCCTCCACTTTTCGCCGGAGATATTATTATTATTATTATTATTATTTTTATTATTATTATTCGAGATATAGAGGTTAGAGCATACACACATAAATAATATCATGTACTCACCATTCTCGTCGCCGCCGCTCTCCCCTTCCTCCGTTGAACACACACACGCACACACACACACACACACACACACACACACAAACACGGGCACACGCGCTCGTTGATGCCAATATGCCTAGCGTAATAGATACGCCTTGCGTAGCGTCTGCATGAAACTTAGAAGAGATCGGAATTTGAAAACATAAAGCCGTATGATGTTAAAAAGTAAACAACACCGATCAGCAGCACGTGGCAACGGCTGAGATCTATGTGTAGTATACAGATGCATATACTCTATCTCGGTCTTTTTTCGCTAACCAGCGGTGGGCACGAAGATCCGCACAAAGAGGAGACCGAGGATAGGGGTATCTGTATGTAGTATACATTGTCGTATACCTCTATCGCGCTCTCTCTTTCTATCAATAGTGTATAGCGACGTATAAGATCATGGCATTCTCTCGCTCTCTCTAATTTTAATATTAATTTCAATATTTTGATAACTTCCAAATTTCGACCGTTTTCGCGTATCTCCAACCGTTCTCGAGATATCGCCATTTTTTCACTTCATTCGTGAAAAGGACGTGAGTGCCTGTACCTTTTGCACGCGGAATACGCTCTTTTTATTTCAGATAAAATAAAACTTACATTATGACACAATCATAATATATATTCATATATGGGTAATTCATACTCGAAATGTCTATCTCCAACCGTTCTCGAGATATCGCCATTTTTTCGTTTTATTCGTGCAAAGGGCGTAAGTGAGCATACATTTTACATGCACAATACGCTCTTTTTATTCCAGAAAAATCAACAACTTTATATTATTACTCGGTCATAATATATATTCATATATGGCGTTCCGTGTTATGTCCAGAAGAAGAATATATGGGCAATTCCTTCTCGGGATGTCACTGTTTCCAAAAAATTTCGAGAAAATTTTTACCGCGATATTTCTTTCGACTGCGTCGAGGGTGATGCCCATAACAAAAATTTGACTTAAGATTCCAAAAGTAGAAGATTCAAGCTTTGAAATGCTTTTTTGAATATTTTTTACGACCAGAATTAACAAAGTTAACAGTCTTTGGAAAATCGCTGAAAAATCTCGAAAATTTTGCTGTTCCTTTAATTTTTTGACTGAGTGTATCTATAACTTTTTATTTATGATTGATGCATTTTTTCGTCGAAGCGAATACATTTTTTTCTCCACTGATAACGCAAATAATTTTCTTCGTTCGTAAAATGTTCGTCGATGAGAAATTGAGAAACTTAAAATTTTTAAACATTCGAAGATTACAACTTTTTGCAAAAAAAAGCAAATTGATAGTAACATTTTTTTCTCATTCTGTGAATATGGAAATAAACGATGGTTGACTGGGACTGTAACGGCAAAGCATCCTTAAATGTTTTTTGCGTTCCTCTCACAAGATAATATTTATTTTCTAATGTAATAATAGTCTACGGTATCTCTAAACATTGATCGGAAGATTCCACTTTTGACTCCGTTATTTATGATTGATGCATTTTTCGTCGAAGCGAATACATTTTTTTCCCCACTGATAACGCAAATAATTTTCTTCGTTCGTCAAATGTTCGTCGATGAGAAATTAAGAAACTTAAACATTTTTAAACATTCGAAGAGTACAAACTTTTTGCAAGAGAAAGCAAATTGATAATAACATTTTTTTCTTATTCTGTGAATATAGAAATGAACGAGGGGTTATGCATTCGTGAGATCATTGAACCGCTTGAAATCAGAATCAAATCGCTTCGAAATGATTGAAATCAATGTGGAATCACTTGAAATGACTTGAAATCAATGTGAAACCACTTGAAATCATCTGAAATCAATGTGAAGTCAGTGCGAAATAACTTGAAATCGATTGAAATCACTTGAAATCAATGTGAAGTCAATTGAAAACACTTGAAATCATTATGAAGTCATTGTGAAACCACTTGAAATTACTTGTAATCAATGAGAAGTCAATGTGAAATCGCTTGAAATCAATTGAAATCACTTAAATTCAATGTGAAGTCAATGTGAAATCACTTGAAATCGATAAAAATCACTTGCATTTACTTGGAATCAATGAGAAGTCAATGTGAAATCACTTGAAATTGATAAAAATCGCTTGGAATCGATTGAAATAACTTGAAATCACGTGAAATCACATGACTTTTGAAATCACTTGTACACCGCATACGGTAGTGAATAACCTCTCGGGAATAAAAATAGGATCTTCGGCCATTTCGATAGATGTCAATAATAGCCCAAACAAGCTTTTATTAGTTTTAATGAAAAATTATCAAAAAGTTGAAAATAATTTTATCCTGATTGGAAATAAGTTTTCAAATAAAATTTCTACTGGTCACTGTATACAAACGATTTTCCAAACGGTTTTCGAGATATTTAAAAAATAAACTTGAAAAATTGAAAAAATGGTGAAATTTTATATTTCGCATAACTATAAAAATATAATTTTTTTTTTGTTTTTTAACGCACTGTTTTTGTCACAATAATTTTTCATTTTACATTATTATTATTATTATTATTATTATTATTATTATTATTTACACTATTTATTTTTCAATTCTTCTTTTCGCGCAATGTTTTTCTTATTACGCTTTAACACACTGTTTTGTCACAATAAATTTTAAAACATTTTTGCAAAATTTAAATTTATCGAACAATCGGTCTCCTCTTTGTGCGGATCTTCGTACTCGCCGTTCGTTAATGATAGAGCGATTGAGATGGAGTCTATGTAACGAGAATACTATCCTCGCTCGTTTAGAAAATTTTGAAAACTTGTTTTGAAAAATTTAAAATTTGTTTTGAAATTATTTGAAAACTTATTTTGAAAAAGTTAAAGATTTTTTAATTTTGAAATTTTCAAAAATTGTTTAAAAATGTTGAAAACTTATTTTAAAAATTTTGAAAACTTGTTTTTGAATTTTTAAAATTTTTTGAAAATGAACGAAAACATTTTCGGCATTCAAATTTTTTTGTGGACGAAAAGATTTTTGAAATGCAAAATTGGTATGTGAACGAAAAGATTTGTGAGAACGAAAAGATTTTCGAAATGCAAAATTTCTGTGAACGAAAAGATTTTCGAAATGCAAAATTTTTATGTGAAATGGAAAATTTTTATGTGCACGAAAAGATTTTCGAAATGCAAAATTTTTCTGTGAACGAAAAGGTTTTCGAAATGCAAAAACTTTTCTGTAAAAAGATATCACTTTCAGATTTTTTGAAAATTTAATGTAGAAAGAAGCTTTGCACTTCCAGATTTTGAAAAATTTCACTTTCAGATTTTCAAAAATTCAATTTTAAAAATGTTGAAAAAAATTTCACCCGTTCAGATTTCCAAAAATCTAGTTAAAGTTTCGCATAATTTTGTTCACAAAATAGTTTTAAGCAGTTGATTTGCAGCATTTCTCTACGAAAATTTCGCGCAAGTCTTTTTCCAAAAATTTTGTGAAAAAATTTCTTCGCATAAATTTTGCAGAAAAATGTTGCAAGGGATTTCTATGCATAGTGTATAGCTACGTATACCTTCATTCAATTCTCTCTCCCGCTAATGAGCGGCGGGCACGAAAATCCGCACAAAGAGGAGACCGAAGAGTACATGAGGCATACCTTACGAACCGACCAATTCGCGACAATGACCATTGTTAATTTTGTTAAAATTTTTCTACTTTTTTGTTAAAAATTTTCTACTTTATTGTACATATTGACAGCAGTCTTTCAGAATTTTGAGCTCTTCATCTTCACGCTTTTCGCCACAATGAATTATTCAAAATTTCACACAATTTTTAAACGCGCGTCACTTTTTAAAACCGAAGATATCAGAATAAGATGGAAGATAATTTTTTTCGGCTTGAGTTGTTTGAAAGAGATGATGGTTTTAAAATGAACAACACAGTGCAACGTAAATGTTTATATTCGTTTATTCATAGTTATAAAATAATGACGATCTCATGCCACAAAAAATGTTTCGCATTATTTTTTTTTTTCAAAAAATTGTTTTGCAAGATTTTGTTCACAAAATAGTTTCAAGCGATTGCTTTGCAACAACTCTCTACGAAAATTTTACGCAACCGTCTTTTTCCAAAAATTTTGTGAACAAAGTCTTTTTCCAAAAACTTTGTGAATTTACAGAAAAATGCTGCAGATTAATTGTGTGAAACACTTTTGTCTAACAAATGTTTGTACAAAAAATTTTGCGTTTACAAAAAAAAAAAAATTCTTTCGGTTTGGGTGCAATTGCTTTGCAACATCTCTCTACGAAAATTTTGCGCAACCGTCTTTTTCCAAAAATTTTGTGAACAAATTTGTTTTTATAAATTTTATTATTTGCTATCCTTTGAGAATTTCCGGCAACAAGAATTCCACATTCATGAATAGTATAATTTTTCAATTCGGGACCTGCTATATCTTTATTGGGTTTGAGCGCCCAATAAGCCATTAGATGCACCGGTAATCCAAGTAGGACTGAATGACGACGATGTTATACCGCCTGACTGAGTAACAGCGGCTCCCGTGATCCTGAAGTTCCTGAAGAGCTAGGCTCTCCATCTGTATTGGGTCATCAGGGGGCGACGGTATCCAAAACTCCACCATCCAAGGGGTTTTTATTGCCGGCGGCGAATTTTTGAACAACAGGTGATAACTGATCTGTTCGCACTTGTAAAGATGATTGTGTCTGATTGACTGGCTCAGAATGAAAAGTATTTGGTGCAAGATTATTTAATTTGGCGTATTGATCTTTCAAGAGGTTATAATTTTCAGAGTTCTTTTTGTAAACGTCTCGTATAGTGGGCCAATCTGGATTCAAAGCACTCTTGAACTTGGTATAACCGCGACTCCATTTACCTTCAGCAACGGCTTGACGATAATTCAAAGCGTACCACTTCTCTCGTATACTGTATAAATAAATTCCAAAGTTTTTACTTATATTTCGTGTTCTGCCTTTTGCTTGCGGCATACTCGGATACTGTACACCAATGAGTTGCTCAACACCATACTTGGCACCAATACCGAATAAACCAATCAAATCACCCCACGTACCAGTTTCTCGGTAATCACGGAGGAATCTTCCGATGGCAAGTCGATCGGCGATAACAATATCTTGCGGAGACGCAGCCAATTCGTAATCGAGGTCGTGCAGTAATGCAATTAAATCAGCAGAATTCTTCGGTTCAGCAGGGATCGTCATTATTTTATAACTATGAATAAACTAATATAAACTTTTACATTGCACTGTGTTATTCATTTTAAAATCATTATCCCTTCAAAAGAGGTACCATTCTTGGAGAAATGTCATTGAGAACGGTAAATAACCAGTTGTATGAGAAATGTATTATTGAATTACCGGTGCATCGAATGGCTTAAAACCACCTCTCGGCTGCCAACTCACCACGCTTCAAAGAGTGAGGATAGCGTTGCAATATAAGTACAGCTGCGGATTCATAAGTGTCTCATTATGCCGCTAGTGCCCGGCTACAATTTCCTCGGTCCTGGTAACATCGTATATAATAATCCTGCTGAACCGAAGAATTCTGCTGATTTAATTGCATTACTGCACGACCTCGATTACGAATTGGCTGCGTCTCCGCAAGATATTGTTATCGCCGATCGACTTGCCATCGGAAGATTCCTCCGTGATTACCGAGAAACTGGTACGTGGGGTGATTTGATTGGTTTATTCGGTATTGGTGCCAAGTATGGTGTTGAGCAACTCATTGGTGTACAGTATCCGAGTATGCCGCAAGCAAAAGGCAAAACACGAAATATAAGTAAAAACTTTGGAATTTATTTATACAGTATACGAGAGAAGTGGTACGCTTTGAATTATCGTCAAGCCGTTGCTGAAGGTAAATGGAGTCGCGGTTATACTAAGTTCAAGAGTGCTTTGAATCCAGATTGGCCCACTATACGAGACGTTTACAAAAAGAACTCTGAAAATTATAACCTCTTGAAAGATCAATACGCCAAATTAAATAATCTTGCACCAAATACTTTTCATTCTGAGCCAGTCAATCAGACACAATCATCTTTACAAGTGCGAACAGATCAGTTATCACCTGTTGTTCAAAAATTCGCCGCCGGCAATAAAAACCCCTTGGATGGTGGAGTTTTGGATACCGTCGCCCCCTGATGACCCAATACAGATGGAGAGCCTAGCTCTTCAGGAACTTCAGGATCACGGGAGCCGCTGTTACTCAGTCAGGCGGTATAACATCGTCGTCATTCAGTCCTACTTGGATTACCGGTGCATCTAATGGCTTATTGGGCGCTCAAACCCAATAAAGATATAGCAGGTCCCGAATTGAAAAATTATACTATTCATGAATGTAGAATTCTTGTTGCCGGAAATTCTCAAAGGATAGCAAATAATAAAATTTATAAAAACAAATTTGTTCACAAAATTTTTAGAAAAAGACGGTTGCGCAAAATTTTCGTAGAGAGATGTTGCAAAGCAATTGCACCCAAACCGAAAGAATTTTTTTTTTTTTGTGAACGCAAAATTTTTTGTACAAACATTTGTTAGACAAAAGTGTTTCACACAATTAATCTGCAGCATTTTTCTGTAAATTCACAAAGTTTTTGGAAAAAGACTTTGTTCACAAAATTTTTGGAAAAAGACGGTTGCGTAAAATTTTCGTAGAGAGTTGTTGCAAAGCAATCGCTTAAAACTATTTTGTGAACAAAATCTTGCAAAACAATTTTTTGGAAAAAAAAAATAATGCGAAACATTTTTTGTGGCATGAGATCGTCATTATTTTATAACTATGAATAAACGAATATAAACATTTACGTTGCACTGTGTTGTTCATTTTAAAACCATCATCTCTTTCAAACAACTCAAGCCGAAAAAAATTATCTTCCATCTTATTCTGATATCTTCGGTTTTAAAAAGTGACGCGCGTTTAAAAATTGTGTGAAATTTTGAATAATTCATTGTGGCGAAAAGCGTGAAGATGAAGAGCTCAAAATTCTGAAAGACTGCTGTCAATATGTACAATAAAGTAGAAAATTTTTAACAAAAAAGTAGAAAATTTTAACAAAATCAACAATGGTCATTGTCGCGAATTGGTCGGTTCGTAAGGTATGCCTCATGTACTCTTCGGTCTCCTCTTTGTGCGGATTTTCGTGCCCGCCGCTCATTAGCGGGAGAGAGAATTGAATGAAGGTATACGTAGCTATACACTATGCATAGAAATCCCTTGCAACATTTTTCTGCAAAATTTATGCGAAGAAATTTTTTCACAAAATTTTTGGGAAAAGACTTGCGCGAAATTTTCGTAGAGAAATGCTGCAAATCAACTGCTTAAAACTATTTTGTGAACAAAATTATGCGAAACTTTAACTAGATTTTTGGAAATCTGAACGGGTGAAATTTTTTTCAACATTTTTAAAATTGAATTTTTGAAAATCTGAAAGTGAAATTTTTTTCAACATTTTTAAAATTGAATTTTTGAAAATCTGAAAGTGAAATTTTTCAAAATCTGGAAGTGCGAAGCTTCTTTCTACATTAAATTTTCAAAAAATCTGAAAGTGATATCTTTTTACAGAAAAGTTTTTGCATTTCGAAAACCTTTTCGTTCACAGAAAAATTTTGCATTTCGAAAATCTTTTCGTGCACATAAAAATTTTCCATTTCACATAAAAATTTTGCATTTCGAAAATCTTTTCGTTCACAGAAATTTTGCATTTCGAAAATCTTTTCGTTCTCACAAATCTTTTCGTTCACATACCAATTTTGCATTTCAAAAATCTTTTTTCGTTCACAGAAAAATTTTGTATTTCAAAAATCTTTTCGTCCACAGAAAAATTTTGCATTTAGAAAATCTTTCCGTTCACAGAAAAATTTTGCATTTCAAACATCTTTTCATTCACAAAAAATTTTTGTACTTCAAAAATCTTTTCGTCCACAAAAAAATTTGAATGCCGAAAATGTTTACGTTCATTTTCAAAAAATTTTAAAAATTCAAAAACAAGTTTTCAAAATTTTTAAAATAAGTTTTCAACATTTTTAAACAATTTTTGAAAATTTCAAAATTAAAAAATCTTTAACTTTTTCAAAATAAGTTTTCAAATAATTTCAAAACAAATTTTAAATTTTTCAAAACAAGTTTTCAAAATTTTCTAAACGAGCGAGGATAGTATTCTCGTTACATAGACTCTATCTCAATCGCTCTATCATTAACGAACGGCGAGTACGAAGATCCGCACAAAGAGGAGACCGATTGTTCGATAAATTTAAATTTTGCAAAAATGTTTTAAAATTTATTGTGACAAAACAGTGTGTTAAAGCGTAATAAGAAAAACATTGCGCGAAAAGAAGAATTGAAAAATAAATAGTGTAAATAATAATAATAATAATAATAATAATAATAATAATAATAATGTAAAATGAAAAATTATTGTGACAAAAACAGTGCGTTAAAAAACAAAAAAAATTATATTTTTATAGTTATGCGAAATATAAAATTTCACCATTTTTTCAATTTTTCAAGTTTATTTTTTAAATATCTCGAAAACCGTTTGGAAAATCGTTTGTATACAGTGACCAGTAGAAATTTTATTTGAAAACTTATTTCCAATCAGGATAAAATTATTTTCAACTTTTTGATAATTTTTCATTAAAACTAATAAAAGCTTGTTTGGGCTATTATTGACATCTATCGAAATGGCCAAAGATCCTATTTTTATTCCCGAGAGGTTATTCACTACCGTATGCGGTGTACAAGTGATTTCAAAAGTCATGTGATTTCACGTGATTTCAAGTTATTTCAATCGATTCCAAGCGATTTTTATCAATTTCAAGTGATTTCACATTGACTTCTCATTGATTCCAAGTAAATGCAAGTGATTTTTATCGATTTCAAGTGATTTCACATTGACTTCACATTGAATTTAAGTGATTTCAATTGATTTCAAGCGATTTCACATTGACTTCTCATTGATTACAAGTAATTTCAAGTGGTTTCACAATGACTTCATAATGATTTCAAGTGTTTTCAATTGACTTCACATTGATTTCAAGTGATTTCAATCGATTTCAAGTTATTTCGCACTGACTTCACATTGATTTCAGATGATTTCAAGTGGTTTCACATTGATTTCAAGTCATTTCAAGTGATTCCACATTGATTTCAATCATTTCGAAGCGATTTGATTCTGATTTCAAGCGGTTCAATGATCTCACGAATGCATAACCCCTCGTTCATTTCTATATTCACAGAATAAGAAAAAAATGTTATTATCAATTTGCTTTCTCTTGCAAAAAGTTTGTACTCTTCGAATGTTTAAAAATGTTTAAGTTTCTTAATTTCTCATCGACGAACATTTTACGAACGAAGAAAATTATTTGCGTTATCAGTGGGGAAAAAAATGTATTCGCTTCGACGAAAAATGCATCAATCATAAATAACGGAGTCAAAAGTGGAATCTTCCGATCAATGTTTAGAGATACCGTAGACTATTATTACATTAGAAAATAAATATTATCTTGTGAGAGGAACGCAAAAAACATTTAAGGATGCTTTGCCGTTACAGTCCCAGTCAACCATCGTTTATTTCCATATTCACAGAATGAGAAAAAAATGTTACTATCAATTTGCTTTTTTTTGCAAAAAGTTGTAATCTTCGAATGTTTAAAAATTTTAAGTTTCTCAATTTCTCATCGACGAACATTTTACGAACGAAGAAAATTATTTGCGTTATCAGTGGAGAAAAAAATGTATTCGCTTCGACGAAAAAATGCATCAATCATAAATAAAAAGTTATAGATACACTCAGTCAAAAAATTAAAGGAACAGCAAAATTTTCGAGATTTTTCAGCGATTTTCCAAAGACTGTTAACTTTGTTAATTCTGGTCGTAAAAAATATTCAAAAAAGCATTTCAAAGCTTGAATCTTCTACTTTTGGAATCTTAAGTCAAATTTTTGTTATGGGCATCACCCTCGACGCAGTCGAAAGAAATATCGCGGTAAAAATTTTCTCGAAATTTTTTGGAAACAGTGACATCCCGAGAAGGAATTGCCCATATATTCTTCTTCTGGACATAACACGGAACGCCATATATGAATATATATTATGACCGAGTAATAATATAAAGTTGTTGATTTTTCTGGAATAAAAAGAGCGTATTGTGCATGTAAAATGTATGCTCACTTACGCCCTTTGCACGAATAAAACGAAAAAATGGCGATATCTCGAGAACGGTTGGAGATAGACATTTCGAGTATGAATTACCCATATATGAATATATATTATGATTGTGTCATAATGTAAGTTTTATTTTATCTGAAATAAAAAGAGCGTATTCCGCGTGCAAAAGGTACAGGCACTCACGTCCTTTTCACGAATGAAGTGAAAAAATGGCGATATCTCGAGAACGGTTGGAGATACGCGAAAACGGTCGAAATTTGGAAGTTATCAAAATATTGAAATTAATATTAAAATTAGAGAGAGCGAGAGAATGCCATGATCTTATACGTCGCTATACACTATTGATAGAAAGAGAGAGCGCGATAGAGGTATACGACAATGTATACTACATACAGATACCCCTATCCTCGGTCTCCTCTTTGTGCGGATCTTCGTGCCCACCGCTGGTTAGCGAAAAAAGACCGAGATAGAGTATATGCATCTGTATACTACACATAGATCTCAGCCGTTGCCACGTGCTGCTGATCGGTGTTGTTTACTTTTTAACATCATACGGCTTTATGTTTTCAAATTCCGATCTCTTCTAAGTTTCATGCAGACGCTACGCAAGGCGTATCTATTACGCTAGGCATATTGGCATCAACGAGCGCGTGTGCCCGTGTTTGTGTGTGTGTGTGTGTGTGTGTGTGTGTGTGTGTGTGTGTGCGTGTGTGTGTTCAACGGAGGAAGGGGAGAGCGGCGGCGACGAGAATGGTGAGTACATGATATTATTTATGTGTGTATGCTCTAACCTCTATATCTCGAATAATAATAATAAAAATAATAATAATAATAATAATAATAATATCTCCGGCGAAAAGTGGAGGGGGAGATAATGCCGCTCTGGCGAAAAAGTGGTGGGGGTAATGGGGCTTGTGTAGGTCTCATATAAAAAAAAGAATTCAGTTTTGCACCAACAGGCGCGCGTATGCTAAGGGATGCTGTAAAGAAGCAAATGTTGCGGCGAAAACACAGCAAAATGTGGTGGTGGTCGTGGGGGGGGGGGGGGGAAATCTCGCCGTTTTGGCGAAAAAGTGGTGAGGGAAGCTTGGGACTTCCTCACCGCTTTTTTTCGAATAATAATAATAATAATAATAATAATAATAATAATAATAATAATAATAATAATAATAATATCTCCGGCGAAAAGTGGAGGGGGAAATAATGCCGCTCTGACGAAAGTGGTGGGGAGGATTACCCCCACCACTTTTTCGCCAGAGAAACCTTACGCGAAAAATGTAAAAATAGAAAAGAATCATAAAAATAATGAATTGAAAAAAATCATTGTGCAAAAATGTAATGTACATGAAAAACATTGCGTGAATAAAAAACGCGCGGAAATAATGTAAAAATAATTATAAAAAATAACTTGGAACAAAAAAAGTGTGAAAAAAGATATTGCGACAAAAAACAATGCGCGAAAAAATGAAGCGCGCGTGATAAAAGTGAAAAAACAAAGTGTAAAAAATAAAAAAATAATGAATTGCGCGAAAGAAAAATAACAAATTAAAAATTAATTCATTTTGAAAAAAGTGGGAGAAACATTGTACGAAAAACGACAGAGAGAAAGGCAACGAGCGGTGAGTAATTGAAAAAATTTAATTTTAATACGGCGCACACACACACACACACACACGCACGCACACTTTCGATATTCGTCCAATAATAATAATAATAATAATAATAATAATAATAATAATAATAATAATAATAATAATAATAATAATAATAATAATAATAATAATAATAATAATAATAATAATAATAATAATAATAATAATAATAATAATAATAATAATAATAATAATAATAATAATAATAATAATAATAATAATAATAATAATAATATCTCCGGCGAAAAGTGGAGGGGGAAATAATGCCGCTCTGACGAGAGTGGTGGGGCGATAACCACTCTGGCGAAAAAGTAGTGGGGGGTGGTGGGGGGATTTCCCCCACCACTTTTTCGCCAGAGTGGTACACCTACTACTTATGGGTCTATATGGGAATGAGAGTTCTCATGTCAAGAGTGTATCGTCCCTCGATGTAACCTTGCGCGACGAATGGAAGATCAATCGTACAAACAGCGGTGACGAATTTATGTCTACAAGACGACCGGCAATCATATTCATAGACGGTGATCTCAGCTGGGACCAATAATGATAAGGAAATCAACGACTCCCGATTTGCTAAAAATGTTTTACAAATTCGACGAGTTCTGCAGTCAACAATTCAGAAGTATGAAGCGAGTTTTCAGTTCATTGCAACCGAGACATCAGCGTGCCAATAGCAGTAGCTTCAAGAAGACACAGCGAAATAAAAGATCAACCGTGGAGGGTAAAACTCACTTTTTCTTTTTCAAATATAATTCTGATCCTCATATTTCGAAATGTGTAGAAAATATTTCTCCGAAACGTGTGTGCATGTGGGTACAAAAAATGCCAAAAATATGAGGAAATATGAGAAAGTATATTCAATTGCAGTGTGATATTAATCACTTTTTATTTCTTTTTACAAAGGACCATGGACCGGCGTGTTTTGGCACAAGTGGCCAGTCTACAATTGGGCAGCCTGAGGTTTTCCTTACCGACAAACGACACTGTTCTCGGTGGTTCAATGGAATTGCACAGTTACAACATCAGTCTCGCTTGTTTTCATTATATTAACTTCAAGAGGAAAAGTTGGGTTCGGTTTTTCCTCAAGGAGCCGTGCATAAGTTTCGCGACCGAGGTCCTGTAAAAAAAACTCCCCTGCGGTGAGCACGATATCTCTGGATTGGATAATCTAGAATAAAAGAATAAAAAAGATTCCTTTGATAAGAGGTATAATGTAGTATATATTCAAAGGAATAAGCAAAATATTAATTTTTTCCATAATGTTGGCTTCGGAAAAAAAAATGTGATTTTTGATAAAAATATTTGCCTCAAATTGTTTTTAAAATGAAAAATATTTATCAGTGAAAGAAAACCTCCGATTAATTACTTAGAAATATATTTATAGAGGTTGTGTAAAAATTTGAGTCTAATCTGTTATGCCGTTTTTGAGAAATCTTGATTTTCTGTTTATACACTTAAATATCTGTACATTACGAAACTAAAATGTACAAAAAATCGATTTTTTGTAAATCCTGACTGCGTATTAAAAAATGCACTGCGATACTTCATTGGTGAATTTTGTAGGCGTAAAATTGACGTTTTTACTATTTCGACAGCGTATCCATTAATAAATTCGATAATTGTACGTGAATTTTAGAATACACATTATACAAGGATTTTCTTTATTGCCCAAATTGCTAGCTGATTTTTCCTAAAAACAACTTAATGAAATAAAAATAGAATAGAGGGTTTGCCTTTGCTTATTTGTTGGGCAACTATTTCCTGTTTATTCCATCAAGCCATTTTTCAATTATATTTAAATGAATTTGAAAGATTTTGAGGTCATGTTCATCTTTATTATCGCTGTGAATGTTCTTTTATGGATTACAAAATTACAATGTTTATTTACAAGTAATCATGGATTATTTGACAAAACTGTGGCCTGATTATATAAAACTATATGTAGCTTTGAATGCAAGGAATATCGATGGACATTTTTTAAGGCGCAATGTTTCTGCTATATCTGAATAACGATATTTTTCCTTTCGCAGTGTTTTTCGGCAGGTGCTGAAATTGGACAACACAAAAATGATCATCCTTCTCAATTTATGGTACGTTTCTCTTCCATTCTGCCATTTTTTTCGTGATTCGATGAAAAAAAAACTTATTTCGATAATGATGAATTACAAAAATGAAATTATAAAATAAAAAGTAATCATAATATCCCTTATGGAATCTCGAAAATTTTAAACTCAGGACACAATTGTTTTCAGATGTTTTTGCTTGAAAAAAAGAAAAATTAAAAATTTTGAAAAAAATAAAAATATCCATAATTGAAAAATTAATTTACGCAATTTCATTTTCACAGGACTCTGGAACAATTAGCATATTCAATGGAAGAGGCAATTGGATAGCCAGAGAACATCTCAGATTACTCGACGCCATCGAACAATTTGGCTTTCGCAATTGGGAGGATATCAGCAAACATATCGAAGAAAGAACACCTGAAGGTTCGTCATTTATTTAATTTCGAATCTTATTGGAAACAAATTAGATTTTCAAGTTTCACGTCGAATAATTCGTACCCACAATTCTATATAATCTAACGCCTCATTTTAATGTCTATTTATGTTCTTTTTTTTACAGAGGCGAAAGAGGAGTACATCGTCAGATATCTCGATGGAAATATCGGAAAACACACGTGGCCACCAACAGAAAGCTACAGACCAAATCTCACCGATCAAACGAGCTCCGATCATGGTCCGTTATCGCCGGATCTCACCTCGAGGCTGCCGCCTTTGGACATTACACCGGAGGAAGCTACCAAACTCGGTTACATGCCACAACGCGACGATTTCGAACGAGTAATTTGATTTTTTTTCTCTAATTTGTTTATCACCGATGATAATGATGATAACGATAATAATGATGGTAACGATGATAATGATAATAACGATGATAACGATCATAATGATGATGACGATGATAATGATGATAACGATGAAAATGTGTATAGTCTAAATATGTCTCTATGTATATAATTAGTCGAATTTTAGGTGCCATTGACAAAGGTGTATCAGCGAATAATGTAGAAACATTTTTGGTTTTAATAACGTAAATAATAAATGTGCAGAACACAGAAATACAGCGGCGAGTTTTATTTCATCGACAATTATAATAAACAGTTTCATTACTTTAAAAAATTTAATATTAACAATAACAATTTAATATTAACGGAGCACAGAAACGTAGTAATGCAGCAGCGAGATACATTTATTTAATTGATAATTACAAAAAAAATCTTAAACTCGTTTTCAAGCATTTTATAATAACAATATAGAGATCGTGTGTCTGTTAACATTCATTGTCACGCAATTATTTAATTATTACTGATTTAATTATTAATTGATTAAGTACTTGATTTCACGATTAATTGTCGCGTACAGTGCGCGCGATAACCTCAAAGTGCATTATTTACTAAAGAACTCCGGAACTCCGGATTGTTTTTCATAGCGTGCTAGTTTGACAGGTTTGGCTCGCCATCTGTTGAGGACCTGCGCCATTCTCTTCAAGGCTCTTGGCATTTAATTCATTTTTTAATGAACGGGTTTACATCACGTATTCAATCTCTCAAAGCCCAGAATATGCTTGCAGAGACACGTAGCGGTCGTGCCAGTAACCCAGTTTCGAGGAATCGAAGTCTAGTGACTTTCGGGCGAAGATGACACCCTACCAGTGATGTGAAGCTGTAACGTGACCGTCGTGTGACCGTCACGTGACCGTAACAGAACCGTCACATGACGGATGCAAAAATGACGAAAATGACTGACCGCCCGATATCATATTTGCGCATGCGCACACACTGCAAACACCGCCGCCATTCGGAAGAAAATAAAAATAATAATACGTTTATAATTTAAAAAATATTAAAAATTCATGTCTTCCTTTATTCCAATGTTCTTAATATTGTAATTCCCAATTTACTCAAACAATCACGATGAAAATAATTAATTTTACAATTATCATGAAATCTAAAAGTGTTGTGACCGAAAAAAATGACCGAAAAATCGTGACGGTCATTTTCCATCTAGATAGAAGTCCCTGTCAGGCTTGTCTTGTCAGATGACGAAAGTAAAAATGACCGTCATTTTCACGTAGGAAATTATGTAAAACGAAAATGACGTCACGTGACGGTCACGTGACGCGTGACTGACGCGAACTCAAAATGACGGTCATTTTGCATCACTGCACACCCTACCCACTCATTCTAACCGGAAATCTAACCAGTTTGAAGTTGTGAAAATTCTACCGTCTTTCTAACCGGACTTCTAACCGCTACGCGTAATTTTACCCAAGTTAGAATGGTGGTTAGAAACGCGGGTAGAATTTCAAATTCCATCTGCTACCAAAATCCAACCATGCCTAACCCACTTTCTAACCGCTCTTTGTAACTACTACGCATAATTTACTCAAGTTAGAATAGGGGTTAGAAATTCAAATTGCAACAAGCTGTCAAAACCTAATCCCCCCTTACCGGCTTTCTAACGATCACGCGTAACCACCAGACGGTTAAAAATTCGAAATAAAATCTGAGCAGTGATTTTACGTACCTGGAACGGTGGTCGCCAATTAAAGATGCATGTACCTGTAATTGGCATATTGATGTGGATATTACAGAGTCGATGGTGCGATACACAGTATCGTAAAATCGTAATTTTATGTATTATATTTTTTTTTGTTGCGTAACATTCACGCAATACCAATGTTCACGCAATACAATATTTTTTTTTACCACAATATGTTTTATTATCAAATCTAGCGAATATAATACCGAAAATTGAGTCTTGGTATGATCATTTTTCCGCGGTTTCTTCATATACGGTCTATGATTATAAATATTTTTCATGTTTTTTTTCCTAAGTTGAATTAAGATTAATATAATATTAAGATTAAGATGTATGACACCACTGTGATGAGCGTTGCTTTTATAATCTCAAGCTGGCAAGACACTGGGTACACTGCGGGCGAATAAACATTTTAAGACGAGTCCTGAACGCGCACTGACGCGGACCACGATCGTTCGAGCGCCACGAAAGTAGTTTATTTTGTCGTCCAATAACTTCGCGAAGACATTCCACAACGACGCATAAAATATATTTATTTGTTAATAATATATATTTGTTAAAGAAACGTGCTTTTTTATTAAAGGACATTCGCGATACGCCATCTTGCCTCGTCTTGGCTAGTCTCCCGCAGTGGCGTCTCCGGGAGTCTAGCCCTTTTCCATCCATTCATGGAAATAGGCTAGACTCCCGGGGACGCCGCTGCGGGAGACTAGTCAAGCCCACAGCGCACAGTGGTTCAGAACGGCCTTTTCCCTGGCCAAAAGTCGAAAAGTAAGAACATAGAGCTATTATAACTAGAGGAGGTGAGCCATAGGACTGCCTGTAAGGGAAAGCGTATCACACAAAACAGAGACAGAAACTCGGTGGGGTAGCTCTGTCCTTGTCTTGCCGCATGCGCAATCGCGACATGCTGCGCGCTCTCCGCTGACGACGCAATACGAAACGTGTTCTCAGTTCAAATTTATTATTGCGTTTCAATTCGTTTGCGTGCGTGAAAATTTCTTGCCGGTTATTATCTGTACGATTGAAAATATTATATGAAAAACAAAAATGGTGAAAACGTGCATTTTGTGCAAGACGGAATCAAATTCTCTCAATATAGGTCGTAACTTTCACAAGTAAGTGGATAAAAACATTGTTTGTAGGTTATATCTCCAAACTACCGGTAATATTATTTCTATATGTTGAAAGTGGTATATTGATTCTAATTAAAAACATAGATTTCCAAGTGGCTGTTTTACCTTTTATTACAATATGTTTATCATTAGTGACGTGATACATGTCTGAAATAGTGAAAGTGAAAAATAATGGTAGAAATAAAGTAATTTTAAATTTATACACTCATTTTTCGAAAATTTCATTCCATTTATCGTCATGAGTTGATGTAAAAAATAATTGGGATTAACATCGAAATTATCTTTTAATAACATTAATCTTATCATATTAATTGGTGAGAAAATGAGATTATTTTACAAAAACAGCTACACAAAATTCATAACCACAAAATTTTGATAGTCGAATGCGGGAGGGTCAGTATAGGCGAATCGTTTACTGCGCATGCGTGATCAGACAAGGAAGCAATTACCCTTCCTATCCTCTGTCTCTTTTCACCGTGATACGCGTTTCTGGCTGGCTCACCTCCTCTAGTTATAATAGCTCTATGAGTAAGAATAATAATTTAAAAATTTCCTATTTAAGGTTTCTGGGGTCGCTGATTACGAATTTGATATAAAAATTATAAAATTCAAAATGGCGGACCAAAAATGGCGGACATTTTGGAAAAATAATCACTTTATCGGTCCGAAAATTTGCACCGCGAGGTTTTCGGGATCGCTAATTACGAATTTGATATCAAAATTATGAAATTCAAAATGGCGGACCAAAAATGGCGGACATTTTGGAAAAATAATCACTTTATCGGTCCGAAAATTTGGACCGCGAGGTTTTCGGGATCGCTGATTACGAATTTGATATCAAAATTATGAAATTCAAAATGGCGGACCAAAAATGGCGGACATTTCGGAAAAATAATCACTTTATCGGTCCGAAAATTTGCACCGCGAAGTTTTCGGGATCGCTGATTACGAATTTGATATCAAAATTATGAAATTCAAAATGGCGGATCAAAAATGGCGGCCATTTTGGAAAAATAATCACGTTATCTGTCCGAAAATTTGCACCATCAGGTTTTTGGGCTCGCTGATTAAGAATTTGATATCAAAATTATGAAATTCAAAATGGCGGACCCAAAATGGCGGACATTTTGAAAAAATCATCACTTTATTGGTCCGAAAATTTGCACCATGAGTTTTTCGGGATTGCTGATTACGAATTTGATATCAAAATTATGAAATTCAAAATGGCGGATCAAAAATGGCGGACATTTTGGAAAAATAATCACGTTATCGGTACAAAAATTTGCGTTATTAGGTTTTTGGGGTCGCTGATTACGAATTTGACATCAAAATTATGAAATTCAAAATGGCGGACCAAAAATGGCGGACATTTTGAAAAAATAATAATTTTAACGGTGGGAAAATTTGCACCATTGGGTTTCCGAGGTCGCTGATTACGAATTTATTATTAGATTAATGACATTTGAAATTCTAAAATGAAGAACAATTTTGTAAAATATGTGAAAGTTCATTTTATCTCACGTACATAATACCATACAATACATATCCCATTAGATTAATGCCATTGAATTAATTAAAAATCAAAATCTGGGTCAGACAGATCTGTCGCACATGTGTCATTTTCTGCTGAGGGTGAGCTATTCTTTGTGACATTATCTTCTGGTGTTGCCAGTAGAAGTTCTATTACCTCAGAGGGTAATGGTGCACTATTCTTCATTTTTTATTTTTGAAAATTTGTTATGAGTGGGTCCGAGGATGCAAGAAGCCGACGAAAAACGTCAGACATTGTCTTCTCTCTCGTACATTTTCGAGCAAAATTTTCGCGGTACCGACGAATGTCCTTGTTCCTCGCTTCTTGAGCGTCCTCGGAAAGTTGTCCGATTGGTAAGGCACCCATTTCTATTATCGCGTAGCCATGAATTAAAACGGTATGTACCGATGTTGGCATCGGGTACCAGGAATATAGCTCCACATATCGTTTCGCGACGTCTAAGCAATAAACCCTGAACTTGTCGATATGTACAGCGAAACCGCTCGCCATTGTCTGCAAAATTACTTTGCAACTTGCTATGAATTTTTCGTCCAAATTCAAAATTTCTGCTGTTAAAGTAATGTTCTCAAAAAAACGTCGGGCTGTATTGCCGTCGTTTGTACTGCCAAATCGTTGCTTAGGCATATCAATATTTAAACCTAAAGCAGCTTTAAATTTCTTTTGGATTTGTTCCTTACGATCGCCCACTGCTTTCTTGTCATCGACTGTTCGCGCCTGCCATTTACTCGTCTCATCGTTTAATTTATATGCAATATGAAGCATCCATTCCATAAACCTTATCCACGCGTGTAAGGTAGAAATTCCAAAATTCAGTTTCGAGCTGTCACATTCTGTTTGTTCAACCAATTGTAAATTGTTGAAATTTTTCGACGTCAAATTACATAAGTAACATCTTTGCGCAGATTTAGTGTCAGTAATAGCATTTCGCACCTTTCCATCTATCATTGTAAACGATAATTCATATTTAACTTCAACGTTCGTACCCTCCGTTACTGTAGCGAATGTGACGAGAGACGCTATCTGCTTATCAACGAAGTTTTTTTCGTCAACAGTTGACTGCACGGTTTCTTTCAAAAATTGCAATCTCAACGGTCTGCAGTAACGGGGTGAAGAAGGCCTTGGGTTCTTCCAAACGACAAGTTGCCGCTCAGATTTGTCGTTTGAAGCTAGCATTTGCAACGGAACCAAGGACGTAAAAAATACATGAGCGTCAGAGCTGTCGCTTTCGGAAAATTTTTGCTTATACTGCTGCGACGACGAACCATCGCATCCCCATTTCAAAATTGATTTCATATTATTCGTGAAGGAACTTCCGAGAGTTTTTATGACATCAGATTGTACTTGAACCAAACGAGCTGTAGTATGGTCGAGTAAAGCCTGCAATGACACTTCCGCGCTTGTTTCCGTTATACGTATTGAACACTCTGGTGGGTAACAACGAGATTTAGCAGCTAATATTTTATGATAACTGGGATAAACTGACGCGTCCCTGTTTTCATTGGTTAATTCCCGGACCATATTGTACGCTTCTTTCGTCATTTTACCGCTTATTATCAAGTTCAAAGCAACATCTGCGCTAATTTCTTGACGTACTGGTTTGGAACTTTGTGCGAATGCTAACTGATACCGAGAGGCTCGCGAAGGAGAAGTGGTTGTAATATCCTTGAGCACCTTTGCTGCAGCGTGGGACCCAGAAGCACGAAGATTCATTTCCGTTGCGAATGCCAATGCCCTTGGACTTTTTGATTTCCGAAGATCATCAACTTTTCGTCCCTTACTCCGTTCGCTGGATGATGAAAAGTCCAACGAGGGTCTTCCAAATTTGTGGCTTTCATCCGATCCTGATGTATCAGAATTAGGAGTAGGTACATCCCTGTTTTTGAAATCCGCATTCTACAACAAATCGCAATAACATCAGTTCGAAAGTGAAAAAAAACGTTTAAATGAAAAATTTCAATGATATAAGAAATAGGAAAATAGACAAACCGTAATAGCTACGTCCTGGTCAAGCCAAGAGATACATAAGTCAGGTGACCTATGCGAAGAATACGTGCGAGTGTCACATGGAAACATTAGGATGGGATGGTTATCCGATAAAGGAATGTGACATGGCAGATTCGACGTATAACTTTAATAATATATTTTTGAAATGCATTTTCAATTTTTTTTCGAAAAAAAAAATTTCCACAGCAAAAACTACGAATCGGATAATTATGCCATATTTTTTTTCAAAGAGAGCGGAAAAAATCCTTCGCGATACGTACTTAACTTCAGTCAAAATCGCCCTCGAAATCGGTTTAAAAAAGCATGGCCACCCCCGATGGGTCACACTGTATATATATATGCGTCATTCCACCAATTCTTGACTAAAGTTGTGCCGGGGGGTCTGAATTCTAGGTAACAAAATTTTTTATTGAAAAGTACATAGCAAAGAGAGCTTCCATGATTTTTTTCACTTTTTTTCGTCCAACCCTTTTGAAGATACAGTAGATCGAAAATTGCAAGATTTGCAATTATTGACTTTAGATATTAAAAACATCAATCCCTTGTAAAATTTCTAAAAATATATTAAATATTGGTTTTTGTGTAAAAAAAGCTCAGCTTTCTGAAAAAAGTATATTCAATTTCCTCCAGTATCAGGAAAACCCCGAAAAATGAGGTCAAAAAGTAAAATACGCTTTTTCGACGAATGTATCATTTTTGATATTTTTTAAGATATTTTTTTCGAAAAGCTGAGACTTTTTTACATGGGGAAGGTATGTTTTGATTTTGGGAATATTCAAAAATAAACCATAGCAAAATAAAGTTGAAACTTTTGTGATGAATTGCCGATAAGTATTGTGCTGCCGTCACGGTCGATACACGAACTATCGAATCAAGTTTGAAAAGTTCTGTACCTAGCATTATATTCAGCGATTATGTAGTGAATATATATGTTCAAAGTGTGAAGTGGATAAGAAATTAAAATTATTATACAAAAGCGATATGAGAAGGATCAAATCTTTATTATTTGTACTCTTCTTGTCACTGTTGACAGAGAAACATTTCTTACAATAGCAGAACCATGATTCTCGGCATCAGGGATAATACAATGCATAGATTGCGTCTTTTTTTACAGCTACAACATTAGCAAATCTGGACTTTAGCTTCGGTGCACGTACTTCGTATTTCTCATTTGAAATGAAAGTGAAATCAATATTTTTAAATGACTCACGTGCCCAGTCATACAATGCCAAGGCTGATAAAAGTTCTGCTATTGTAAGAAATGTTTCTCTGTCAACAGTGACAAGAAGAGTACAAATAATAAAGATTTGATCCTCGTCATATCGCTTTTGTTTATTAATTTTAATTTCTTACCCACTTCACACTTTGAACATATATATTCACTACATAATCGCTGAATATAATGCTATGTACAGAAATTTTCAAACATGATTCGATAGTTCGTGTATCGACCGTGACGGCAGCACAATACTTATCGGCAATTCATCACAAAAATTTCAACTTTATTTTGCTATGGTTTATTTGTAAATATTCCCAAAATCAAAACATACCTTTCCCATGTAAAAAAATCTCAGCTTTTCGAAAAAAATATTTAAAAGAATATTAAAAATGATAGATTGGTCGAAAAAGCGTATTTTACTATTTGACCTCATTTTTTGGGGTTTTCCTGATACTGGAGAAAATTGAAAATATTTTTTTCAGAAAGCTGAGCTTTTTCTACACAAAAACAAATATTTAATATATTTTTAGAAATTTTACAAGGGATTGATATTTTTAATATCTAAAGTCAATAATTGCAAATCTTGCAATTTTCGATCTACTGTATCTTCGAAAGGGTTGGACGAAAAAAATTGAAAAAAATCATGAAAGCTCTCTTTGTAATGTACTTTTCAATAAAAATTTTTGTTATCCAGAATTCAGACCCCCCGGCACAACTCTAGTCAAGAACTGGTAGAATGTCCCATATATATATGGCCACTTTTATATTAGAATATTATATTCTCTTTGAAAAAAGCAAGAGCTCGTTAGTTCATTTTTGATCGCGCTAAGTAGTATTGGTACCCGTATGGCGCCCCCCACTCCCATCCCCACTCCTACCCCCACCATGCGGCTTCCCCCACCACAATAATTTTCCCCCACCACCGGTAGAGAAATATTATCGTGATGTTGAGAACGATAGTGAGGGGAGAAGTGGGGGCAGGCGGGGACGCCAGACGGGTACCAATGCTTTTTTCTGCTGAAAATGCAAAAATTATCATCAAAGGAATATAGGAACAGTCTGAAATAACTACAGAGATTTTTCAGTATAATTATAATATTTTATTTACCCAATTTCCCATAATAGCTATATAATGCAACCCATTTTTATCGACGCATACAACATCCCTGCGTACAAAAAAATCCTCGCTCGATAAAACCACCGTTTCCGATGAATGATTTATTACCATTGGTTTTATCAGTTCGTTTCGTCGTTGAAAAAGCGCTGTAATATTCGCGCACTAATTTGTCATTTTTTCGTGTATTATCGCTGAAGAGATTATTAAATCGAGCCATACTAATACCAGAAGACAGGAGATGCAAAAAAATAATACAAAACTGTCCACACACATCCGATGTATCACTCTGGAGCTGCTTGTTGTTGCAGCGAAAGAACTTGCAATTTCTCCGGAGTCCTGCGATGTGCTGCGGTACGATTGGTGGTAATCCGTAGCTGTCAAAGTACCAGCCTCTGCCATCTCGATCGACGTACATGGCGACCCAGTGCTCCCCTGGTTTGGTGTGCTCATCTGTATTGACTATTATTCCTGCGGGTTTAGTCCATACACGTGGAATCTCGTCAGCCGGAAATACTCCTGTAGTTGCGACGGGTAAAACTCGTAGAGCTTCTCGTATTTCAGCTGAGTTCATACTCAGCGGCGAAACGACCTCCAAATGATAATGTTTTCTTCATATGCGCATATAAATATGATTTTATTGCCTATCTCTTCTTCAGGCTGTTACGCTTGATCCATTTTTTCATCGCCGATGCGTATGTTAACGCACATTCGAACGCGTCCGGTGTGTGTTTCAATGCGTGAACTAGACATTTTTCAGGCGCCGTTTTTACTAATTTTTCAAACTCTTGCGAAAACATATTATTTTTGAGGCATATAATATTTTTTTTTCCGCTGATCTCTTGGAGAAATTCTGCAGTTTCCAATTCCCATGTATATATTTGCTTCGACTCGTTCACAATTTTACGCAAATGATCAGACATTTCGAGACTTGTTATGTCTCCGTCGTGCCACTCAAGGCCATGCGCGAACATCGAGCGAGAATTATTTAGGAGTCTAGTCATAACTCCCAATTTTTCGTATGGATATGGCGGTTGTACAATCCAATGCCTTGTGACTTGTTTATCAAGAGCCACAACAGCCACTTCTTTTGGAATTATATTGAACGAGTCATCTATCATGCCTCGAATATCCACGACAATAGCCATACTGCGACCGTTCGAGTTAACAACTGCTGACAGACTGATTCACACATATGTCCAGCGTGAAAGCGAGCGTGGTAAAAAATTATGAGCCTCACACATACTCAACGAATTGCTAGTCTTCGCACCAAACACATCCATCGCACTCGTCTGATGAATTGATCCCTTCCTTTTTTTCTTCTTTAATTACCACAGGGTTTTCTCCCATATGCCAATTATCTTCTACGGGTCGTATATTTTTTTGATACCACGCCTTGAGCATATTTGCCTGTGATAATGCGCACTTTCGTCGGTGTTGTAGCATTCCCATGCAATGTCGCAAACATTCGCGGTGTGCGAGGGGCATTTTTTCAAAACCTGGACACTCGTGGTGTTCTGACTCGAGATCGATCACATCGCGAGATAATACGTTACGCAGCAAATCAGCTTTTTCACGACCCCGCGTTATAATATTTCGCGCACGCCGAGCAATGTCGCGTAAATTGGCATATACTTGTCGGCATGTTACATCACCCTCGTACCACTCCAATCCGTGAAAGTCGAGCGTTAAAAAGCGATTTTGCTTTTGCGCAACCTCGGGTAATTCAGAAAAAGCGTACGGAGGTGCAACGATCCAATGCATCATATTCGGATGATCGACATCGACAATAGCAATTTCTTTCGGTAAAAAACGATTTTCCCTGTCACGCATACCCTGTATATCGATTATGATATCCATTCTCGTGTCCATTTCGTTCGAATGCTCACGATAAACTGATTTCTTTTTTTTCTTCGCAATGTCGAGAAAAGACCAAAAGCCGACAAAGGCGGTGTAATTCGATCCTTCACACGTGCATGCGACTATCCAGAGAAGTCAGCAATTACTTGCCGAAAGGAGTCGATTTCAAGGACATTGTCATATTCTGCATATACGACACAATTTACCGTTGACTTGAGCGCTTCCTCGAATCGGACTTCAATCCTCACACTACCGTGTTTTATTAAATTCCAATGCGAGCAGCTGTTTGCCGAAAGATCGGGTGTCAGATCGAAAGCAAACAGACAATAACCATTTGGATAATTTCCACGATCTATCGAATTACCCTCGTTGAGAAAATGTATTCCCGTACCCGAGAATAATGTTTGGTACGCGTCTACATAAAGCTCATTTTTGGTAAAGTCCGGTTGCAAAGGTCGAGAGGGAATTTGCAATCCATCCACATATAAAGAGAAATAATTAATTTTATAATTTTGAAAATTAAACGGATTGAGGGTAGAATTTCCGTTAAACGCTCTATTATCGACAAATCCGATAATTAGTCGTTTCGGTAACTGACCGAGTACCACATTGTCAATTGTTTCCCCGTGTACTCCGGCGTGTAATGAAACAGCCTTTACCTCGACACGAGTCAGCGGATATTTAGCTGTGGATTTTGCCAAGGCTCGAGCGTGAGAGAGCAAAATCCCCGGCGCGATTTTTGTTCGCCGTACAAGAAGCGACGCTTCGAGAATTTTTGATCCAACACCGTTACTCAGGGATGCAGCCATAAGACAAAATGAATCTCTGGCTCGTACAAGGCGTAATCGCATTTCTACTCCATTCAAGAGAAAACGCTCTTGATTAAATATATCGCAATGTAAATGCCCGAGCAAATCGATCGTTTTCCCCGCTGACAACAGCTCCTTCCGTTCCCTTAGGCCAGAATTATTTTCTCCACTCGTATCATCCATAGCTCCGGGCGTATCATCGTACCACATTACCGAGGTGAGATGCGAATTTTTAGCGCTCGGTCCATAATTTAATAATGTCTCTATATACGCGCGATAAGCGTATGCATTATTAGGCGGAGAGACCAATTTTTGATTTAAATAGACATCAACTTGATTAAACAATGAATGCAAAAAATTGTTCACGGGACCAATTTCAGGAATTTTCTCTGTAAGAGCTGTTTTTTCACTCGTGCTTGCGATATTAGGTTTTTTTATTTGTACGCGAAGACTGAGCATAGTGTGGGCGAGATCTATGTACTCGTCACCTTGACCAGGCACGACAAATTCTATTGGGGAATCATCCGTGAGTGATGAAATTGGTTTTTTATAAACCCAGTTTGACCCCTCAATCGTAGTTTGCGTTGGAGGAAGAGAAAACAGCTCGAGTTCGGATTTCATGCACTCGCACGAATGCGCATGTAGGAAAGCCATTTTTTTATTTTGCTTACGCGAAAATATCAGCTACAGTCCGTTGAATTTTTCTCTTTATTTTTTTATTTTTTTTCAACGTCTTCTTTTTCGTGCTGTTGATTTTCTTCTTCTTTTTCGGAGAGACACGTCGCTTAACACGTCTACTGGTCGAATGTCGGGTGCGCGAAATTTTCCGCTTCTTATATCCCGAGCCCTGCATCAATCGATCAATTTTTTCCTCGGCCTTCCGTTTCAGATTACTTCCTGATTCACGCACTCTTGCGCGAAAAGCATCTTTAAGCGTCATATCTCTTTGTAGCATATCCCCGGCGATATTCGCACCGGCACGCATCGCCTCTTTACCCACAGCTGTCGCGCCTTTGCGCAGGAGTGGTAAAACACGGCGAAAAAGCCCTCCGAGAAAGCTTCCGATCCCGTGACCGCGCTGATTGGGTGTGCCAATGTAAACGTGGCTAATTCCGCCGTATCCTCGTCGACCCAAGCCGATCTGTAGATCGCCGCTATGAATCTCGCCGCCGTCGTAATAATATTGCTCCATACAGACTTGTTAGTGCAGCCGTTTGAACTGCAACGTCACCGTTAACGTTCCGTACTCGAATGGTACAGGTTTGCCAAACTCGTCCCTTATATCGATCTCGATCGTGTGCAAATTATTGCGAATAAGAGGGATATAGCGTTGTGCGGGAAAATATTTTATTCTGGTTGTACCATATTCTCCGCCTCCGTCCACTGGTACGACGCGTAATAATGGTGCCTGTATATCGCCAATGATACTCGATTCACATATATCCGAATAGATAAATAAACTATCCGGGATAGCTCGAGAAAGCGATGCGGGATGCGGACCTTGGAACGATTGCTTCGGCCCTAAAGCCAGATTTTTCAGAGCCTGGTCACCCAGTCCTAGCAATTGCGCTATAATGGGAGATACACGAAAATCATGATAACGCGAATCATCGCATATTCGTGAAACTCTAACCCGACCGTTGGGCTCGAGTTTGAAATAAAAATGGCCGTATATACATGTTAGTTTATTAATACAGGCGAGTAAAGTATCGATAGAGGAATATATCCCGCTGGGCACGATATCGAACTTTATCGCTCGCCTCGTATGTTCATTACGACCAGATTTATCGTAGTCTCCATCTTCGACGATTACTCTATTTTCCGATTGGGGGATATGGAGGAAAGTCATTGGGTAGCTAATTTCTGCTAGCGAAACCGCCCAATCTCCTTCCAATCGTAATTGTCTCGGTAATTTTGTGATATATTTTGTCGTCATATTATCCGGAAAGTATTCCATACTACTGTTACTCGGTAATACGACAAAGAAAAAATTATTTTCTCGTAAATTCATGCTGTCTAATATCGGGTTTTACTCTCGCGAACACGTGTCAATTCCTCGGTATAAAAAATACCGTCGATAATTTCGTTATCGAGATCGCGTAAAATATACACGATTGGATTACGATTTTTGGATATTCTATCGATTTTAAATAATTCGTTGCTCCATCCACGTTCGTATCCTTTCGCGAATGCTGCTTTCGCACTACTGATTCGTACCACATCACCCAGCTTATATTTAGGCATTTTATTTTTTCGGTTATGCGCGTATCGTCGAGCAAGATTTTTTCGCGCCTCGGCGGCGTTTTCTAAAGTCACCTCTGCCGGTCGTAATCTTGTTCCGCTGTGACGTGCATGGTTATAGGCATTTACAATTTTTTGCAACACATCGATGTAACGTTTGTTTCGCGTATGTGTGAAATAACGCCACATTCTTTCTTTTAACGTACGATTAAATCTCTCGGCGATCGCAGCTTTTACATCGGGATTACGCACCGTGCGAAAAGAAATATTTTTTTTTTCAAAAATTCCTGAAAAGGTGCTCCGATAAACTCCTTGCCACGATCAGTTTGCAACTGATGAGGCACTCTATTTTTACTACGAGCGAGTATTCGTGCAAAAGCTCGGGAAACATTGGCACTCGTTTTATCGCTCAACGGCTCGACCCAAGCGTATTTGCTCAATACATCTATCACTACCAAGAGATATACGAAATTATCATTATACGTTGCGATTGAACGAAGATCGGCTAAATCTGCCTCCCATACATCATCGATATTACTCACATTATATGTACGACGAGGAAATTTACGCCGTACAAAGCGATGCATGTTATACGAATCTTGTGACTCAAGCCATGGCAATATATTTTTCTTATTGATTCTTTTATCGATAATGGCATGTTTAAGAGTTTGCATGCGGGAAAAGGATGCAGGATGAGCAGGATCGTGATAAATTTTATCAAGGATCTTCATAATTTAAGCGTTGTCCAAGCAAGGCGTCGTCTTTTCGGCTTGTTATTATCCGGCAGCTGATGTCCACGGCCTTGCTGATTCGCGAGCGTCTTATCTACTTCCTTGTCATCCGATTCCTCAGCTGGTCCGGTGTAAAATGCAGTGCCGCTTGTCTCTCCCTCGCCGTCGTTATCGCTGCTGCTGCTGCTACTGAGGCCAATGTTCTTGACCGTCTTTGGCAATATGAGACGCTTACGCGGTGTCGAAGTCACAGCTGAGGGGGCAGTCTCTTCTCGCAGCAATTCCGGATTTCCTATAAACTCCTGTGGCATCTGTATCTTCCGGAGGTGTTCGGCAAAGTGAGCTCTGCCCTCAGGTTTTGCCCTTTTTCTCGCACGCATAGCGTCATTCACAAGATCAACTATGTTTGAATTTGGAATTCTCGTACCGACAATGGAAACCGCGCCATTCCTGTCCCAACTGATTTTTTTATTGGGCGAAGTATTTCTATGCAAATTGCGCAATAATAATTTTGCCTTTGTTCGAAATTTTTTCGGTACACTATCGATAATCAGTGTATCGTTCAATTGGGATTTAACGGCATCGATTAATGCCGTATTACCGGCGTTGATATTATCTTCGCGAATTTTCGATATTTTCAAACTGGCCTCATCCTTCGTCGGGTCATTGTTCGAGTCATCGCTGTCGTTACGCGAAGCCAAGGCTATTCGAAGGTAACGCTGTAAAACCTGCAGATAAGCACTCCATTTGTCTCTCTCGCTCTCGTACACATCAGAGTTTAATATTTCATGCATTTCTGTATCGAGGCGCGAGAGCGGTGTTCCACTGGTCTGCACGGTGTTGCCGCTCAGCTGTGTAGCTGACTCAGCGTTTCCTTGCAGCGACTTTTGCTCGCCTAGTCTCTGTATATTATCATGAGGAATGAGAACCATTTTTCTAGCATGCTCCATGATTAATATACCGCAAAACAGGAATTAACAGATTTTTGAAAAATGTCAAACTGTTTTGTTTTTTTGCAATTAATCGCCGTTTTCCCACCCAACTTCCTTTCTTTTCAGCTAAACGACGAAGAAGCGTAGCATGACGGCGCAAACGTTTTCGTTGGCGATCATTGAGCTTCACATTTCCGCGTAAAACATTCAACGCACACTCGCATATGCTTCGTATCAAAGACGTATCAGCTACGCGCAAAATCGTGTGCAATTGCGTCTGTGTGAGATAACACAATGCGTGTAAAATAATGCACTGTTTTTTCCCGAGAGCTCCTTGCTCAGCCATTACAGCCGCATTACTGGTACATCGCGGCTAGAGTCTCGTATTTTTATTTCTTTTCGTGGTACGTATACATAATGATACTCATCATCGGGAAATACGCAGGCGCGGAAACGACAATTATCTGGTGTAGATTGTTTGAGATCGAACAATAGATACCCATGAGGCGCTGCAGTCGCATCAAAATACACCTCTTGGACGAATCGCGGATTTTCCGGACACACCTGTCGCGCGAGATGCTGAATTTGCGAGCGATCTCGTGGATTTTTAAATACGACGATATAATTTGCGTTCAATGATATATCACGCTGCCCATGTCCTTGATGAAAAAGATTTTGCGTGATATAAATTACACTGAGATTTTTATGATGGCTACCCTTCGTAAATAAATCGACAATGCTATTATTCGAAGCTTCGCGCATGAGATCATCGATGACGATGAGTTTCGGGCGTTGATCATTCGAATAATCCGCCGACTGGGGTAATCCTTCGCGAAATTCAATTTTTTCCCCATATTCCGTATAACCAGGCTGCCATTCCGAGTAATAAAAAAGCACGCGTTCAAATCGTACATCCGACATTTCACGTATGTATTTAAAAAATTTTTTTACAAAATATGTTTTTCCACATCCCGTGGGACCACATATCATTGAGGTCCATGGATGTTTCCAGCGTGTATCCATAATCGCGACTGTGCAATTTATTTTACGGAATGACTATTTAAATAAGCTTACATGGCGGCGGCGGCGGCGGGACCGCGGTACGAGCTTATATGATGAGCGCTTTTAAAAGCTCAAACGCGCGCGGAATTGCAAGCTTATATGAGCGCGAATATGAGCTTATAATGCGCGCGGCTTTGCAAGCTCATTAGACGCGCGCCCGCAAGAGAAACAGATAATATTATTGGTGAAATGAATAAATTTTGATTAATGATTTTATTTTACAGCAATTAATATCCGTAATAATAAAGTCGGATATAAAAACTTGATAATTTGCAAAAATTCCGCGATTTTCATTGAAGAATGATCGATTATCGCATTATTGCGTATTCAATGGGCGTGATGAATAAAAGTAATTTCATTATGGCCGCGTTCTCAGCGTTTAAAAAGTGTGTATGCGATAAGGGCTATCGCTTTCATGATGGCCGAGCGCTAATTCATTATGGCCGCGCTCATATCAAAAGATAAAGTCTCATCGCGCGAGTGAGATTGAGAGAGAGAGAAGGAGTGAATGTGAGGAAGAGAGAGAAAGAGCGAGCAGCGTATGCTACCACGTGCGAATATCCCAGTCAGACGGCATGGCGCCGGACAGCGCGGTGCAGGGGGTATGCTGCTGGTGCTACGTCACGCGAACAATGATGGCTGCCGCGCGGGATATACGGCGTCAGAGGAAGCGCGGTGCGGGAGGCAAGCTACTACGCGAGAATGAAACTTTCTCGCTATGCTTTTCGCGGGAGCAAGAAGGATAGCGGCCGCATAGGCGCAACCTCTATTTTCTTGCGTAGCGTATTATACGAGCTCGCACATTCAGGGGAGTAGGAACAAAAATTTTAATTATGGTTTTATATATTTTTTTTATTCCTATATACATATACTCTTATACATATATTAATGTACATTTTTAATTTTACATTTTTTTTACAATAACAATATTATTAAATATTATGTTCAATATTTTTAAAATATATGTTTAAGTATTATTTTGACAAAACCCGTAAGGAAGCGTGGCATAATTTCCCTGTCTTTGGCGCTTTACATTTACAGGGATACATTTCTTTTTTTCTACCCGTGTAACGACTCTATGAAACGGCGTGCGACGAATCGCGTCAAATTTCAACTCAATAGGAGTATTTCGCGCACCTGTCACGAACTCGCGAATAGCCTTATAATTTACATGAAGGCTGTTTGCAAAATTTAACGTAATACCTTTAACCTTGCAAACCTCTTTCGTTGTGCCATCGGGTTTTCGAACGATAAATGCGTAGAATTTTGGTCCACCTGATACAAACGAGGAAATATATGAACCACGACCATGTTCATTTAGCTCATCCGTGAGGTCACCAAGAAACTCACCTTTCGGAGGTTCGTATTCCCCGCTACCTTCGCGACTTACATAAATACACGAGTCAGTATCACAATACAATATTCTACGTCCAAGTCCCTCGAGATATGTGTACAATTTAAGACGCGCTTGCGCCGTCGTATAAGCAGCAATCACAACGTTTGATGTTAAGGACGGTCGAATAGCCGCACGCGTGCTTATATAATTGACATACATTACATGATGATTGATCGGTAATATGCCAACGACTTCGATTTCAGGGCTCGTAAGCAAATCCATGAGCTCGCTTCGCGTTGAAATAATCGCTGTAGTAGGCTGATTCTCGCGTTGGCCAAATTTACCCCAAAATGAATTTAACGCGAGTTTAGCGAGTGAGCGAAGACCCGGATTCGAATGCAAAGCACCTGGATCGAGCCGTATACCCTCGGCTTCCTCGTAAGATGCGATGAAGCGAGTAATCGCACTAGGATCATCAGCGCTATTCGACGGTGGCCCACTCGCTTCCTGCTTTATTTTCAAAAATGTGTTGATATACTCGGTAAATAAACCGCCATTTCGCGTTATGGGGTCATAACGCGCAATTTCGTATTGCCAAATTTCTTCGATCCGAGTGATCGTATACCCAAGAGAAACAGCTTTTCGCAATTCATCCACGACCCATGTACCGGAAAATGTGCGTTCGTTAGGATCATCGTGAATACAATTTTGATTATTATTCATACTTTCGCAGCATGCTCTGCACAATGCAAATAATAATTTTCCACGCACGCGATATGGTAACACAGGTAAGTATAAATTTCTTGGGGGTAGCACGACACATTTGACGAGACCCTCAACACGATCAAGCTCGTTATTTGGACCTATAATTTCACGACATTCATCTCCAACATATATGCTCGGATGTCCGACCGGAAATTTTCCCGTCTTACACACCCACGGATACAGCGAGCAAACATCCACGTATCTTATCTTTTCCCCGACTTCTATATCGTACAATTTTACAAAATTTTCCGTTCTCCCTCCGAAAAAAGCATCACGTGGATCGAGCGGATGAGGAATTACCATGGGATGATTTTCCACGTACTCACGCATCTCGTCATTATTTTTTATCAATTCGTCATATTCACATTCCCACATTTCTTCCAATACATATCCTTGCGCTCTAATTCGTGCCGATATAGTTACAGTATGTTCGTATCGCTCATCCATCGTATCACCGAATTTTAATTGTTTGTCTCTGTTTATATGATAACATCGAGGGCAGCCGTGCCAAAAACAACCGTGAAATTGAAGCACGTGACGAATGCCGGCTTCGTTTTCTTCGTAGTATCCATCCACAGGGGGTAACCCCGCGGGAGGGCGATACTCTCTCGCACGTCCAGCATGTATGATAATACGATGACGTTCTCTTTCGAGCCATATGAGCCACGAAACGGCCTTGCGAGATTGCTTATCGCCCCAGCGGTATCCACCGGGTGGCAAAATAGCTATGCGATCGCGTTGCAAAAAATTTTTACGAAATACAAGCGAGCATGCAGAAGCGATTGTACAGCTTTCAGCAAAAGGACAAACGTTTCCGCATTGAATCAAAAGTTTTCGAAATGCCAAACACGAGCGTCTTAAAACCGTTACATCCGTGCGACAATAATGCACAAATTCTTTAGCAAAGTCAAATTGATAATCCGAGCTCTTCATTTCATTGTACCATTCCAAGAAATTTCCTCGAGCCTCTGAAAACATCGTGTCGGGCGAATAATAATCGAGAGATGGTAACGAACCGATATAATTTTGATTTTCCGGTAAATTGAATAAATGAGGAAACGTTCCTTTTGTAACTGTTTCAGCGAAACCGAATGCTTTTGGTAGTGCGCTGAGCGACATAGGAAGATAATTTAAACTATCGAGAAAAGTAATATTTCCGACACGCATGGAGATAATTTTCGTACCATTCATTATTAACGTTGGCATTTGAGTCTTTTTATTCTCGATAAGATAACGAAGAATAAATTGGCCATCGAAGCCCCTTGCATTGTGCGCAATGCATATGATTTTTGAGAATTTTGAATTAATAGCCAGATCTACGAGAGCGGCAATGGGCTCGTTTGAAAATACGAATTCGCGTTGACCGCAAATAGAACACGGATTTTCTATATCAAGATCATCGAGACACGTCAAACATACTCGCTGCGCGACACAAAGATTTGGCTCGTGTACACGTGTCGAATTATCGCCTGGTAAACGAGAATGTTGCTGTGTTTCGAAATCATAAAAAATAAATTGCAGTGATAGATTTTTTTCTTTTTTTGTCACAACAGGGTTTAAATCATTAGTTCCTCTAACAGGAGAAATATAGCACTGGTGCGAAGTTGAGCGCATAAATTTGCACATAGTGCAAAAAATCATTCCACATACATGCTCACGCTTGGATGAATTTTTAATTAGTTGATTACATTCACGGCATGCTTTTAAAGCCTCACATACGCTCAATTCGCGTTTAGCGCGACAACCTCGTCCTCTACTATTTTTCGGGAGCTTATGCAGCGCAAAACATTCATCACCGAAAAACACGCGATTACAATCAGCACATTCCTTGAGCACGGTTCTATCGCTCCTGCATGCCACCGATTTACAACGAGGACATTGTTTGGAGCAGCGATGCTCGCGTACTCGCGTGTATTTGGTGTTACAATTCACGCAAAAACCTCGACTACCTAAAGCCCCGGCAAGATTAAGAATTGGTTGAAAATGCGATGAGCGTTCGTAATAAAGTATGTACAACTCATGCTCGATATACCCACGTGCATCGATTACAATTTCTCGTCCATCATAAAGAGCTTGAACGCGTTTTCCAAAAGTCAAAAATTCGTAAACTACAATCGCGATGGCTTCATGCGCCAAGTATTCTTGAAATTTACGAATTTCGCGTATACCGCATCCCCGCTCCGGTATTTTTACACGGGCATTACGTACAAGTTCCAGAGCTTTGACGCGTTGATACTCTCGACGACCATCCCGAATTTTCTGCCAATTTTTCTGCAATTCACCCGATCGAACTCACCCCGTTGAGAGTAAACCAGCGAGGCAACGATCGAACGGGGTAAACACAAATTATCGCGATTATGAATTTGCAGAATCGAGCGTTTAGCGACACCCTCGTGCATGAGGCGATTACCCGCAGCCCCCTCGACACCGCGTACCACACTCACCGTCATTTCGCACACACCCTCATCCAATCTAAATTCTCGAGCACTCTGCGCAATGTCATTTATGAGCGTCCAAATATTATCCGCTGAAAATTCACGCACCGGTCGAAAAGAAATCCAAGCTGGTCCATGAGTTAAAGCTGGTGCTGTGAAGGTCATCCCCGCGTAATCGTGTGGTTGACAAGAGTTCGTGAGATGTGTGAGTACATCTCGTATCGCGCCATCTAACCACGATAAGTGTTCGGTGTTCGCAGGGGGTGGTCGTACGCGAAAACTGACTCGCCGTCCACGGGTTTTAAAACGGCGAAAATAGCACGTATCTTCAGTGACAATGATGAATCGCTGCCCCGGAGGTAAAATATCCCCCTCGTCGCGATCATTGTTATCGGCAGCACCACCTCCAACTTGAATATCTGTAATAAAACGAAAAAATATATTTTTATTATGCAAATAGAATGTTAAATAACTTATCGAAATTAAACAATAAAAGATATATACTTCTACCACTCGAAGCCATCGGCAGCATCGGGGTAGCGATTTTGTATTGCGTATTCTTGCTCTACTGCTCTTCTGATCATCAAAGGATGATATCTTTGCAACACTTGATCACCCAATATTAACGGAGCTTCTTCCGAGGAATATCCTATATATATATATATGTTAGGAAAATATTTATATATAACCACGCCTCGTGTCAAATAATATTTACTCTTTTATGTAAATATTATTTTTTTATATAAATTAAAAAAAAGATAAATATCAAACCTGAATCAACATCGGATTCTTCTTCTTCTTCTTCCTCTTCTTCCATTTCCTCCACGTTGTCTTCTTCTTCTTCATCGTCCTCTAACATGACGACTTCAACCTCGCCGTCACTTTCGTAATTTGGAAAGGAACTTGTTGATGAGTCGCTTGAGGAAGGTGGTGGCGGTGGTGGAGAACTAGCCCATGATGGGCCTGCTAACGCAAGATTGCGCGGATGATGACATGAATCCTCTATCAATAAATCGTGAGGCCGGTAGCGATTTTTCGACGCATCGAGCCAAAATTCTTTAGTCTCATCGGCTTCATCGCTCTCATGTTCCGAATCAGATTTGACTTCCGCGTTGAAATCGTATGACTCCGCATCAACCAAACTCATATCTTCATACCGATACACTATTGAATTATATAAAATTCAAGTAAGAAAAAATCAACTGTCACACGCGTATAAATATCAGAAAAATTACAAAAAACTTACGGCGTTCTCTGAATATCGGTTGAAATAATGGATCGGAAGACCATCCCCGTCTTCGAATTACTCTCACAAGCGAATCAATCAAAGGTTGAGATTGAAAATACCCCGCGTTGAATGCCTCGAGAATTTGACTTTTCGAGCAATCGTATAATGCACCACGAATTTTTCGCAGAACAACACGAGCGTGCATATAATTAATCATCATTTTGTAATTTTCAAAAGGCCATTTTGTAGCCAAGCGCGGGTTTCGATCAATTAAATAGCGTAATAAATTAAGAAGGATGCTACGCTGTATAATCCGCACCATGATGAAAAAGAAACGTTTGCGATGTCGGTTGCAAATCAACTGTCGAGTTTTGATAGAGTCTCCAACATTTAATGGCAGGAATATCAGAGGAGAAATTTTATTTTATATACGTGTCCTTTCTTATTGTAAAGAAAAGAACGTGTTGGTAGGGCTATTCTTCAATGCTGAAATATAATCGTAAGCAAAGCATCTATAGCATAAAAGAATGAGCTCATTTCACTGCAGTTTCGAAGGTATCAAAATGTAACCTGAAGAATCAGTGTGAATAAAATTAAACAACGACACTCCTCTGTATTAAAGTCGGGGAAAAATAATTATTTTTACAAGAATATTACCGATAAATCTTCATGAAGCCAAATAATCGGTTTCATTTTTATCGTAATTAATACTCGTAGCAAATGTGCAGGCTCTAAAAACTTAATAATTACCATAAATTCCCCAATTGTATTATATTTTCATTCATGAATATCGATATTCATGTATTCGCGCATTTATAAGGCGTGGCAAATAAAAATGATGGCTGCGATCCTCGCATTTAAAAACTACATGCGATAAGGGCTATCAGTTTCATGATGGCCGCTGACTAATTCACGGTGATGATTGGTACAGCGCATTATATACAAGAGAGTATAGTGCGATAACTTTTATCACTTCCATGATGGCCGACCGCAAATTCATAATGGCCGTGCATGTATTAAGAAAGGATATAGACGCGAGTGAGTGAGAAAGAGCGCGTGCGAGAGTCTGACGAAGAGAGAGAGAGAGCGAGCAGCGGCCACGGCTTCCCTCTCGATGATACTTTTCCTCACACCACAAAAGATGGTCAAGGAATGTTATCGTAATGTAGAGAAGGATAGCGAGGGCGCTAGAGCGCTGCAAACGCTTTTTTGCTGAAAAAATACAAAAAATTACATTAAAAAATTCGAGTATTCGAAATGACACTTCCAATGGTTAGAGGAGGTTCTGGAGATATTATAACCCCAGGATTCAAAATCGATCCCGTTTGAACCCTGGAAGATACAGGGATTTTTCTCCCATTTTTGAAAATTCACCCCTCCTTTGAAAATAAGGATCGATAGCCCTGAATTAAGAATATCAATGGAAAGAGGATATATTGACGGTATTATAATCCCAGGATTCAAAATCGATCCCAGCCATAACCACGAAGATACGGCCTTATTACCGAATAAAAAAAAAAAAATGCTGCAGAGCGCAATATAAATTTTCAAGAAGCAGAGACAATAGCAAACTTTGAATGATTTTGCGATGGTCTCGAGACGGTAATATGATAAATGCTGAGGTAAGCATTTCTTTTGATTTATTGCCGCCATTGTATTTATTGTCCTTGAAAAAATATATACACGTGTGACTGGCTAACTGTCTAGTTATTGGCAGCAGCGGCGGAATTTATAGATATCAAAGAAAAACGACAATTGCGAATAAAAAATAAAAAAATATATATCGAGCGATATTCGAGTTGGAGGGGGAAATGATTTAAAAGCAGCGCAATTTGTCGATTTGATATCATTTAAGAAATCACGAGCGAACGAAGAGCAACCTGAAATGGAAAATATCGTAGCATCGAACGTTGAAAGACGCGTTACTTCGCCGCATCTCGCATCAAGTACGCTATACGGATTAAATAGATCATACGGAAAAATAATAACATCGGGATTTGAATTATCGCTGGTGAGCGGTGATCTCACTCCGGTTGTCAAGATTTTGGCAAATTCTTTCGCCGGTGTGACGCTTGGAGTGGAGGATTGGGAAACATTTAAAAACGATTATCCCCGAATCGAACGATACTTCAATGCCTGGGGTATCGAAGCTGAAAGAATGTGCGGAACGAAGATGGATAATGGCGTATTCACCGTGCTATTGACCACGTGCTATCAGCAGAGAGCCGTGTGTTTTGCATGCAGCGAGAGGGACAAGGAGGAAACAGGAAATTTATCAGCAAAACGATCAAGGCCAAATTACTCGCCAAATATCACTTTGCTGCATCAAACATTCAAAACTCTCGTGGAAACGAGCAAGTGTATTGACGTACACATACAACGTTTACAACGAGACAGCGCAGCGATGAACGAGTGCATGAGTGAGGTGGTGTCGTATATCCGCGAACACCTGGGCGGAAGAGCAAACGAACGCGCGGCTGTGGAAGAGTTCGTGGAATCAAAAGACAGTGTAACTAAAATACTTGCGGAAATTGGTGAGAAATTGAAAAAAAACTATCCAAAATTTGTAGAAAATTCGATGGAATTAGCGGTCCGCGAAATAATAACATTATATAGAGACAGAATCGCGGAATGTGTAAGTCTACCCGAAGACTCTGAATAGCTTGCTATAAATATTTTTTCTTCGATTTTATATGTGAACGAAGGTGAGAATTGAACAGACTGCGAATTATAACAATAAATATGTGACAAAAAAAATTTGAAATCACCCATGTATTGTTTTTATTGAATATAAGTGCAAGTATGTATTTTTCGATTATCGTGAAAAATGAAAGTATTCCATAAAATTTTGAATCGAGTATAGACTAATGCATACTATCGCTCATGATATTCCTAAGCAGCAGCAGTAGTAATAAAAATAAAAATAAAAATCCGCAAGTACTCTTTGATAAAAGTGATGACACGCGCTCACGTTCAAATTCATCGAATTATATGCGCTCATATTAAAAGATTATACGAGTCATTCTGAAATCTGCACGTGCAATTTTGCTGACGAGGATTTTTGAGCACTGGAGCATCTTTTTCTCACATGAAGAGAGGCTTGATGTCTTCGGACGAGAGCTTCAGTCTTAATTCATTCATTGTCAGTATAACATCGTGCTAATGTATCCGCGAATAAATTTGGGTTTTCACCCGGAAGAATTTTTCGGGATGATCGTGAGTGTCGTGAGTGGTTGCGGGGTAAATCTCCGCACGGAAATAATGGCTGTCGTATATGTGCAGCTGGAATATATGCTGAAAGCATTTTATTTGGGGAACATGGGGAGGCTTTTGGAGGGGCACGAGCTCGTTCCCGGTGCCTCGTGCATCGCAGTGAAAAACTTTTCCGTATACCGCGGTGAAATCATCTACATGGATGATCAGGGGTATACGGAAGTTTGGCTCGTCGACATTGGCGAGTCGGATTTTTATTGGAGTTTTTGCCTCTACTCCCCCGAGCCGTATTTTGCCTTGATGCCGGCACTCTTAATCGAGTGTGAATTGCGGGGAATGGAGGGACTCCGGGATGATGATGGAGCCCGAGAAGCTCTCGAGTTGGTGGGCCTTGGACTCCATACGATCCAAGGACGCATAATGTCCCGTGATTGTGGCATGGGGCTCCTACGCGTACGTCTCAGCGATGACAACGGGGCTGATATTGGACGTATCGTCCACACGATCTTGGATTTAGAGGAGCCGATTTATGACGGAGACGATCCTGATGAAGGGGTGGGTGAGGAAGCGGAGGAGGAGTAAAAAACTGTGTGGTACTTGTGCGTGTGTGTGTGTGTGTGTGTGTGTGTGTGTTTCTGTTCATTCTCCGTCATCATCATCACCATCACCATCATCATCATCGATCATCATCATCATCATCATCATCACCATTCGGTGAGTAAATTGAAGAAAAAAAAAATTCGGTAAAAAAGTTGGTACCCGTCTAGTGCCCCCGCTCATCCCCACTCCTCCCCTCACTGTCTACCTCATCGCCGAACTTTTTCTCTACCACCGTAAGGTGGTGGGGGGAAAAGTGGAGTGGTGGGGGAAGCCGCATGGTGGGGGTAGGAGTGGGGATGGGAGTGGGGGGCGCCATACGGGTACCAATACTACTGCGCTACATAACTATTGTTGCGCTCTCGTGCCTCGCAATGGCCAATAATATTATTCTTCTCGAGTATATTTTGAATATTTTGCATATGGTAAGACTGCGTACCCCTCATTTACGCAGACGCACTGTGGGTAGATTCACAGAAAAATCGGCAAAAATAGGCCGATGTGCGTACTGAAAAATGCAATGGTGATTCTTAAGTTTTTAACCTCGCTGATTTCAAATCTGGAATCAAAATTTCGAAAAAACAAAATGGCGGACCGGAAGTGACTATCTGCGTTACTAAAAAGAATCCGATTTGAGTAGGGATCGGTAAATTAGCGGTTTAAAAGTCACTGATTAAAAATATCAAATCCAAATTTTGCAAAAACAAAATGGCAGACCGGAAGTGACTATCTGCGTTACTAAAAAGCATCCGATTTGAGTAGGGATCAGTAAATTTGCGGTTTAAAAGTCACTCATTGAAAATCTTGAATCAAAATTTCGAAAAAACAAAATGGCGGACCGGAAGTGACTATCTGCGTTACTAAAAAGAATCCGATTTGAGTAGGGGTCGGTAAATTTGCGGTTTAAAAGTCACTTATTGAAAATCTCTAATCAAAATTTCGAAAAAACAAAATGGCGGACCGGAAGTGACTATCTGCATTACTAAAAAGCATCCGATTTGTGTAGGGGTCGGTAAATTTGCGGTTTAAAAGTCACTTATTGAAAATCCTGAATCAAAATTTCGAAAAAAAACAAAATGGCGAACCGAAAATATATTTTTATCTTACTCATAAGCAACTTTTGCTATCAGAAATCAATATTTGTGTTTTGAAGGTTGTTTTTTATAAATTTTGAATGAGATTTGGGGAAAACAAAACGATTGTCTGGAAGTGAGGGAAAGTTTTCAAATAATTTCGGAAAATTAGTTATAAATCATTTTTAACGAATTTTATTGCTAAATACATTTGAAACAGCAATCGACACTTAACGAATTAAATTTTACCGAAAATAATACGTGCGTTACATAGAATAATTAATAATTAATAATAATAATAATAATATTTATTATTAATAATTATTCCTGATTTCAATATTAATCATAATCGTCAGCGTCGGAATCGCGATCGCCGTCGTCAGAGGAATTGGTGGATTCTGATTCGTCACTCGTATATTTCATTAATTCACCTAAACCATACTTATCGCGAGAACTATCGGTACAGAGCAAAAGTTGCAACGCTTCTGGTGATAAACTTTTTGCTTTTTTCGGATACTGCTTGCCCATGCTCGATATGTACGGATCTGAAGTTAAGAGGAGTCGATTGAAAACGTCTTGCATGGTCGCTGTTCTCGAGTGTTTTCGAGCAAAACACTCGCGATATTTTTTAATATCCTTGTTACGGGCTTCCTGTGCGTCTTCTGACATTTGCCCGATAGGAAGCGGGGACCATTCAATTATCAAAGGACCGTGAATCAAAACTTTGTGAACCGTAGTTGGCATGCAGTACCAAGAATACAAAGTTACGAACATTTCGGCGGTTTCAAGACTATATTGTTTGAAAGCAGTTACATTTACGGCAAAGCCACTTGAAAGAACTTGCAATATTATGTGGAATCTATTCATAATATTCTCGTCCTAACCCAAAATTCTTGATGAAATTTGAGTATTTTCGAAAAAACGTCGCGCAGTGTTTCCGTCGTTACTGCTACCAAACCCTTGTTTCGGTTTATCAACATCAAGATGCAACTCTTTCTTGAATGCGGCTTGAATAACTCGTTTTCGCTCAGCAACTACTTTTTTTTCTTCATCTTTTCGAGTTTGCCACTTGTGAACACCGATTTTATAGCCGATGTGCAAGAAGCACTCAAAAAAACGGATCCACGCATGCAACGTTGATAATCCAAGTTCGAGTCGAGTTCTGTCAACGTCTACAGTTTTCATCAGCTCTATGTCATTAAATTGCGATGATGTGAGATTGCATATATAGCAACGCATTGCGGATTTTGTGTTTGTCACGGAGTTGCAAACTTTGCCGTCAATCATAGTGAAATACAGCTCGTATTTAACAGTAACTTCCTTCCCGTCAATAAATGTCGTAAAAGGGGTGAGAGACTCGATCTGATTATCAACGTGTTGCCGTTCCTGAATCGTTGACGACACAGTTTCTTTTAAAAATTGAATTCTAATAGGGCGACAATACCGTGGAGATGAGGGCCTGGGATTTTTCCAAAGGACGAATTCTTTTTTTGAGATATCCGATCCTAAAATTTGCAATGGAGCTAAAGACGTTAAAAATATACTCGCATCAGAACTCTCAGCATTCGTAAACTTTTGTTTGTATTCACTGTGCCCAGAGCTTCCATCACGACCCCATTTACAAATTAGTCTTAAATTCTTCGATTCTTCAGGGCGCAAAGAGTTAATCACGTCAGTTTGCAACTTTAGAATTCTGTCGCAAGTGTGATCAATCAAAGACTGTAATTTCACTTCGGCTAAAGTCTTCGTTACCGTTATATCTGAAGGGTAACAACGGTTTTTAGCAGCAACGACTTTTGCGTACGGTGGATAAATAGCAACTTTTTTATTTCTCAAAGATCGCCTGATGTCTATGTATTGCTGTTTTGTTAGTTTTGCATTTACAAAATCTATCAGTGCTTCATCTCCAGACATCTCAACTAGCCGTGGATCTATCGACGATTCATATGCTGTTCGGTATCTCGCAGCTCTTGAGGGAGATTTTGTTGTGATGTTTTTCAAAATAGTGGCAGCATCGTTTAATCCTACAGAACTGAGTCTCATCCTGGTGGCCAAACTTAATTCCTCCACGCAATGCTTTTCACTGACTTCTAAAGCCCTTCTTTTCTTGGTACGTTCACTCGACTCTTCGAAACTCAATTTTCGAGGTCGCCCAGATACACCTGAAGTTGATGGCTCTCCAATTGGTTTCGTACAATTCTGAAAAAAATAGCGCGAGCGTTATACTATACATCTTGACCCATAACTCGAGTTTTCGAAACATCAATAAAATTAATTACCAAAATAGTTATTGAAGTTTGCAACCATTTTTAATTTATTTTAAAAATGCATCGTGGCTTCTGTGCACTTCGAGCCATCTACTTTTGATATTACAAACTAATTTTTTTAATGAATCCTTTTCATTGTTGTCAATCGTGAAAGATTCGGATGACTCAAGAGTAATTTTTTCCTCAAAAATCTGAAGTTGCTCATCCAGGCACAATTTAAATTTCTCCTTAATCATTCCAAAAATATCCTGATAAGTGCACGTGTAATCCATGGCACGTGAACCTAGAATAAAACAAGTATGATAAACATTTACTAAAAATGAATGTGTTCATGGGAAAAATTTTAATCTAATTGTAAATGATAGAATAAATTATTGTAACATTTTGAACACCCGTTACATGAATCATGACTCTTTACGAATAGATCACTGGGTAGAAAATTATTTTATATTCCACAAGGACCGGCTATTGTCCCCAGCAGGTATACGTTTACCTGCTGGGGACTATGCGCCCAGCCTGAACAAAGAAGCCAAGCGTTGCGCGACATGAGAATTCCGGTTCCCAAAGCCAGATATGCAACAATCTGCAGAATTTTTTTTATAAATTCTAATCTTAATAACATTATCAATAGGCTACAATGTTCAAAAGTCTGGGATCTCCTGGGATCACAACTATTTTTATACTTCTTTTGGAAAAATAAATTTACAAGCTTGCTTAAAATGCATACATTGAACACTCTTTTATACATACAATATTTCAAATTTCAAAAAACTATTTGACATGATAATATTCTACATACCTTCAAGATTATCTCCCATTTTACCGATTTGAAATCGGTAGCGTAGAACAAAATATATTTCACTTTGCGCGAATCGAAAATTTCAGCGTACAAAATCGCTACGTTCTTCACTCTCGAACGGTCGAGTTCAGACTGTCGTAAGTCGAGTACCGCGAAGGGTAGGGACCGGTCCTTTTACAATAGGGCGTACAAATACCTGGTCTTTGAAATGACATACATAGAAATACGAAATGAGAACACTCAATTTTTGGGTTTTGCCGATTTTTCTGTGATTCTGCCCACAGTGAGACGGTGTAATATTCAATGGTGCGCGCAATTACGACATTTGCCTGAGAATGCTCTCATAAACCGCCTTAAACATGTGCTCTGGTGGACGCCTCTGCGTGTAATCGCTAGGGCGTATACGCGGGGTGTATTCAAAGGTCTACGCGTGTTAACGTGCGTGTTTGAGGAGCTGCAACGGCAAGGTCTTCATGATGCTCAATGCACGCGTGGTATTGCAACTGAGATACGTAGTAAGTGTCCGTGCTATTGATGATTTATACATCATGAGGCAAATAAGTTCTTAAATAATCATCGATTAATCGACTGAACGAGCGATGATCAATGATCAATTGATTCATGGATACTTATTAATGAAACTCGATTATCGGATGGTACTAACGAAGGGTCAGCGCCTTCAGACATGGCAGTAGCTGGTCCTTCGGGGCTACAAAAGCAAAGGAGACTCTCCGTCATATCGTTAAGTTCTGAAGATGATGATAGTCAAACGTCATCTTCGAAAAAAAATCTTTTTTTCCGCGCCAATAATGAAGAGAAAGAAGAGAGGGTAATTTTACCACAAGAAAATGGAGATTGGGAGGCCGTTAATATACCATACCCTCTCCAAGAAAGCATCTAAGCCGGAAAATCAGCTTGGTTTGTGTGACGAGTATCTCGTGCAGCTTGAGGAGGCATACCCACCGCCTTTCCAACAGAATGATCAACAGTATCAAGATCTTCCCCAGGAGAATGATGTATCTGGTAATTATTATTATTTTTTATCTGCATATACAAAAACAAAATCAGCATGGATGTATTTTCTTATTCAATGAAAATTAAGGCATGTGTTTGTGTATCGTAGGTTACTCAATGGGTTTCTCTCCTGGTAACAATGATTGGGCTTTTTAAATACCGCAAGGTTCGCATGAGGTACCAGCAATATTAATAACAAGAATCATCGCTTTTCATATTCGTAATAGAGCTTTTATTAATGTGAGCTGTTCAAAATTTCCAGGTGTGCAGAGGGGTGCTGGCAGGCGGCGCGTCGCTACGAGGACCGAGGTGCATGGTGATGTGCAGCCGCCTGGTGAACGATTTGACATTATAGAAGATTATTCCCGGTATTTCGAACGATTTAAACATCGTGGCCGTGAAACCACCATACGAATACGCCAACCACGCCCCATCATCTCTGTGTTAAGCTAGCTCGAAGGAGCCTTTCGCGATCTCCTTACGCATATGCGAAGGTAGTGATTACGTCGACATAACTTTTGCTGCAAGCAGCTTAGCCCACGGCCTTGTATGGCTGTCTTCGTCGTGCGCGAGACTACTCTTTCGAGGATATTTGGCACCTCATAAGCAGCGTTGCGCAAAGTTCAAGTAATTTAAATATTGACGATGCAAGTCGTATCACGACTTGTATCGTCCGTGGTGTCGAGGGAACGGGTAGAAAAGGATTATCATATGAGGGTGTAGCAAAGCAATCTATTTTGACCATCCCAAACACTGATAATTTATGCTTACCGCGTTCATTGGTGGCTGGTCGAGTATACGCAGAGAGGGGGCAAATTCGATCGGGAAATCTGCACAAGCGCTGGCAGAGTATCAGAAAAGCTCATAGATCGCTACAAAGAGAAGAAGCAGAAGAGCTAACGCGAGCTGCGCGTGTAACCATACCGGCGCGCGGATGCGGTATGCGTGAAATTGCACATTATCAAAAAATTTTATCACAAGACGGTATCGCGATCGTAATTTATGAGTTTTTAACACTGGAACGCGGTGAGGAACCCTTGTTTGACGGCACGCAAGTGGTTTTAGATGCCGTCGGATCAATTCAACACACGCTTAATATATTATATTACGAGCGCTCGCATCATTTTGAGCCGATTTTAAATTTAAGGGAAGCTGTCGGTAGTCACGATTTCTGTACATTGTGCAATAAACGATTCAATCATCAACACGAACACAGATGCTCAAAAAAATGCCCTCGCTGTCGTGGATTTCCGCTTTGCCCGCATACCGATACAATCAAATGCGCGGCGTGCAATCGCGATTTTTGCGGCGACGATTGTTTTCGGAAACATAAAGATACCCACGTCTGTCGATCAATCAAACGCTGCCATAGCTGCTTTAGAACGATCAAGCCTCTGCAAAAAAAAAAGAAACATCAATGCGGTATAAGTTTTTGCAATACGTGCAAGACCGAGCGGCCGTACAACCATTTGTGCTTCATGAATCCAATTCGTGCCAACCATCCTGATAAGCGAAAAATTCTTTTCATTTTTTATGATTTCGAAACGCAGCAGTGTACGCCTGTGAAGGCGGACCCAAGTACATTCGTGCATATACCAAATCTTTGCGTGGCTCAGCGAGTATGTGCAGACTGTTGTAATAACGCCGCGCTTGTTCAGCCGTGCAAAAGCTGCGGTGTGCACGAATTTATTTTTCGGGAAAACCCAGTCGGACAACTCGTCGAATTAGCTATGCAGCAGGTAAAAGGTTTTTCGCATACAATCTGCATAGTGCATAACGCGGGTGGTTTTGACGCACAGTTCATTCTACGCTATTTAATCGAGGAAAAGAAAACGCAGCTCCCCACGCTAATCTTGAACGGCACAAAAATTATTAGCATGCGCATTGAAAAACTCATATTTTTCGACAGCCTACATTATTTCCACATGCCATTGTCTGCACTGCCGGAAGCCTTCGGTCTCTCAGACATAGCTGGTAAAGGTACATTTCCCCACCTCTTCAATAGGTCAGAAAACCAAAATTATGTAGGGGAGCTGCCGGCTGTAGAGTTCTACTCTGTTACTACGATGCGTGCGAGAATTTTTTGGAATGGTATAACAAATCAAAAGACCAGCGTTACGTGTTTGACTTTTCAAAAGAAATTGTTAGCTATTGCGCGATGGATGTCACAATATTGAGACGTGCTTGTATGGCTTTTCGGGATATGTTTATTTTTAGCGGTCGTGTTTGCCCGTTCGACAAGAGTACCACTATTACGTCAGCTTGTTTTCGCGTTTTCCGAAAAAACTTTTTGAAAGATGAGACTATAGGTATTGTTCCATCTACAGGGTATAGATGGGCTCATAAACAGTCAAAAAAAGCCGTCTCATGGCTTGTTTGGATGAAACAATATCTCGGGCACCCAATTGTACACGCCGGTCGCTCCCGCGAATTCAGATTACCACAGAATTTCTTGGTAGATGGTTACTATGAAAGTCTTGCCGGTAAGCACGTATTGCAGTTTCACGGTTGTTATTGGCATGGATGCCCGAAATGTTTTCTCGTGAATAGGGATAAGAAACAGAAAGACGGTGTATCAATGGATGAGCGTTTTGAAAGAACCAAAGCGATAGCTGATAAAATCCGAGCCGGCGGTTATGTTTTGAATGAAATTTGGGAATGCGAGTATGATCGAATGATAAAAACAAATGAGGAAATGGCAGCTTTCGTGCGAGATCATCGTCTAGCCTGCATAGAGCCGTTAAATCTCCATGGCGCGTTCTTTGGAGGTCGTACCGAAAATATGGTCACGCTATATGATGTAAAAGAAGGCGAAGAAATACGTTACGTCGACGTTTGCTCGTTATACCGGTACATCTGTAAATTCGGTAAATACCCCGTTGGGCATCCAAAAGTTTATGTAGGCGATGAGTGTATGGAGCTCACGGGCCCCGATAATAATGATCTATCGCGTGTAGAGGGTCTCGTGAAATGTGTTGTGCTACCGCCGCGTAATCTCTATCACCCTGTATTGCCAGTACGTATGCATCATCGCCTGCTATTCGCTCTTTGCCGCAGTTCTGAAATTATGAATCAGCAAAATTGCGGACATGAAGACCAGGTGATGCGCGTTTTTGAGGGCACGTGGGTTGTCGATGAGATACGGAAAGCTGTTCCGTGCGGGTACAAAGTGCTGCGCGTGATAGAAATTTGGCAGTATGAAGTCACGCAATTTAATCGCGATACGGGTGAGGGTGGGCTATTTGCAGACTACATCAATACGTTCCTAAAAATTAAACAGGATGAAAGCGGCTGGTCCGAAAATTGCCTGGAAGATGAGCCTTCAAAAGAACAATACATTGCGGCGTTTGAGAGGTCCGAGGGTGTTAAGTTAAATCGTAACAATATAAAAAAGAACCCGGGATTACGCTCCGTGGCTAAACTCTGTTTAAACTCGTTTTGGGGAAAATTCGGTCAGCGTGGAAAATTACCGCAAACCCTAATAGTCTCGACCCGCAAGAAACTTATGGAGCTATTGGCAGATCCAGAGTACGAAATCACAGAGGTATTGCCTGTAAATAATCAACTATTGTACGTCAATTATATCAAGACTGAGGCGGCTGTAGAATCGTCCCCTATTGCTAACGCTGTTGTTGCTGCATACACCACGGCTCAGGCGAGATTGAAATTATATAGCTACCTCGAAAAACTGGACCGCCGCGCGCTATACTGTGATACCGACTCTTGCATTTATGTGACGAAAAAAAGACCCTAACGAATACGAACCACCGATCGGGCAGCTTCTGGGTGACCTAACGGACGAGCTTAGGAAGTACGGGGATGGCAGCTACATTGAATCGTTTGTGTCTGGAGGCCCGAAATTTTATTCTTTTATTGTCGGACAACCCGACGGTTCAAAAAAAGAGGTGTGCAAGGTTAAAGGAATAACGCTCAATTTTGTAAATAGTTCTTTGATCAACTACAAATCCATACGAGAGTTTATAATTGGAGAGAGAGTCGAGCCAATTGAATTAGAGTATGACGCGATTCGACGTACAGAATTTCACCAGGTCGTCACGCGTCCCGAAACAAAAAAGTGTAAGCCGTCGAGTGTAAAACGGCGGCGCGATGGGGCATACACATCTTTACCATACGGCTATTGTAACTAGATAGGCACTTTAATATATATATATATTCTGTTAATAATAAAGAATAGCATATAAGTTTTGTTCACAAAAATTATGATTTGTTAATAAGCTTTTTATGTTGAGCTATTTTGTTTACCCGATTTCTCAATTAAAAACCTTATTAAACAGGCTGAGCATGGAAATTTTCGGTCATTCTGCGAAATGGATACGCGGTGGAAGCATCCCTGGACATCGATGATTTGCGGCCCCACAGGCTGTGGTAAAACGTATTTTGTGAAAAAGTTTTTAAAATTCATTGCGCAAATGAGCAGCGAACCGTTTCAAAGAATCATTTTTTATTATTCTGAGTGGCAGTCAGCATACGCGGAATATGGTCCTTCAATCGAATTTCACGAGGGCCTGCCTCAAGCTGCAGTTCATGCAAACGATTCATGGGCTAAACTCGTTATTATCGATGATTTAATGCGTGAAGCATCGAACAATAGTGTTGTCGATCTATTTACCAAGGGCAGCCACCACAAGAATTTGAGCGTAATTTTTATTACGCAAAACTTATTCCACCAAGGCCACGGACAGAGGGATATTTCGCTGAATGCTAACTATATAGTTGTTTTCAAGAATCCTCGTGATCGTGCCCAAATACAGCATTTGGCGCGCCAGGTGTGTCCGGAAAACCCTCGGTTCTTACAAGAGGTTTATCATGATGCCACTTCCAAGCCCCATGGCTATTTATTACTAGATTTGAAACAATCCACTCCAGATAATTGTAGATTTCGGGCCATTTTTCCCGATGACCCTCATCATTTCGTTTACATACCGCGAAAAAAGTTGAAAAGTGGTGACGCGAGCGGGGAGCTGCCAGTTCTACGGTTATAATGGCTCGCAGAGGATCACCTCTCTGCAAGAAGCACGTTGCAATATTGCACGCCCTTCAGCATCTCAATAAGGAGCAGCGAGAGGCTGTTTTGCGTAAAGCGGACCCCCAAATAATACGGACTATTTGTGAATGCGCGTTAAACGTTCTTCGCGGCAATGTACCTTTGAAGCCTGAACAGCGGAAAAAAGTACGACGACACGCTCCTGTTCTTCGACGTTTAGCAGCGAAAAAGGCTGCTGGAAGAGCAAGAAACGCTTTGTCGTCCAGAACGGCGGCTTCTTACCACTTTTACTGGCACCAATATTGGGCACCGTTCTCTCCAACCTCATTGGCGGCCGTTGATAATGGAACATGCGAAGAAAATGGTGCTCATACCGGCTGAGAATTTATCAAATGGGCGTGCACCAAATTATCCTCAGAGAATTTTTGGCCATGAAGGCGCCCCGTCTCCAGCAGCACGAGCTATTGGTTCTACTCTAAGCAGACTAGGCATTGAGATGAACGAGATTTTGAATTCCGATTCATACAAAGACGAGCGGGAAAAGTGGGCCGCGTATTTATCGGTGTTGCAGCGTTACCTCCATTTTGCCGACGGCGAACGAGCTCAGCAGCACCTTGCTCTCTTGAAGCGAAAACCAGCCACCCAGAATTTTAAAAAAATCGAACAAGATCTCACGCGTATGAATGATTCCATCATAATTGAAAGTGTACCGTTGAAATTTCGTGGCAAAGCAAAACTTCTGCTGAGACGCTTACATGACGCAGCACCAACGAAATTCGCTTGGAATTCAGCAGGTGTTGTTTCCGTGGACGGAAAAGAGATCAAGAACTCAAATATTGTTGATCTCGTGAACGATGCCATGCGCGCGAGAAAAGCCGTCAAACCAATTGGTCGCGAGGCTTTCGCAAAATTTTTGAAATCAATTCAAACGCCAAGGGAATTTGTCGGGAATCAGGAATTATGGTTGAATTCCAGGGCCAACTCAACTATGCAAGAACGACAGAGCGATCACAGCAGCAGCGATGGGGATGCCGAGATCGGTGACATACACCATTCCGAATTTTACAGTGGTAGCGATAACAGTGAATTGGAGCGTCGTGTGCAAAGCGGCGCTGGTATTGTTAATAAGAAAAGACGTGTAATCTGGGCTAGTCTCAAATTATAATAATAACAATGAAAACACTGGAAAAGGCGTACTTTGATCCTTCCCATGAAGCATCGTTTTCAGGCGCAGCCAAGTTGCTACGCATTGCGCGTGTTCAAAAAATCGCCGATGCCGAGACAATAAACTGGCTTGAGAGTCAGGATGTTTACACAAAACACAAACCTGTGCGGCATCGTTTTCCCCGACGGCACTACAATGTACAGAACATTGATGACGTTTGGGAGGCTGATCTCGTAGATCTCCGCTCAATTAAGAATTACAACGACAATTACGTATATTTGCTTGTGGTAATAGATGTTTTCAGTAAATATGCGTGGGTTGAGCTTTTACGCGATAAGTCCGCTGCGTCTGTGGCGAAGGCGTTCGCGCGTATATTAACGAAAAAGAACAGTAACGGCAGAACACCCGTTTCCCTGCAGACAGACAGAGGGAAAGAATTTGTAGGTTCTGCTTTCCAGAGTTTCTTGAAATCCCGTAATATCCTGTTCCGAATTGCAAGGAATCCCGACATAAAAGCCGCTGTTGTCGAGAGGTTCAACAGAACGCTAAAAAAAAGAATGTGGCGCTATTTTACATATTCTCGAAATAAACGTGATATAGACGTTCTATAAAACATTGTTAGGGCGTATAATCACGCGCGGCATAGTAGCATAAAAATGGCTCCCGCAGCAGTGACCCTCGTTACAGCTGCTTTAGCGCGATCAAACCTGGTTCAACGATACCGAGATCCACAACAACAGCAGCCTCCGAAATATAGAGTTGGTGATATTGTACGCATCAGTAGTTCAAAAGCAGCCTTTGCAAAAGGTTACGAGAGCGGCTGGACCAGCGAGTTATTCAAAACACATCGTGTATCATATACGCGCTGGCCTCTGGCATACTTTCTACGTGATCTTCACAACGAGGATATTGATGGTGTCTTTTATGAGCCCGAATTATCCAGAGTGCAAACAACGCTTGCTGAGCCAAGGAGCAATAAGAAGACGAAGAAGAAGGGGCGGTCAAAATGAAAGACGAATTTTTTATCGTTTTACCCAGTAACAGTAGCATGAAATATTATCCTGATAATACGACGACTCGTTACACTACACATTTGCCGCAGCCAGTGTCTTTACACGGTAGCTGGGCTGTGTCTCTAGCCGAAATACACATACCCATGACAATTTTACACGTACCTACTGATGCCGAACAAAATTTCATCCACGTCGTAACAAACATTGTGAATCCTACCAGCGGCGGCGCAGATATCGATTTTAGAGAAGATAGGGTTTGTGTACCAGCAAGCGTGTACCATGACGTTGATATGCTTCTCAAAACAATTAACGAGATATCGTGTGTGTCTGGTCATTTGAGATTCCAACGCGCACGCAACGGTTATGTGACGGCGACACGCATCTGTGACGGCTGTACGAATCTGGAGCATTCTTTCTATTTTTCCCCGGTCTTGAATAAAATTTTAGGCTTTACGCATTCTATCGGGATCGTTGTGCAGAGCAGCTCAACGTGTATAGGACAGCGAATAGCGGGCCTCACCAATGGAATCCCCGATATGCTGTTTGTCTATACCAACATATGTGAGCCCTATATTACAGGAGATGTCCACACACCTTTGCTACGGGTCGTATCAGCCGATGCCTCTGATAATTACAATTACGGATCGGTGAAAATCAAAAGCTTCCCTAGCGGATTGGGTGACGATGTTTTCACCCTGAAAAACCACTGAATCACGGTGATTTTTTACGGTGACAAAGTGCCCACAAAATCACCGAGATCTTGGTGATTTTAAGGTGATTCCAACGTGATTCTACGATGATTGTCTCGGTGATTTTGTGACGGTGACAATCACCATGAGAATCACCGTGGAATCACCTTAAAATCACCAAGATCTCGGTGATTTTGTGGGCACTTTGTCACCGTAAAAAATCACCGTGATTCAGTGGTGACTTCATCCACTAGGGTTCTCGCCACCGCGATACGTGCCTCTTCTGTGCACTATTTTTCAAACAATTGACATTGATATAAGGGATGAGTTTGGGGCCCCGATACCATTCGAGTATGGGACGCTGACGGTGACATTACAATTCAAGCGCATTGATTGATAAAAATAGATTATTACGGTGAGCACTTTGAAGCGCAGGTTGGTGGCGGTGGTGCTAGGACAGGCTATGGTGGCATTAGTCACGTATACATCGGTTCACCGAATCAGCGCGGGCACGGTATTGGCAGCTTTCTCGGAGGGCTCTTTCGTAGCATCATACCATTATTAAAACAAGGAGCGCGGGCTGTTGGTAAGGAAGCGCTGCGCTCGGGTATCAATGTAGCCGGTGATATAATAGACAGCGGGATAAGACCAAGAGATACTTTTAAAACGCGTCTCCGTGAATCAGGACAGAATTTAAAGCGGAAAGCGGAAGAAAAAATTAATACTCTCATGCAAGGGTCCGGTTATAAGCCAGATAAAATCATGAAATTGTTACATTCCGCTAGTGGAAGCGCAGCACGTCACATCGGTGCGAAGAGAAAGAAATCTACATCAACGAAGAAGAGGAAAAGGAGCGGCAAAACATCATCGGTGAAGAGGTTAAGGGCTAAAACCCGAGGAAAGAAGAAGAAGGCACTGAGGACTGTCGCAGATATTTTTGCTTAAAAACGGCCTCTCCAATATAAGAAAAAAATGGCTTTCTTACACGCCCACTCATGCGAGTGTTTGAAGTCTGAGCTCGAACTATTTACGCTACCTCCAACTCAGACTACAATTGTGGGCACACAGTGGGTATACTATAAACCTATTTCATCCTTGACCGATGATTGAGGTGGCACCTATTGAATTTGTGGTACCAGGGCAGGGTGATGAGTATATCGATCTTGCCCATACCATGCTGAGTCTACGCGTTCAAATAAATACAAGGACAAAACCAAAGGACGGTGTTGGTGCTGCCGCCGTAGCCGGCCCCATCAATAACCTGCTACATTCAATGTTCAATCAGGTCGATGTTTTTTTGAACCAAAAGCTTGTATCACCCCCTAACAACGCTTATGCATACCGAGCATACATTGAAACATTGTTAAATGATGGGGCTGATGCGAAGACCTCCCACCTTACGAGTGTTCTCTGGTATAACGACACAGCCGGTAAAATGGATGATATTGCGGACGCTAATATTGGTCTTCAAAATCACCGCGAACTTTTGAGCGTTGGAAAAACAGTGAATCTGCTCGGGCATCTTCATTGCGCATCTTTAATCAGGAAAGATTTTTAATAAATGGTGTTGAAATGCGCTTGCGGCTAGTGCGTACCAACAACGCCTTTTGTCTCATGACTTCAGCGGATTGCAGTATTCGCATAGTGGAAGCATCGCTCCTCGTACGGCGTGCTAAGATAGCGCCTGGTGTGCTTTTAGCTCATGCAAGAGCTCTTTCTAAAACAACCGCAAAATATCCGCTGACCCGTGTAGAGGTTAAAGCAATATCCATGCACGCTGGCGTGTATGGTGATACTTTGGATAATGTCATACTCGGTCAACTACCAAAACGCATAATAATAGGCTTCGTCAATAATAAGGCCTTTAATGGCGATCGTAAATTGAACCCCTTCAACTTTGATAATTACGGTATCAATTATCTTTCGTTGTACGCGGACGGTGTGCAGATACCGTCCAAGCCTTTGCAGCCTGACTTCCAAAACGATAACCAGTACGTGGATGCCTACCATACTTTGTTCTCCGGCACGAGGATTCATTTTCTCAATCAGGGCAATTGTATTTCGCGTACGTCTTACCCTTTGGGCTATTGCCTGTTTGCATTCGACCTCACCCCCGATCTCTCGGCCAACAGTAGCACCCATTGGAATTTGGTGAGGCACGGCAGTGTCAAAATAGAAGTACGATTCCAAGAAGCTCTAGCATCGACAGTTAATTGCATAGTATACGCGGAGTATGATAACGTGCTGGAAATCGACGCATCCAGACAAGTAATTGTGGATTTCAGCGGTTGATCCGAAAATCATTATACACCGAATCGTTTGAGTCACCTCGCAGCACAAGGCGGTTGAATCTTCAGTATGCGCTGGTGCTTTGAAGAATTACAACGTGCGTCATAATGAATATCGTGATTGACATACAGGGCTTAAAGGACAAATTTAACAACTTTATACCGAAAGAAGTTGCTGTTATCTCGATTGAGTCTGATTTTTATGCTCACTGGCTTGTAGCAGCACCTCATCCCTATAGCGAGCTACAGCCACACATACAGCGACAAAACAAATGGTTGAAAAATAATCATCATGGTATAGAGTGAAGTGAGGGCACCACCTTTATATGATGTCGAAAATATTCTAAAGAAAATTGCAGCTCGGTCTACCCGAATATTCACAAGAAGTAATGATAAATCGTTGTACCTGACACATACCACGGGCTGCTTTATTATAAATTTGGAAGAAGACGATGAAGTACCGGCATTCCGTAATCTACCTGCAAGCGAAACATTCTGCATATACCACGGTCTGCTCCGCAAAAATGACAAACATCTATGTTCTTTGAATAATATAACAAGAATCAAGAAGTGGCTTTGTCACCAAGACCGCTACAGCTCCTTGTGGGAGTATAGGATGACCACGACGTGGAACGTGGGTCTATCGGAGCTTGTTATGAACAGTCTGCAAATTCTACGAGCTCTGCAGCATATTCAAAATCACGAGATAGGAGTGTACCCAGTGGATCGTATCCCCAAGGTGTGGACGAAACCGACAGCTCTTGTGGTTAATACCGATGGCTACAAACAGCCAGGAGCCCACTGGGTCGCCCTCTACGTCGATCGAGATGGACACGGATGGTCCTTCGATAGCTACGGGCTCCCCCCGATCGTCCCGCAGCATCTCAAACGACTCCGAAGCAACTGCAAACTCTTCCGATACAACACTACTCAATTTCAGGGTCCAGATTCGGAGTGTTGCGGACAGTATTGCGTTATGTTTCTTCATTATATGTGCACTGGCTTCGGCATTGATAAGTTTAGAAGTGTATTTTCAAATGACTTATCCCGCAACGATCAAATAGCCTATGATTATTACAACGCTTACGCTAAAAAGCTTAACAGCTCAAAATCTAGAAATAAGGACCATGATGTTTTTAGCTCTAAGTGTTTTCATTGTACGCAAAGCTGTTATCCTCGGGCTCGATGATTGTAAATGTTCTATTAATGGAAAATATACGAAACGCATAGGCGTTAAAACCGCATTTGAATCTTTTATTTAATACCATAGGAGAGTGGAAAATTCCATCGGCAGATAGTCAGGCCCAAACCACGCGCATTGTTGGCGGCGACAATGGGTAAAAATGCTGATTTCAGCAGGTATCATATTTAATATTGGTGGGGGGAAGCAGCAGGGTTTTATTGGGTGAGGGCATCTTGGATGATGATGCACCCGCGAAACAATTTTCAGTCTTGAGCGCTCCTTAATGAGAAGCACACAGAAAAAGCAACGCGCTGTGAAAGCAAGAATAGAAGCACTTTCAAAAATTATTGCGGCAATTAAAAAAATTATTCATACCACGTCGGAATTTCGTCATTTATCGAGAAAATTACACGCTCTCAGTCTCAACAATAATGGACTTCTCGAGAATCAACAAAGTGGGCCGCTTGACGGAAATTTTGCCCGTAAAACGGCTCGTTGATCTGACTCCGGAGAAGGAATATAGCGTCACCGATATCGAACGTGTTCAGACGAAATGGGGTTCTCGAATCACCATTGATGTGGAGGACGAATTCTCTTGCTTTCTTCCAACGAGATTTGTCAAGCTGTTCGAAGAAGACAACGCTCTGTTCCATCAGATGATATCCGTAGCACACGCAAATAATTTAATATTGCAATACCACGGAGGAAAATTCAACAACTTGGAATTCAAAGAATCGCAAAAATGAAAATTATATCAGTGCTCTTAATGGTGCTTAATTAGGATACATGGCTTAACAAATGTAATTCCTCGTAAGCAGTAATGAAGTGCTTCTCTCTCTCATTGTACAAATTCATTGTATAAATTCATTTTTTAAAATCGAATAAATTTTATGTCAAATTGACCGATAACCTCTTTACTCTTCCAAATCCCCTACGATCATGATAAAAGAAATTATTATTATTACGTTGTTTTTATTAAGACAGCGCCGGTCTCGGGCTTAAGCTCGTCCTCAGCCAGAGAGAGGGGATGCGACTCATCGTGGGCCTTGCATATGCCGCGTATAAAAAAAAGAATTCAGAACTGCTTTCTTATGCTATGCCATGCAATAGCGTGTGAAGCCCGCTTAAGAGGAGGTTAAATACCATTATTATTCAATCCCTATATTATCGACGTATCATCGTCGTCCAGTCTTTCTCCGACAACCGTGGATGAAAATTAATTACATTTTGACGATTAGGGAGGGGGATAAATTAATTAACAATTAATTGTCAATTGAGAGGCTAAAATGCGTTACAGCTAATGCCAACGAACTCATTCGAACCCCCTAAATATTATAGGTTACTCGTCAGAATCCATGGTACTGCCCTCACTCGCACGTCTGTGAACTACATTTCGCCATTTCATTTTTCAATAAAACTACAATTTATCGATATTTATCTCTTGAGGCGCCATCCAAACTTGAGGCGTGTCATTTTGATAAAATAATGTCGCAAACGTCTCGATATTTGTATCGTGGCGTTCTTCATGGAGCCTCACTCTTGGTTTTACCCGAAATGCAGTAAAAGTTTGATAATTCAAGTTTTTCAATTACAGTTTCTTTGTGGAAATGAATTTGTAATTTTTTTTTGTTTTTCGCAAAAATTTTAGTGAGGCTCCATTCCTGCCATTGTTCTGATGATGTTTTTAAAATTTTATTCAATTCCATCCATTTGTATAAGAGCAAGTTTGGCCCCTCTTAAACTTTGATTTTGTATAAGAGCAAGTTTAGCCTCCTCTTAAACTTTGATTTTGTTCGAAAAAAAGAAATTCTTGATATTTGAATATTATCGTACATTCGCGTACGATAATGAATCGCTATCGTACATCGTACATTGGTATAAAATTATCGTACATGTACGATAATTATCGTACGGTTGCCAACACTGATCGTTCTCCGCGTCGCAATAAGCCTCCTCGGTGGTGGGGGAAAATTTTTGTGGCGGCGGAGGTCGCATGGTGGGGGTAGGAGTGGGGGGCCCCAGAGTGGTACACTTACTACTCTCGTGCTTTGCCTTTAGGTAACAATCTTTCTCCACGTGGTTTCCTAACGTGCAATACGTGCAATACATTTCATTCGTATTTTGCCTGTCATTGTTACGCTTAATTGCCGTGCAATCTCGCTTTCTGCGACCTAACTCATTACAATTGAAGCATCGACTTCCTGCGGAAGACTGCCCTAGTGTATGCTCGGCATCGGGCTTTATGCAATTTACGCGTTTACGCGGATTAAAAGTACCCTGTTTTTGAGTGTTGGACGCCGAGTGAGGATTTGGGCTATCGAAAGGTTCCTTGTGAACATCGTTCCAGCATTGAGCTTCGAGATCAGCTTGAGTGGCGAAATCGATGGCTTGCTCCAGAGAAGCTAGATCTTTTTCTTTAAGAAAATAGAAAATTTGTTTATCGAAACCTCTAATAAAATGGCGAATTGCGGTTTGCTTCATATTTGAGGAAATGATTCTATTTTCCTCTCCCGGAGTCTCTCGCCCAATACATTCTTGAATTTCCGTCAAAATATCGGAGATGCGTGACCCGTACTCCGCAATAGTTTCGTTTTCTTTCCGGATTACATTTGTCAATGATAATAGAGATCGGCTAAAGTCCATTCTCTTTAATAATGATCGCTCGAGCACTTCGAGCATTTCTTCGTGTGTATTCAACGATTTGCCTTGTACGTATTGTCGCACTTTCTTCGTTATTTTGTTTTTTATCAATAGTATAAAATGACGCTACTCGTGCAGCTCTATCGTTTCTGAGGCAATCCGTCAGTAGTCAACAAACCGCTGAGAGGTTTTCATTATTCGCATCTGTATTTTGCAAATATCTAGGCGCTTGATCTTGAGGAGAACTCGCGCTCATGGTCGAACTAACATTTATCGGCAATGTATTCGCTATTGCGTCTCCCCGCACGCGGTCTACCTGGCATTCTTTGAGAAGACCGAATCGCGTAATAAAATTGTATTGCAAGTCTTTGTATATACGTATATAAGTATATGAATATATATATATATTTTTTTTTTGTTATATTTGTCTTTACCGGCTCAAAGGAATTATTGAAATAGATGACGAATGAACTATTTTTCCGACCAAGTAGTAAAATTAATTAAAATGACAATAATTGTTATAATCGATCAAGCGAGAAAATAAAACCAAACGCAAAAAGAAAAACCTAGTGATTCGGCGTTCTCAAAAGGAGAAAATAAAATTATGGCAGACAATGAAATGCTACAAGGAAAAATTCTAAAGACTTACAGTTGCTGGTGTGCTGTCGGTTTGCCTCTGTGAAACTTAGTAAAATAATTACACATTCACACAGAATTACACACTACTGAGTCCTTAAGCTTGGTGGGCGTCCGTTGTTTCGTGGAAAACAGAATTCCGTGGTGCTGGTCGTCGCACAGTGGTCCCAAATCGCCAAAAGCTGGCCAAAAGTCGAAAAAAAAATATTTTTTTCTAAGGACTTTCAATGGTTGGAATAGTTGTAGTGGTACCTCTAGTATGTATTATGACCATTAAGAAAAGGGAAGCGTCCAGACCTGGCTCAGGAATCCATTTTATTCGTGAGCGTCGAGCCGACCGCATTGTTTGCTCGTCGCGCGGAGAAATAAGACGAAAGTTTCGACGCGTCTGGAAGAGTGAAAAGTTAACGGATTTGGATTTTACAATATGGATTCTTCTCCAGAAAGTAAGTACAATTTGAGTGTGTTGCTCAAAATTATCGTTAACGATGTATGAAATTGTAACTCATTAATGAAAGTAGTGGTATTTTTCTTGGTTATGTTCTGAAAAGTCGTGTTATAAAAAGCAATAAGTCAAAACCCCTATCGACCCCCGCTCTTAAACTAAATGGAAATTGTTACTTAGACATTTCTTCAAAACATATCCAAAAATTAGCTGCTCGTAGCTGCTCCTTTGGTTTTGAGTATAATTTTTATGCCCCCCCGGCAGTAAAAGTTTTGAATGGCATACACGAGTATTTTACACGGTCAACAATTTGAACATTTTTTCAACTTAGTCAATACTCATATAAAAATTAAAAACTTGGCACATATATTCCCCACAGTATAAGATATAATTGTAGTAGTTTATGAAATTTTTTATCCTCGTTTTTTGAATATACACTCTCACTCAAAAGTGTGCTACACTAGTCGAAATTTTGTCGCACTAAAAATTCGATAGTGGAGGCAAAAATGCTTTCTGCAGTTTTTTGTAATTTTCGCGTCTGAAATATTGTTCATAGGAAATTGATAAAGATAATTCTTCTATTAATGTTATTTTGCATTTCCTACAGATCCTCTGGATAATACCGACGAAATTTCTTTCGAGACCCTAGCGGATTGGGTGACGATGTTTTCACCCTGAAAAACCAATGAATCACGGTGATTTTTACGGTGACAAAGTGCCCACAAAATCACCGAGATCTTGGTGATTTTAAGGTGATTCCAACGTGATTCCACGGTGATTGTCATGGTGATTTTGTGACGGTGACAATCAACGTGAGAATCACCGTGGAATCACCTTAAAATCACCAAGATCTCGGTGATTTTGTGGGCACTTTGTCACCGTAAAAAATCACCGTGATTCAGTGGTAACTGCATCCACTAGGGGAGAAAGGAAATTTACATACTTGTGAAATCGGTATTAAAAGAAAATATCAACATTGTCACTGACATTGTTGAAATGGAGGTGTCAAAACAATTGAAGCATCCATACATTTTGTCGAAAAATCTGAAAGATGCCATGGGTAGATTGGTATCGAATTTCAAAAAGAGGTGGCAAGAAGCGAGGAGGGACGAAACCAAATTCTTCAATAAATTCGATGAGTGGCTCAACGTTCCTGTGTCTTTCACGATTGAAAAGGAACGTTTGAAGACTTCCACGGAAAACACAATAAAGCGTCCTTCTACGGAAAACACAGTGGGGCATCCTTCTACGTAAAGCACAATGGGGCGTCCTTTCATAAGCTGGGGCGATTTAAGTGATCGGTCAAAACGTAGGAAGACGGAAAAGGTTCGAAAAGAACATACCGTCCACGAATTGGCCTACGCTACACAAATGGGTCTCCGGGCTTCTGGAAATTTACAAGCTTCAAAGGTAATTAAGGATGTCACAGAAGGCGGTCCATCAAAAGCATCACAGTACCGTGAGTCTATGGAACGTGTTTCAGAAGATGTACTGTCAGGCAACGAAGCATTATCACTTGTGGTAGAAGGTAAAATGACCAAAAGTCAATACCAATTACTACGTTCTGTAAGCTTGAAACAAAAATTGTAAATTATACCCGCCTTATGAATGTGTATTGGATTCTAAAAAAAAGTGTTACCCTGCAAAGTCAGAAATTTCTGTAACTAAAAGTAAAGCCACCGTTGGACTTCAAGCATTGCAAAATCATACAGCTGAAAGAATATTAACGGTACAATCGGACGTTATTGGACGTCTTCCTGAAAACAAAGTTGGTAATTTAGAATTGATATGCAAGTGGGGATGCGATGAAACTTCTGGTCAAAGTACTTACAAACAAAAATTTAACGATGGAGACGGCAATAAATCAGATGCCAACATTTTCTTTATTTCACTTGTTCCCTTGCAAATCTTTGATAAAGTCAATCCACACGTGATTATTTAGAAAAATCCTCGTCCTTCGTCACCAAGATTTTATCGCCCAATTAAAATTGAATTCTTTCATGAAACTGCCGAAGCAACTAGGGCAGAAGTTGATTGTATCCAAGCGCAAGAGAGAAACCTCGTGCCCTTTGAAACTGTAATTGGCGGCAAAAAAATTAACATCAATTTCAAACTTGTGTTGACAATGATAGATTCGTTACTTCCTATCGGACAAATGTCTGAAGAAGCTCAGGAATCATGCAATAAGTACATTAAAAGATTCCGAGAACATTTTCCACGAAAATTTAACCGCATCAAAAACATGGAAGACATTTTTTGCAGATGTTTAGTAACGTCAGATCCAGTAATATCCAGTTTGCGAAAACTTCCTTCGAAGAAACTAAGATCGTTATCCCCATACGCGGTTGAACTATTGATTCCACCTTCAGTTCCAGAATCGAGGCAGATTTTTTCTGATGATACGAGCGATACATGTGACGATGATGACAGTTCACAGGACAGTGATTAATTGTAAAAAAAGCTAAAATTATATCGATTAGAAATAAAAGAATGAAAGAAATATATTATGAATGTTCATTGTCATTGTAATAATGATTATAATGACTGTATTCCAATCCTCTTCTTCCCAAGTCTTCAAGTCTCCAAATGTCACCCGAATTGAATACGTTTTTGACGAAATTTCCCGCCATATTGGATCCGCCATTTTGTTTTGCTAAATTTTGACTTCATATTCGTAGTCAGCGACCCCGAAAACCCCGGAGTACAGACATTCACCCGAATTGAATACGTTTTTGACGAAATTTCCCGCAGGAAGGAAGTTTCCTGAAGGAAGTTTTCGCAAACTGGATATTACTGGATCTGACGTTACTAAACATCTGCAAAAAATGTTTTCCATGTTTTTGATGCGGTTAAATTTTCGTGAAAAATCTTCTCGGAATCTTTGAATGTACTTGTTGCATGATTCCTGAGCTTCTTCAGACATTTGTCCGATAGGAAGTAACGAATCTATCATTCTCAACACAAGTTTGAAATTGATGTTAATTTGTTTGCCGCCAATTACAGTTTCAAAGGGCACGAGGTTTCTCTCTTGCGCTTGGATACAATCAACTTCTGCCCTAGTTGCTTCGGCAGTTTCATGAAAGAATTCAATTTTAATTGGGCGATAAAATCTTGGTGACGAAGGACGAGGATTTTTCCAAATAATCACGTGTGGATTGACTTTATCAAAGATTTGCAAGGGAACAAGTGAAATAAAGAAAATGTTGGCATCTGATTTATTGCCGTCTCCATCGTTCAATTTTTGTTTGTAAGTACTTTGACCAGAAGTTCCATCGCATCCCCACTTGCGTATCAATTCTAAATTACCAACTTTGTTTTCAAGAAGACTTCCAATAACGTCCGATTTTACCGTTAATATTCTTTCAGCTGTATGATTTAGCAATGCTTGAAGTCCAACGGTGGCTCCACTTTCAGTTGGAGAAATTTCTGACTTTGCAGGGTAACACTTTGTTTAGAATCCAATACACATTTATAAGGCGGGTATAATTTACAATTTTTGTTTCAAGCTTACAGAACGTAGTAATTGGTATTGACTTTTGGTCATTTTACCTTCTACCACAAGTGGTAATGCTTCGTTGCCTGACAGTACATCTTCTGAAACGCGTTCCATAGACTTACGGTACTGTGATGCTTTTGATGGACTGCCTTCTGTGACATCCCTAATTACCTTTGAAGCTTGTAAATTTCCAGAAGCCCGGAGACCCATTTGTGTAGCGTAGGCCAATTCGTGGACGGTATGTTTTTTTCGAATCTTTTCCGTCTTCCTACGTTTTGACCGATCACTTAAATCGCCCCAGCTTGTGAAAGGACGCCCCATTGTGCTTTCCGTAGAAGGATGCCCCACTGTGTTTTCCGTAGAAGGACGCTTTATTGTGTTTTCCGTGGAAGTCTTCAAACGTTCCTTTTCAATCGTGAAAGACACAAGAACGTTGAGCCACTCATCGAATTTATTGAAGAATTTGGTTTCGTCCCTCCTCGCTTCTTGACACCTCTTTTTGAAATTCGATACCAATCTACCCATGGCATCTTTCAGATTTTTCGACAAAATGTATGGATGCTTTAATTGTTTTGACACCTCCATTTCAACAATGTCAGTGACAATGTTGATATTTTCTTTTAATACCGATTTCACAAGTATGTAAATTTCCTTTCTCGTGAAAGAAATTTCGTCGGTATTATCCAGAGGATCTGTAGGAAATGCAAAATAACATTAATAGAAGAATTATCTTTATCAATTTCCTATGAACAATATTTCAGACGCGAAAATTACAAAAAACGGCAGAAAGCATTTTTGCCTCCACTATCGAATTTTTAGTGCGACAAAATTTCGACTAGTGTAGCACACTTTTGAGTGAGAGTGTATATTCAAAAAACGAGGATAAAAAATTTCATAAACTACTCTAATTATATCTTCTACTGTGGGGAATATATGTGCCAAGTTTTTAATTTTTATATGAGTATTGACTAAGTCGAAAAAATGTTCAAATTGTTGACCGTGTAAAATACACGTATATGCCATTCAAAACTTTTACTGCCGGGGGGGCATAAAAATTACACTCAAAACCAAAGGAGCAGCTACGAGCAGCTAATTTTTGGATATGTTTTGAAGAAATGTCTAGGTAACAATTTCCATTTAGTTTAAGAGCGGGGGTCGATAGGGGTTTTGACTTATTGCTTTTTCTAACACGACTTTTCAGAACATAACCAAGAAAAATACCACTACTTTCATTAATGACTTACAATTTCATACATCGTTAACGATAATTTTGAGCAACACACTCAAATTGTACTTACTTTCTGGAGAAGAATCCATTTTGTAAAATCCAAATCCGTTAACTTTTCACTCTTCCAGACGCGTCGAAACTTTCGTCTTATTTCTCCGCGCGACGAGCAAACAATGCGGTTGGCTCGACGCTCACGAATAAAATGGATTCCTGAGCCAAGTATGGACGCTTCCCTTTCCTTAACGGTCATAATACATACTAGAGGTACTACTACAACTATTCCAACCATTGAAAGTCCCTAGAAAAAAATATTTTTTCTCGACTTTTGGCCAGCTTTTGGCGATTTGGGACCACTGTGTGCCGTGGTGAATAGAAATTCGCATCCCGAGTCCCGGGAAAGGTTTGAATTGAAAATCGCAAGCAGAAATAAAAATGCAATCTGTGTATGTAGTGTAAACAAGGGAAAACATTGGTATTAGTTTATTTTTAAAACATTAATTTGAAACTTTTACACAAATGGGAATTCGCGTTATTTGAGAGAGAGAGTGTGCTCGGAGCAATTACTCTGTTTGGAGTCTTTTAGGGAAGTCTCAGGGTGGCTTGGGGTAGCTTCCCCTAGTCCCCCCCCCACTCTCGGCACTTGAGGGTTGTGGCGTTCGAAACAACCCTTCTCTCTCTCTCTCTCTCTCTCTCTCTCTCTCTCTCTCTCTCTCTCTCTCTCTCTCTCTCTCTCTCTTCGAAGAAACTAAGATCGTTATCCCCATACGCGGTTGAACTATTGATTCCACCTTCAGTTCCAGAATCGAGGCAGATTTTTTCTGATGATACGAGCGATACATGTGACGATGATGACAGTTCACAGGACAGTGATTAATTGTAAAAAAAGCTAAAATTATATCGATTAGAAATAAAAGAATGAAAGAAATATATTATGAATGTTCATTGTCATTGTAATAATGATTATAATGACTGTATTCCAATCCTCTTCTTCCCAAGTCTTCAAGTCTCCAAATGTCACCCGAATTGAATACGTTTTTGACGAAATTTCCCGCCATATTGGATCCGCCATTTTGTTTTGGTAAATTTTGACTTCATATTCGTAGTCAGCGACCCCGAAAACCCCGGAGTACAGACATTCACCCGAATTGAATACGTTTTTGACGAAATTTCCCGCAGGAAGGAAGTTTCCTGAAGGAAGTTTTCGCAAACTGGATATTACTGGATCTGACGTTACTAAACATCTGCAAAAAATGTCTTCCATGTTTTTGATGCGGTTAAATTTTCGTGAAAAATCTTCTCGGAATCTTTTAATGTACTTATTGCATGATTCCTGAGCTTCTTCAGACATTTGTCCGATAGGAAGTAACGAATCTATCATTCTCAACACAAGTTTGAAATTGATGTTAATTTGTTTGCCGCCAATTACAGTTTCAAAAAGCACGAGGTTTCTCTCTTGCGCTTGGATACAATTAACTTCTGCCCTAGTTGCTTCGGCAGTTTCATGGAAGAATTCAATTTTAATTGGGCGATAAAATCTTGGTGACGAAGGACGAGGATTTTTCTAAATAATCACGTGTGGATTGACTTTATCAAAGATTTGCAAGGGAACAAGTGAAATAAAGAAAATGTTGGCATCTGATTTATTGCCGTCTCCATCGTTAAATTTTTGTTTGTAAGTACTTTGACCAGAAGTTTCATCGCATCCCCACTTGCATATCAATTCTAAATTACCAACTTTGTTTTCAAGAAGACTTCCAATAACGTCCGATTTTACCGTTAATATTCTTTCAGCTGTATGATTTAGCAATGCTTGAAGTCCAACGGTGGCTCCACTTTCAGTTACAGAAATTTCTGACTTTGCAGGGTAACACTTTGTTTAGAATCCAATACACATTTATAAGGCGGGTATAATTTACAATTTTTGTTTCAAGCTTACAGAACGTAGTAATTGGTATTGACTTTTGGTCATTTTACCTTCTACCACAAGTGGTAATGCTTCGTTGCCTGACAGTACATCTTCTGAAACGCGTTCCATAGACTTACGGTACTGTGATGCTTTTGATGGACTGCCTTCTGTGACATCCCTAATTACCTTTGAAGCTTGTAAATTTTCAGAAGCCCGGAGACCCATTTGTGTAGCGTAGGCCAATTCGTGGACGGTATGTTTTTTTCGAATCTTTTCCGTCTTCCTACGTTTTGACCGATCACTTAAATCGCCCCAGCTTGTGAAAGGACGCTCCATTGTGCTTTTCGTAGAAGGATGCCCCACTGTGTTTTCCGTAGAAGGACGCTTTATTGTGTTTTCCGTGGAAGTCTTCAAACGTTCCTTTTAAATCGTGAAAGACACAAGAACGTTGAGCCACTCATCGAATTTATTGAAGAATTTGGTTTCGTCCCTCCTCGCTTCTTGACACCTCTTTTTGAAATTCGATACCAATCTACCCATGGCATCTTTCAGATTTTTCGACAAAATTTATGGATGCTTTAATTGTTTTGACACCTCCATTTCAACAATGTCAGTGACAATGTTGATATTTTCTTTTAATACCGATTTCACAAGTATGTAAATTTCCTTTCTCGTGAAAGAAATTTCGTCGGTATTATCCAGAGGATCTGTAGGAAATGCAAAATAACATTAATAGAAGAATTATCTTTATCAATTTTCTATGAACAATATTTCAGACGCGAAAATTACAAAAAACGGCAGAAAGCATTTTTGCCTCCACTATCGAATTTTTAGTGCGACAAAATTTCGACTAGTGTAGCACACTTTTGAGTGAGAGTGTATATTCAAAAAACGAGGATAAAAAATTTCATAAACTACTCTAATTATATCTTCTACTGTGGGGAATATATGTGCCAAGTTTTCAATTTTTATATGAGTATTGACTAAGTTGAAAAAATGTTCAAATTGTTGACCGTGTAAAATACACGTATATGCCATTCAAAACTTTTACTGCCGGGGGGGCATAAAAATTACACTCAAAACCAAAGGAGCAGCTACGAGCAGCTAATTTTTGGATATGTTTTGAAGAAATGTCTAAGTAACAATTTCCATTTAGTTTAAGAGCGGGGGTCGATAGGGGTTTTGACTTATTGCTTTTTCTAACACGACTTTTCAGAACATAACCAAGAAAAATACCACTACTTTCATTAATGACTTACAATTTCATACATCGTTAACGATAATTTTGAGCAACACACTCAAATTGTACTTACTTTCTGGAGAAGAATCCATTTTGTAAAATCCAAATCCGTTAACTTTTTACTTTTCCAGACGCGTCGAAACTTTCGTCTTATTTCTCCGCGCGACGAGCAAACAATGCGGTTGGCTCGACGCTCACGAATAAAATGGATTCCTGAGCCAAGTATGGACGCTTCCCTTTCCTTAACGGTCATAATACATACTAGAGGTACCACTACAACTATTCCAACCATTGAAAGTCCCTAGAAAAAAATATTTTTTCTCGACTTTTGGCCAGCTTTTGGCGATTTGGGACCACTGTGTGCCGTGGTGAATAGAAATTCGCATCCCGAGTCCCGGGAAAGGTTTGAATTGAAAATCGCAAGCAGAAATAAAAATGCAATCTGTGTATGTAGTGTAAACAAGGGAAAACATTCGTATTAGTTTATTTTTAAAACATTAATTTGAAACTTTTACACAAATAGGAATTCGCGTTATTTGAGAGAGAGTGTGCTCGGAGCAATTACTCTGTTTGGAGTCTTTTAGGGAAGTCTCAGGGTGGCTTGGGGTAGCTTCCCCTAGTTCTTCCCCCCCCCCCCCCCCCACTCTCGGCACTTGAGGGTTGTGGCGTTCGAAACAACCCTTCTCGCTCTCTCTCTCTCTGTTCGCTCTCTCTCTTTCTCTCTCTCTCTCTCTCTCTCTCTCTCTCTCTCTCTCTCTCTGTTCGCTCTCTCTCTCTCTCGGTACGCTCTCTCTCTCTCTGTTCGCTCTCTCTCGCTCTCTCTCTCTGTTCGCTCTCTCTCTCCCTCTGTTCACGCTCTTTCTCTCTCTCTTAACTCTAACTGTCTGCCTCTTTTCCAATTTATCTTCTTTCACGATTTTCAAAGTTGCATGCAACTCCATCTCGAGCAAACATGGAGGCCAGAAAAGCTTCGCAACCCCCCTGTGATTTGGAATGCGAGCTGTCCCTTCTCAAATTTTGCTCAAGTATCTTCACATGCAGGTTTATATAAAGAAAAGGCAATAAATAGAAACCCGAGATTCTAAGATTTACGATTTGCAAGCGTATGCAATTGAACCGAAACAAGGAGGTGAAGCCGACAGGCGTATGTTTAAATTATACGATTCTCATATATTATTCGATGTTTATTCTTATATATGTACCTATAAATCACACTCCCATAGATACGTGCATAATGTTTAAACATACATTGATAAATATATATATATATATGGAAACGGACATTCGAGATGAAGAGAATATATTGCGGCATCGTATTGCATTCTAATTTAATAATTATCAGGTTTGAATATGATTTACCGCGTTCACGTTATTAAAGCTCCGTGAATTCATCAGAGTGATCTATAAACGCGGCAGCGGGCGCGTAGCAAGCCCGCAGACGTAACATACGCGTAGTCCATACCTTATGTCTTTGTGAGAGACAAGAAGAACAGCCTACAGTGAACGCCCCCACAACTTAACGCGTCGGGACCGGAAACGCTCCCACAACTTAACGTTCCCCTCATTCTCCCACTCTCGTGTTTACATCAAATTTTAACGAGCTTTAATATGTAAAACGAACTTAAAAAATCTTTTTCGATTCGCGTATTACATAAAATCAATCAGTCAGAACTTTGCAAAGTTTTAGCTGCATAATCAGTTTTTACATTACATATTTGACAAGCTTTCATGTTATAAACAAACTTAAAAATTGTTTTTCTATTCGCGCATAACATAAAATTATTCAGCTATACGCATGCGTACGGCCTTTTTTATGCGTACAACAAGCGCGCGAAATTCAACCTGAAATTCGTACCTACACGTTATAGACATACATTTCAAAATCTGACAGCGATACCCTAGCGGATTGGGTGACGATGTTTTCACCCCGAAAAACCACTGAATCACGGTGATTTTTTACGGTGACAAAGTGCCCACAAAATCACCGAGATCTTGGTGATTTTAAGGTGATTCCAACGTGATTCCACGGTGATTGTCACGGTGATTTTGTGACGGTGACAATCACCGTGAGAATCACCGTGGAATCACCTTAAAATCACCAAGATCTCGGTGATTTTGTGGGCACTTTGTCACCGTAAAAAATCACCGTGATTCAGTGGTGACTTCATCCACTGGGGTATGTTTTGCAAATTTTTGAAAGATTGATAAGAATTTAATGTTGATAACTCTTGATGAAAAGAAAGGAACAGAAAATACATTCATCTGATAATTGAAACGCGTGAGATCCATTTTGCTAGAAAATGTAATGCAAAGTTGCATATGGGTCAAAATTCCGAAAAGCAGCATGCGTTTGAGCCTCATAGTCGACGATTGTTTTGTAACTTTAGAGATACATAGTACAGCATGAGAGTACACTCTGGAATTTTCTTTGGATTTTAAAATCGACCAGTTTCACTGTACTGATGACGTCATTTTTTTGAAATTTCTTGAAAGTCATGTTTTGATCAATTTCTTTAGACCGCTGTAATTAAAAAAAAAAATTTGGACATGTATTTTTATCGAAAAAGATCTCAGCTTTAAAAAAAAAATATTTCCAAATACGTACCAATTCGTATAAGCATAGAAAAATAGGTTTTTTCCTCAAAAAGGCGTTTCCATCGATGAGCCTACACTCCAATCTGTTTTTGCATATTTTTGTCGGATTTCTGACGGCTTTTTACACGAAAAAAATTCTTTTTCCAGAGTGGGATCTCTGCGGCATCAGACCGTAATATATTAAATATAATCTGAGGTCCTGTAAATGTTGAGAAAATAGTGCGGATACAATAATGCTTACGGCGCTAGTATTGCATTGTATTGTTACTATCATTTTTTATCGAGGTCGTTATGGGTTTTTAACTTAACTTTTAATCTATTAGTACTGTAACAGGAGGATTTGACGATGAGAAAAAATAATAATACCCTGAAAGCAATATAATACCCTAGTGGATGAAGTCACCACTGAATCACGGTGATTTTTTACGGTGACAAAGTGCCCACAAAATCACCGAGATCTTGGTGATTTTAAGGTGATTCCACGGTGATTCTCACGGTGATTGTCACCGTCACAAAATCACCATGACAATCACCGTGGAATCACGTTGGAATCACCTTAAAAGCACCAAGATCTCGGTGATTTTGTGGGCACTTTTTCACCGTAAAAAATCACCGTGATTCAGTGGTTTTTCAGGGTGAAAACATCGTCACCCAATCCGCTAGGGTATACACGATTCCGGGGAATGGGTGTGTAAATAAACTTTAAAAAACATCCATTCATCTTTTATGAAAATATTTATTGACGCATGTTTAATTTTTCCCTAAAGTTACAAACCAATCGTCGACTATGAGGCCCAAACGCATGCTGCCTTTCGGAATTTTGGCCCATATATACATGTACATATACGAATATTCTACAGAAATTTCTTCTTTTCTGGAAAATAAAAATTCCTGTTTCTTCGAGAAAACGACTAATAGTAACACTTGATTGATCGTACGTAATTGACAAAAAAAAATTTGACACTTGAGGTTTCGTTGCCTTGTGTAAAATTTCCGCAGCGCGGCAGCTGAGTTGGAGTGAAGAGAAAGCGCGATAGGGGTCGTCGAGTTATGGGAGCGTGTTGCCATGGTAACGCGTTAAGTTATGGGCGCGGTTAAGTTATGGGGGTTAAGTTGCGTCCACTGTATCTCAAATTGTGATAGAAGAATTTGTAGAACCTACAGCTAGTTAATTTTGTAAAAAAAAGTATGTAAAGACATCATCTTCAGACATCATCACCATCAATGTGCAGACAAGTAGAGACAAACTTTGTCCGCACTTGCGAAAAACATATACGAGGGATTCTTCGTCAATTCAGCCACTTTTTTTTCGACCATCTCAGATCTGCCTCATAATTGGTTATATCAAAGGACTACTAAAAGGCATTCTATGTGAATTTTTTCAGATTTTTTATTTCAACATTTTAGAAAAAGCCGATTTTTTTCCAAATGAAAATATCTCGGAAACTTGTAGTAACTGAAAAAAATGTCTCCATATAAAAGTTATAGTTTTGTATTAGCTTTCGAGCGGACGACTTGAAATAATTTTTACGTTCCGGTAACGCTGATTTTTTACCAAAAAAGGAGGAAATTATTTTTGTATTCAAAAAAGGCCACTTTTTTTGGCTGAAAAAATTACGGAGTCTTCCAGTATGTCTGACGATATCGCGAAAAAATCGCCAGAGTGGCACGGATCGAGGCTCTAGGGTAAAAAAATGAAACCACACAAATTAACTTTTTTTCCGTTTTTCCACGTTAACATATCTCGGAAATTTGAAGTTACTGGAAAAAAGTGTCTGTACATAAAAGTTGTAGTTTTTTGTTAGCTTTCGAGCGGACGACTTGAAATAATTTTTACGTTCCGGTAACGCTGATTTTTTACCAATAAAGGAGGAAATTATTTTTTTATTCAAAAACGGCCTTTTTTTACTGAAAAAATTACAGAGTACTCCAGTATATCTGACGATATCGCGAAAAAATCGCCAGAGTGGCACCGATCGAGGTTCTAGGGTGAAAAAATAAAACCACACAAATTATTTTTGTTATACCGCAACCTCGATCCGTGCCACTCTGGCGATTTTTTCGCGATATCTTCAGATATACTGAAAGACTCTGTAATTTTTTCAGCCAAACAAAAATTGCTGTTTTTGAATAAAAAAATAATTTATTCTTTTTTTGGTAAAAAAATCAGCGTTACCGGAACGTAAAAATTATTTCAAATATTCCACGCGACAGCTAACACAAAACCACGGTCATACATACAGGTCTGGAAATTCTAGTGGTGGGGGGTGACCCACTTAGTGTGACCATCTTGTGGTTGACATTATTCCCACCTGCAGCGCTGCACGTTAGAGATTTTTCAAAAAAGCGAATAAATAATTCCTACCTAAGAAATTTACATGTTAACAATGAGAGTAATGCTCGGTTTATGCAGCGGCTATAACGTAACTTTAAAAAATTGAAAGTATATATGACCCTTGTGGCGTTTATGTAGAATTGTTAGCTTATTTGAAAAATCCTTGCAGCGCAGCACCACGCACGGTCAGATGGCGAACTTGCGAAGCAGTCACACTAAGCGGGTCACCCCCACCACCGAAAAAACAATAGTTTCCAGACCTGTATGTACGGCCGAGCACAAAACTACAACTTTTAGGTGAAGACATTTTTTTCAGTAACTTCAAGTTTCCGGGATATGTTAACGTGGAAAAACGGGAAAAAAGATAATTAGTGCGGTTTCATTTTTTTTTACCCTAGGAACTTGATCCGTGCCACTCTGGTGATTTTTTTGCGATATCGTTAGACATACTAGAAGACTCTGAACCGGTACTCTGGTGTAGTGGCTAGCGTGCTCGCCTCTGAACCAGAGCATCGGGAGGTCCTGGGTTCGATTCCCTGTGCCGTAGTTTCGTCGAGAAAATAAAAATATGGGCGTGACAAGCTCCAGATATATATATGTGGCATACACAAGTACTCGTACAGGTGTAAGTCACATGTATATAGCTGTAGTCCATGTTTACAATTTCTCGACGAAACGTGACGTAGCTCCGGCATCGGAAAGCGAACTCAGGACCGGCTATAGTGACACAGGTTTTCCGCAGTTTCCCTGTGTCTATGGAAATTAATTTCCATAGCAAATGCGCTATAGAGGGGGAAGTCGGATGCGGCCGCATGGGGATCTGGTTACTGATCCGGACCAGATCCTCAGGGGGGACTAGCTACTGACCCGGGCCGACCCTGTAATAGGCGAAAGCCTCTAAACGGGGGGAAATGCACAATAAAAAAAAATAAAAAAAAAAAATAAAATAAAAAAAAATAAAAAAAAAAAAAAAAAAAAATACTAGAAGACTCTGTAATTTTTTCAGCCAACAAAAAATGGCCTTTTTTGAATTAAAAAAAAATGTCTCCCTTTTTTGGTAAAAAATCAGCGTTACTGGAACGTAAAAGTTATTTCAAGTCGTCCGCTCGAAAGCTAACACAAAACTACAACTTTTATGTAGAGATATTTTTTTCAGTTACTTCAAGTTTCCGAGATATATTCATTTAGAAAAAAAACGGCATTTTCTAAAATGTTGAATTAAAAAACCTGAAAAAATTCACATAGAATGCCTTTTAGTAGTACTTTGATATAAACGATTATGGGGCAGATCTGAGATGGTCGAAAAAAAGTGGCTGAATTGACGGAGAATCCTTCATATATATCGAAAACACATCTTTGAAGTGATATAAACTTTGTTTCGTGTACTTTTTGTCGTAATTTTACATAAAGTCACGAAACACGTCGTGTATGTTTTAGTAGTTGCTATTTTAGATTAAAATTCGTACTTGCAATAGATATCGTATACGCCGCTTAACATTGTGACGTCACAGACCATTCGGGTAACTTCGGGCATGATCGGCGTGTCGTCGGCTGTTAATTTATAATTCAATTTTTAAAACCCTATATCTTCGTTAATATTAACTAAAAAAAATTACTTCTTAATAAAAAACGTATATTAACTTTCGAAACAAAAATTTAAATAATACGTTTGTTACGTCCTGGCCCTTTTTGCCTTCATTTCTAGTAATAATTTACATAAATAATTGTACACTCAAATCAAATAATTTCCTGATGATATTTGGCATATTCTCAAAATAATCAATCAAGACCTTCTCACGCCCGAACGGAAATTCGTTCTCGAATTTCTGCTGAGTAATTTCTTCTCTTTATTCATAAATCATTCCCAAGAAATACTAAAACGTTCGATCGACCGGACAACGACACCAAATTTCGCCGATCCATATCCGCCAAATCAATGCACGTGGCATCGTGCGATATATCTGTCTCTTTCCCCATTTCCAAAATCCACAATTGCATTTTTCACCACTCGCGCGTGGCCTGCATGGTCAGCATTTCGGTCGACACCTCACGGCTTCTTAATTGATTCCCTCATTTTCCAAGGCAGTCTTCACAAAATCTTCAAACGAAACAGTTCAATTATAATTAAATACTTAAGCATATTTTCGTAAGTAATTCCGCGCAATAAGTTTAGAATTGTCATAAACGGTGACAATATTAAGAAGAATATCCAACGAACATTGTTGTGTTAATTTATAATTAAATATAACAAAATCAACTGTCTAACATCTTCGAGAAGAAATTCTCGTATTAATCCGAATAAAAATACAATATCTCGATTTTAATCGTTAATCAAGCAACGAACCCCCCAACGAACATTAAATCCTCTTCCAATTGACTTAATTCAACATTATATATATGTTATATGTTCGATCAAGCTCGATCGTAACACGTTCAACAACCCAATTGGAGATCCAGTGCCTCTTTCAGTATGTAGTTCAGTGTTCCGTGCTTATTGTTATGGGCCCTGCACCGTATAATGTACTAGCGCAACCCCAGTGTAAGTGGCACTTGGTTTTTTACATTTTCTAGCCAAACGAATCCGGATCGATAAAGCTTTATTTGAAGTAATAAAAAAAATCGGTTGGCTAACTTTGGGTGTTGTTTATTTTTATATTAATTTAATTAAACGATTGACCACCTGAAGTTTTATTCGAACATTGTAGACTATCAGTCTCCATTGACGGCCACAAATCGAATGATATTATTTCAAAAAAAAATTAATCAAGTTGTATGGCCAACCTTATAGAGGTAATATAATTCCCACTTGGAAAGATACAATAGATTTTATAATTCTTCTCGGGTGTACATGAATATTTATCGTAAATGCCTATCTAGCTCTTAGCGAGATGCATGAAGGTTTCACATCGTAATGTCGTAAATTCTTCCCAAATCGGAAATGCAATTCGTATAACCTTGATTTTTTAAAAACAACAAAATGTTTTTAAGCACTGTAACAGAAAGAACATTCATAAAATTATTTCGCAAACGCGAAACTTTTCCAAAGCAGTCGTATCGCAAAGCGAAAGGATTTGCACACTGCGCACGATGAGCGATATCCAGTGAGAGCTCTGCTTTTGTTCTGTTTTCCGAACGACTTTGGGCAAAGCAGAGCCCCCTAGCAGATTCGTCGACCCTAAATTTAGGGTCGTAAATAGTTTCGGTCGTAAATGGTCTTCTTGTCGACCGTGATTTTTTGGTCGTAGGAAGAATCATCGCAGTCCGCTCGTGGGTCGTTACGACTAAAAATTATTAGTCGTATCGACCGATCCGGGGTCCGTTCGCTGGTCATTACGACCAGAAATGTGTAGTCGCATATTTTTTTCCGAGCTCCCTGCCGTGGTCGTCACGACCAGATATGTAGAGTCGAATTTTTTTCCACTCATTTCGGCGCCCGTGGTCGTTACGACGAGAAATCCCGAGCCAATTTTTTTTCCCCCAGCTCCGCGCTCCTGGTCGTTACGACCCGAAATCTGGAGTCGATTTTGTTTTCCCCAGCTCCCCTTAGCAGATTTGTTGACCAGAATTTTTCGGTCGTAGTCGTAAGTGGATTTTTTTCAACCGATTTTTTCCAGTCGTAAGAAGTGGGTTGTTACGACTGAGAATTATTAGGCGTAACGACCCATTCCGGGGGCCAGTTAGCTGGTCGTTACGACTGAGAATTATTAGTCGCAACGACCCATTCCGAGGGCCAGTTGGCTGGTCGTTACGACTGAGAATTATTAGTCGTAACGACCCATTCCGGGGCCCCTTGCTGGTCGTTACGACCCTAAATCCTTAGTCGAATATTTTTTTCCCAGCGCAAATTAATACAACAATTTGTATAATTTATTCCAAAATAGCGCCCATGCAATCGGAACTAATACAATTGTACGCCCGAGATATCCACAATACTTAGGGATATTCGCAAGGGTCAGCTCGACCGAAAGTGCCATAGAAGAGCTTCGCCCTGGAGGAACCGCCTTAATCATCACGGTAACCTCTGTGCTAGGTAAGTACTTGACTTAGCACGCTGGCTGTCCGGTATATAACACCGTCATATGCCTATTTCGTTTGGGCACAGAGTTTCGAGCGCATGCGACGCGTCAACTATAGTTGACGCGTCCACCACATTGATTACGACCGAAAAATTCTGGTCAACAAATCTGCTAGGTAGCGCTAGTTGACGCGTCCACCACTACGCGTCGCATGCGTTCAAAACTCTATGCCCAAACGAAATAGGCATATGACGGTGTTATATATCCGACAGCCTGCGTACCAAGCCAAGTACTTACCTAGCGCAGAGGTTACCGTGATGATTAAGGCGGTTCCTCCAGGGCGAAGCTCTTCTATTGCACTTTCGGTCGAGCTGACCCTTGCGAATATCCCTAAGTATTGTGGATATCTCGGGCGTACAATTTTATTAGTTCCGATTGCATGGGCGCTACTTCGGAATAACCTATACAAATTTTTGTATTAATTTGCGCTGGGAAAAAAATATTCGACTAACGATTTCGGGTCGTAACAACCAGCAAACGGGCCCCGAAATAGGTCGTTACGACTAATAATTCTCAGTCGGAACGACCAGCCAACTGGCCCCCGGAATGGGTCGTTACGACTAATAATTCTCAGTCGTAACGACCAGCCAACTGGCCCCCGGAATGGGTCGTTACGACTAATAATTCTCAGTCGTAACGACCAGCCACCTGGCCCCCGGAATGGGTCGTTGGAACTAATAATTCTCAGTTGTAACGACCAGCCGACTGGCCCCCGGAATGGGTCTTTACAACTAATAATTCTCAGTCGTAACGACCCACTTCTTACGACCGAGAAAAATCGGTTGAAAAAAATCCACTTACGACTGAACTTCCGGCCATCGAATCCGCTAGGGCCGCGCCCGTGCCCGTAACGACGAGAAATTCAGGGTCGATTTTTTTCCCACGGTCGTAACGACCAAGGCCCGCGGGCTGGCAAAAAATTATACTCAAAATGTCGGGTCGTAACGACCAGCAAACGGACCCAGGAACGGGTTGTTACGACTAATAATTATTGATCGTAACGACCCACAAGAAAAATGCGATGCTTTTTCCGACGACCACAAAATCGCGGTCGACAAGACGACCATTTACGACCGTATGTACGGTCGTCAAATCCGCTAGGGCCCTGTTGAAAGGGACCGATAGAACTGTTAGAATCTGTTAGAATCAGGGACAAAAGCACACGAAATTCCAATAGAGATTTATGAGGATTTATAGTATTCGATCGGTTCATATGGGTCCTTTTCAACAGAGAGCTCTCATTGGATATCGCGCATCGCTAATTGCGCGGAGTGTGCAGAAGGCACAGTTATTTTCATAATTAGATACAGTAATTTTGAAAAGCCCAGCATTTAGAGAAAAGTGCACCTTTCTTGTCCTGTCGATTCATAAACATTATCATGATTGAAAATCGCTCGACTTTTCCAAGATGTTGCAGAAAACGAAGCACATGATTCGAATCTTCGGGAGCACTGAAGTTTTTCTCGAAGCAGCGAATAATTGTACTCAACATTTCGCCGTCCAACTTGTTTCCTATGACTGATTATTAATTTTATGAAAAAACTATATGCATTATTTGCAAAAAAAATGGTGCAAATGATAAATTCGCAGATAGCTTCATTAACTAACGATGGAAATAAATCAGTAAGCTATGTGGAAATTTTCAATTTGTCGGATTATTTCATCACTTTTCTATAATTTCTAAATTTCAAACTTTTGAAGTTCATTAACTTAGAACTGCAAAAGTGGCTCTGTCAATGAAACGTTTCAAAACACCGGCACACAAAAAAAAGTGGTCTGTACATTTAACTAGCCCCACCTCCTATCTATATGTATTTTGATGCGCTGAATCCTAATCCAAAGTCCGTTTGGCTCATACACCCTCAAAATTTTGAGGAAATTGCGATAAACCGCTAAAAATGGATAAAAATTGCGAAAAATCGCAGTTATGAGTATGAAATTTTTTGTATTGAACTAGATCAAGTCTGTTTCTCATGTATTCTGATGCGTTAAATCCGGATCCGAAATCAGTTTGGCTCGTACCCTCTCAAAAGTTTGAGTAAATTGCGAAAAACCGAGGCCGATTGCCGAGGTTGTTAATCTCGATGGTGCATCCACAGCCGTCCAAAAGTTTGAATATACTCGCCCCAATTCCGCACCGCACAAAAAAGCTGCACTGCCTTTTAAAAATAAAGATATTTCAACTCAACAAGCGGCGTTTCGAAGGGGATATATTGAGCTTCATTTCGCTTTTTCCAACAAAATTTTTCGATTTTTTAAAACCCGGTACGCTTCTTGAAACATAGTCGTTTTTCGGCTTTTTTTGCGTCGGAATTTTGTCGCACGACTCATGAAAATTTTTTTGAACTGTTTTTCACATGAAAAACTTGGAGAGGGGAGTATGAGCTTCAATTTTGTTTTTTTAAAAAGCTTCGTACAATTTTTTTTTGCAAAAATATTCAATTTTTCGCAAAAAAATGACCGTATTTATAAGATGACCTGTAACTCTAAAACTACTGAGTTGTTGTGAAATCATTAGATAACGCGAAATGAGGCTGAATATATCCCCTTTGAAAAGCCTGTCGTTGAATTGAAGAATCTTTATTTGAAAAAGAGTAGTGAAACTTTTTGTGCCGCGCAGAATCGGGGCGAGTGTTTCCAAACTTTTGGACGGCAGTGCATGGGTGATCGAGATTTACAGACTCGGCATTCGGATTCAGCGCATCACAATACATAAGAAACATACTTGATCTAGTTCAATAAAAATTGTTTCATGCTCATAACGGCGATTTTTGGCCATTTTTAGCCATTTTCAGCGGCGTTTCGCAAATTTAATCAAATTTTTGAGAGTGTACGCGCCAAACTGACTTCGGATTCGGTCTCCGCGCATCAAAATACATAAAAAACATACTTGATCTAGTTCAATAAAAATTGTTTCATACTCATAACTGCAATTCGTATCCATTTTTAGCGGTTTTTCGCAATTTACCAAAAATGTTAAGGGTGTATGAGCCAAACGGTCTTCGGATTGGGATTCAGCGCATCAAAATACATATAGATAGGTGGGTCTGGTCAAATGTCCAGACCACTTTTTTTCGTGTGCCGGTATAATTGTTACCTTTATCTATATTCTCCGGTGGCAAAGCTTTGAGAAGTTCGGCATGAAGAACTAAGTCACGATCATTTCTCATAGAAAGCCATCGACAAGTAAACTCGTACGGTGATTCGATAGTACCGAATTTTTCTTCAAGCTCCATTTTGATTTTCAAACTGGTGATTAGCGGTTCTCTTCCATTAACTGCAGCAGAGTTCAATATCTCGCTTTCTCGAAGTTTCTCCGCAATATTTTGATCAAAATTCGGTTTTTCGTGTTTTTTATTTACCTTGTTCGTTATTCCATAATTGATTAGGCTCGAAGATTTTTTGAAGGAAATGTTACCCTCGTCGCCGTTTCGTGACTTTGGAACGCTTGAGCTTTTTTTACTCATTTTGAAATTACTGTCATAACTTTCCGAATCGTTTTTTGCTGCAAATCCGTAATTGTTTTTTTGTAGCGTTAATTCTTCTTCGAGGACTTTGCATTTTTCCGTAATCCGTCCATTGTCACCAAACTCAAAATTCTTCAAATTTTTTTCACTGTCTTGATGTTTCTCTGCCTTGTTTTTGGATTTTCCAATATTCCGCCGTATCTTAGACTCAACACTCGTTTCATTCGACATTCCTTTGATAATTACTTCTGAACATTTTGGGAATGAATTTTGTTCATCGTTGATTTGTATTTTTGAGAAGTCGATGGATTTTTCCAATGTTACAGAGCAATGTTTCAAGATTTTTTCGTCACTTTTAACTTTGTTATTGTTCACGGGCAGTTGCCCAACGATAATGAGTGATTTCTCGTTGTTTCCTCCATTATCGCCGGTACAAAACTTCTTCAGTGTTACATCTTGATGTTTTTTCACCGAGTTATTATTTTCCGAACAATAAATAGTATTCTTAGATCTTGCACTTTGCTTGTTTGGAATTTCCTCGATAATGAGGTCGGATGACCTAATCCTCAATCTTTCTTTATCGGTAAAGATACTATGTGGCTTTGAGAACTTCCGCGAAGTTTTTGGTGCTTTTGGACAATATATATCCCTGATGTGGGGTCGTGGTGACAAGTATTGAGATGAGCTTGGCGCATTATTGCAGAAACAAACGTGCGAATTTGCCGGATGAATCGATTTGGAATGTCTGTTATTGATAAGAAAACTTGTACCATTGGAACAAAAATTGTGTGGAACAATCTTGGAAGAATTAGATGGTGGAATCAAAGCTTTGTCGATGTGGGAAATTTCTTCACATATGCTTTTGGTTTTTAGCTCTGCATGGAAAGATTTCTCATTCGAACCATATTCGGCCGGCATTGCACGAACTAAAGTATTTTCGTCTTTTATCGATCCTTCCATGATTTTCAATCTGAAATAATCACTTATATTTTTGATATAATTTCAAATGCATCGACCTTTATAGGTATCGACATAATCCGCATTGAAAAACAGCGTGAATATGATTTAAGGACAGAATAATCATAAATAATTTTAAAAAAATTTGAATGAATATTTTATTAATGTAAATATTTTATTAATATTAATGAAACTATGTTTGAAATTAAACAATGTATCGACACGGAAATTACTTTTTACATATTTTTTCTATCGAATTGTGTCCATATTGGATAATAATTTTTCCTTACCGAATTTTTTCAGAATCACACGGTCGTCTGAGGTTGTTAAGCGCCGCTATAGCTATTTTGTTTGACGGCTCTAATTTCAAGACTGCCTCATAATCAGCTAAAGCCTGCACGAAGAAAAAAAAACTTTGTCATTCATCACTCGAATTCATTCTTTTTAATACTTATAACATTGTTTTTACGTAATAATACTGGCAAGATGGTAATACGCTAGAAAAAAATGTACTCACAATTTTTCCAAGCAATTATTTTAATTTACAAATTAATTTTTGAATCGTTTTGATTAAGTTCTTGGCAAAAAGATTTTGTTTCAATTTTACACGTGATTTATTTACAATTGTAATAGATTAAATAAATGTAAAAAATGTTTGCTATATATACTAAACTGATTCAAAAAAAGTCGATTTTTTTCAGCTTCAATCTCAAACTCTTCTTTGACATAAAAAAATAATCTGCGCGAAGACTGGGCCCTGTCGCTCAAGATTTAGAGGTCCCGCATCGAACTTTTGTCTTTTTTTATCTCAACAATCTTATTAACACATGAATAACGAATTTGTATAACTGCATCAATGAAACGGGAATTATTCTTGTTCAAAATAATGAATCATAATCTAAATTTGTAGCTCTCTTAGCGTTTTCAACTGGCTAGTTCCGTGCACACTCGGGGCACACTGACGTTGTGCACTGTGTTTTACTCGTTCTATGATTCTCGTTACACGCTTGACGCACCACGTTTTGCTGGTAGCATAAATGTAAAAATATCACATTGAGTGTACACTTTTTTCCGACCTCGTGTCAGTGTAATGCAGAAGCAGATGTGAATAGACATAAACATCTTCAACATCGGTCTAAATATGTTTTCCCAGTGAACACGTTATGTTGCCGCAATGTAACATGGAAGTTACATGTAATGTTACAATGTTATCCCTATGTAACGTTGCTGTTATATAACATGCAAGTAACAATGTTATGTAACATTTGTTACATGTAGGTTACATAACTGCAATATAACTTTGTTACATTACAGCAATGTAACATATGTTATATTGCGGCAATATAAATTTGTTACATTACAGTAACGTAGCAAATGTTACATTGCAGCAATATAACATGGAAGTTACATGTAATGTTACAATGTTATTCCTATGTAACGTTGCTGTTATATAACGTGCAAGTAACATGTTATGTAACATTTGTTACATGTAGGTTACATAACTGCTATATAACCTTGTTACATTACAGTAATGTAACATATGTTCTATTGCGGCAATATACCATAGAAGTTACACACTGTAAACATTTTTACTACGAGGGGTCAGGGGTCGCGAAATCAAGTTATGAGGGATGGCGTAAGTTATGAGGGGTCAGGTATTTTGGAATGAAGTTTTGAGAGTTCGAATGATACTAGGGGTCGGAGGCCCCCAAATTAAGTTATGAGAGATCACTTAACTTATGAGAGGTCACAGCTCTTTCAAACATGTTTTGAGGGCTTACATAATTTATGAGAGGTTAGAAGCTCTGAAATTAAGTTATGAAGGGTAACGTAAGTTATGAGGGTTCAGGTATTCTGGAATAAAGTTTACATAACTTATGAGGGATCAGGGGATTGGAATTCGCAAATAAAAAAACGAACTTTCATGGTTTATTGCTCATTCAAATGCATATACTATTATTATTATTATTATTATTATTTTACTACCATTATTATACTACTATTATTTGTTCGGCACTCCAGCATTCATATATTATACAAGTAGAGAGAATTCATAAGTAGTCGGTAGCGTAATCGGTAGCGTGTTAGGTAGATAGGTAGGATGGTAGGTAGGGTCGAGGGTTCGATTCCCAGTCTCTGAGAAAAGTTAGATCAGACAATTCGTACAGATTTTTTTTTTCTATGAATCTCTTTCGGGCCGGTAAACTATGCATATTAAATTATTTTGCGAGAGCTATATATTTTTTATAACATGTTTAACAACAATTAATTCTAGTTACAGTAACGTAACACAATTACATAACTGTTACGTAACTGTTACATAACTGTTACATAACTGTTACGTAACTGTTACATAACTGTTACGTAACTGTTACATAACGTTACATAACTGTTATGTAACAATGTTACATTGCTGAGTAGGAAATTGTAACTTACATGTAACTTACATGTAACGTCCATGTAATGTTACATGTTACAAATGGTAACATTGCCGTTACATTGCTGCAACATTACTGTGTCCACATGACGCTGAAGCTAGCGGACCGAGCTAGCGGCCAGAGCCCACCGCTCGCAGGGAATTTTAATCGTGACTGAACGCGCCTGGCTGCCGGCGTGCAGTGCGAGAGAGAGCGCGACGGGCGCTCGTGCTGCGTATTTCGAAAGAGAGAGAGAGCGCGTTGTCTATACAGCAGAGGGCATGGCACGCTCTATTTTTTTTTTTTTTTAATAAACAAAGGCCATCAACAAAACTCTGTATGCGTCATAAGTTTAGTTCAGGTCTATCAAATAATAGAGTAAATTGTCAATTCGCTGCTGTCATGCGTGTTGACAGCAGATGAACTTTTACATCGAAAAATCACATAAATTCGCGCTACAAATGGACTGAGAAACCGCACATATATTGGCAGGATGTCAACACGCATGACAGTGCGAACTTGACAATTTACACAATCCTTTTGCACACCCAGAGGAACATAGCGGACCTAATTTCATACCGTTTACGGCCTTTTGAAGTGACTAAAAAAAATAATTTCTACAATCCGTAGATTCACGAGAGCAAAACGCGATTATCGCAATTATTTTTTTTCTTACGAATAAACAAAAGCCGTCAACGAAACTTTATGTAGGTCAATAGTTTGGTCAGAGTGTACCAAATAATTGAGTCAATTGTCAATTCGCTGCTGTCATGCGTGTTGACAGCGGATGAACTTTTACATCGAAAAATCACATAAATTCGCGCTACAAATGGACTGAGAAAGCGCACGTATATTGGCAGGATGTCAATACGCATGACAGTGCGAACTTGACAATTTACACAATCCTTTTGCACACCCAGAGGAACATAGCGGACCTAATTTCATTCCGTTTACGGCCTCTTGACGTGACTAAAAAAAATAATTTCTACCATCCGTCGGATCACGAGAACAAAACGCGATTATCGCAATTATTTTTTTTTACGAATAAACAAAAGCCGTCAACGAAACTTTATGGAGGTCAATGGTTTTATTAAAGTGTACCAAATAATTGAGTAAATTGCCAATGCGCTGCTGTCATGCGTGTTGACAGCGGATGCACTTTTACATCGAAAAGTCACATAAATTCGCGCTACAAATGGACTGAGAAAGCGCACATATATTGGCAGGATGTCAATACGCATGACAGTGCGAACTTGACAATTTACACAATCCTTTTGCACATCTAGAGGAACATAGCGTATCTATTTTTATTCCGCTTACGGCCTTTTAAAGTAACTAAAAAAAATAATTTCTACAATCCGTAAATTCACGAAAGCAAAACGCGAGAATCGCAATTATTTATTTTCTTACGAATAAACAAAAGCCGTCAACGAAACTTTATGTAGGTCAATGGTTTTGTCAGAGTGTACCAAATAATTGAGTCAATTGTCAATTCGCTGCTGTCATGCGTGTTGACAGCGGATGAACTTTTACATCGAAAAATCACATAAATTCGCGCTACAAATGGACTGAGAAAGCGCACGTATATTGGCAGGATGTCAATACGCATGACAGTGCGAACTTGACAATTTACACAATCCTTTTGCACACCCAGAGGAACATAGCGGACCTAATTTCATTCCGTTTACGGCCTTTTGAAGTGACTAAAAAAAATAATTTCTACAATCCGTAGATTCACGAGAGCAAAACGCGATTATCGCAATTATTTTTTTTCTTACGAATAAACAAAAGCCGTCAACGAAACTTTATGTAGGTCAATGGTTTTGTTAAAGTGTACCAAATAATTGAGTAAATTGGCAATTCGCTGCTGTGATGCGTGTTGACAGCGGATGCACTTTTACATCGAAATGTCACATAAATTCACGCTACAAATGGACTGAGAAAGCGCACATATATTGGCAGGATGTCAATACGCATGACAGTGCGAACTTGACAATTTACACAATCCTTTTGCACATCCAGAGGAACATAGCGGACCTAATTTTATTCCGTTTACGGCCTTTTGAAGTGACTAAAAAAAATAATTTCTACAATCCGTAGATTCACGAAAGCAAAACGCGAGAATCGCAATTATTTATTTTCTTACGAATAAACAAAAGCCGTCAACGAAACTTTATGGAGGTCAATGGTTTTATTAAAGTGTACCAAATCATTGAGTAAATTGCCAATTCGCTGCTGTCATGCGTGTTGACAGCGGATGCACTTTTACATCGAAAAGTCACATAAATTCGCGCTACAAATGGACTGAGAAAGCGCACATATATTGGCAGGATGTCAATACGCATGACAGTGCGAACTTGACAATTTACACAATCCTTTTGCACACCCAGAGGAACGTAGCGGAATTAATTTTATTCCGTTTACGGCCTCTTGAAGTGACTAAGAAAAATAATTTCTACAATCCGTCGGATCACGAGAACAAAACGCGATTATCGCAATTATTTTTTTTTACGAATAAACACAAGCCGTCAACGAAACTTTATAGAGGTCAATGGTTTTGTCAAAGTGTACCAAATAATTAAGTCAATTGTCAATTCGCTGCTGTCATGCGTGTTGACATCCTGCCAATATATGTGCGCTTTCTCAGTCCATTTGTAGCGTGAATTTATGTGACATTTCGATGTAAAAGTGCATCCGCTGTCAACACGCATCACAGCAGCGAATTGGCAATTTACTCAATTATTTGGTACACTTTAACAAAACCATTGACCTACGTAAAGTTTCGTTGACGGCTTTTGTTTATTCGTAAGAAAAAAAATAATTGCGATAATCGCGTTTTGCTCTCGTGAATCTACGGATTGTAGAAATTATTTTTTTTAGTCACTTCAAAAGGCCGTAAACGGTATGAAATTAGGTCCGCTATGTTCCTCTGGGTGTGCAAAAGGATTGTGTAAATTGTCAAGCTCGCACTGTCATGCGTATTGACATCCTGCCAATATACGTGCGCTTTCTCAGTCCATTTGTAGCGCGAATTTATGTGATTTTTCGATGTAAAAGTTCATCCGCTGTCAACACGCATGACAGCAGCGAATTGACAATTGACTCAATTATTTGGTACACTCTGACAAAACCATTGACCTACATAAAGTTTCGTTGACGGCTTTTGTTTATTTGTAAGAAAATAAATAATTGCGATTCTCGCGTTTTGCTTTCGTGAATCTACGGATTGTATAAATTATTTTTTTTAGTTACTTCAAAAGGCCGTAAACGGAATAAAACAGGTACGCCATGTTCCTCTGGGTGTGCAAAAGGATTGTGTAAATTGTCAAGTTCGCACTGTCATGCGTATTGACATCCTGCCAATATATGTGCGCTTTCTCAGTCCATTTGTAGCGTGAATTTATGTGACATTTCGATGTAAAAGTGCATCCGCTGTCAACACGCATCACAGCAGCGAATTGGCAATTTACTCAATTATTTGGTACACTTTAACAAAACCATTGACCTACATAAAGTTTCGTTGACGGCTTTTGTTTATTCGTAAGAAAAAAAAAATTGCGATAATCGCGTTTTGCTCTCGTGAATCTACGGATTGTAGAAATTATTTTTGTTAGTCACTTCAAAAGGCCGTAAACGGAATAAAATTAGGTCCGCTATGTTCCTCTGGATGTGCAAAAGGATTGTGTAAATTGTCAAGTTCGCACTGTCATGCGTATTGACATCCTGCCAATATATTTGCGCTTTCTCAGTCCATTTGTAGCGCGAATTTATGTGATTTTTCGATGTAAAAGTTCATCCGCTGTCAACACGCATGACAGCAGCGAATTGACAATTGACTCAATTATTTGGTACACTCTGACAAAACCATTGACCTACATAAAGTTTCGTTGACGGCTTTTGTTTATTCGTAAGAAAATAAATAATTGCGATTCTCGCGTTTTGCTTTCGTGAATCTACGGATTGTAGAAATTATTTTTTTTAGTCACTTCAAAAGGCCGTAAACGGAATGAAATTAGGTCCGCTATGTTCCTCTGGGTGTGCAAAAGGATTGTGTAAATTGTCAAGTTCGCACTGTCATGCGTGTTGACATCCTGCCAATATATGTGCGCTTTCTCAGTCCATTTGTAGCGCGAATTTATGTGATTTTTCGATGTAAAAGTTCATCCGCTGTCAACACGCATAACAGCAGCGAATTGACAATTTACTCTATTATTTGATAGACCTGAACTAAACTTATGACGCATACAGAGTTTTGTTGATGGCCTTTGTTTATTAAAAAAAAAAAAAAATAGAGCGTGCCATGCCCTCTGCTGTATAGACAACGCGCTCTCTCTCTTTCGAAATACGCAGCACGAGCGCACGTCGCGCTCTCTCTCGCACTGCACGCCGGCAGCCAGGCGCGTACAGTCACGATTAAAATTCCCTGCGAGCGGTTGGCTCTGGCCGCTAGCTCGGTCCGCTAGCTTCAGCGCCATTGTGTCCACTGGGTTCATAACAAATAATATAACGGTTCGATTGAAAAGATTCACAGATGAATGGAAACAAATAGTTACTCAATCCAGTCAACAATTTCATGTGAATAACCATACGACGGCAGAAAATACATTCACAATACTTCTGCTAAATAAATGCTTACATAACCTAGAAATATTTTTATTCGAATTTTCTCAATGCTCAAGTTTCCCAGTGCCCATCAATTCAGCCGTCAAGTTTACTCGAGAATTGTAGTAGATTTTTTAATCACAATTACAAATTTGAAGCCTCTTATTCTTTAGCTATCCTCGACAAAACAAAATAAATACTCCATTTTTTAAGAAAATAGCAAGGCCGGAAAAGATAATTACGATTATAGAAATTTTTTCATTATAATTGTCTAATGATGCTGGAGATAATGATGATCGTGAAGATATTAACACTTTATGCGTTATCAACAAGGAGAAAACCGTACACAAAATAAAGAATTTTTTGAATCTTATCGATGAATAATCCATGACGATGTATTTAACAATGATAGAAGTAATTCTGTCGAATAAACATAGTTTCCGCAATTTCTGAGAATCGTTATAAATGAAATTCCTTGAGATGGGTCCATCCCATACATATATTTGTTGTTTAAGAAAATGTATGTTTCATGCCCATACAATATATCCCTTGTGTGATCCATCGGACCTAAATTTTTTGGAAGTTTGAGCGAACATGTTCTTATTTCAAAAAATTCAAATTCTAAAAGATTTTGTGAAATTTCAATTTTTTTAGAAAAGCAGCTACGTGTTTTTACAATCCGTTGATAGAAGAATTTTCGAGTAGTTGTGAGACAAGAATTTCGACACCAGATCTCAATAAAAATAAAATAAAGGGAGTAACATAAATAAATTTCCCATAATAATTAATACATTTATTATTTTTTTATTAGTTCAATTGTTTTCATTGACCTTTCCGACCATTCCGGAAAAACGGTCAAAATCCGAAATCGAATTTAAGAATTTATCAAAGGTGACGGAAATTGTCTTCTCAGATCATTTTCGTATTTTCTTTATAACAAAGCAGACATAGAGAAGTTAGATTGGCTATTGTGTCCAACGTTATTCAAAATTGGGCGGATTACGAACCTTTCATCTTGGGGGATGAATCGTACGGTAAAATCCTCAATGACAAAGAATCTTATAAATTGCACGTGTCAAACGATAGTGTCTACGGAGGGGAGGTAGAAATTCAATCGTTCGCAAGTTTATATGACGTGCATATATCCGGTTATAGGGACAATATGCAATCTCCGAGACAAATTTTACAAAATTGTCGGAAGGGACATTTATCTCTTTTATTATCAGGAATTATAGATGCTGGGCATTTCAATGTTCTTAATTGTGAGCACCCACAGTTCATGAACGCAATTCCAAGATTGGTGACGATACCAAACACTAAAGAAAGTTCAAACATTAAAATATTAACGGCAACATCAAAAACCAACATCAAATCAAAAATAAAATCGACTCAGAAGACAAAGCCGAAATCAACAATGATGGTAAACTTAGCGATAGAAGCAATCACAGAGTCGATTCCAAAATCCAAAACTAAGTCGAGTTCAAAGATAACAAGTACGCTTCGCGTACTCGTTGGGGGGCGAAGCCCCCCAAACCCCCCCGCGCGGAGCGTGGTGGGGGTTTCGATTTATTTGGGTTTTTGTTAAAAATTGTGTTTTCTTTGCAAAAATTGTAAGCTTAATGGTGTCTGATTGGATTCATACTTCGTGGTACATTTGTTTACAATTATATGCAGACATTGTGTGAGTTAGAGAAAAATTCGTCCGTAAACTTCGGAGATCCAAGTGCATACAGATAGAAATAGCATTTTTTGGTTAAAATGGTGTTTTTTGCCAAAATTGCAACCTCAATGGTGTCTGATTGGATTCATACTTCGTCAGACATTTCTTTACAATCATATACACACATTCTGTGAGTTAGAGAAAAATTCGTTAGAGAAATTCCAAGTTTCAACTACATATGGTCATAAAAAGTCTTTTTTTTGCTCAAAAATGGCTATTTTTTTCAAAAATCTTTGTTTCGCAATATCCGTTTGGATTTGAACTCCTTGGGCATAGAAATAACAACCATACACAAGTACCCTCTAAAGGAAATTGAATTCCGTACACCGGTTTCTGAGATCTGGGTCTGGACGGACATCCGACACAGATTTCGAGGTGATCCCTAGTGGATGAAGTCACCACTGAATCACGGTGATTTTTTACGGTGACAAAGTGCCCACGAAATCACCGAGATCTTGGTGATTTTAAGGTGATTCCACGGTGATTCTCACGGTGATTGTCACCGTCACAAAATCACCGTGACAATCACCGTAGAATCACGTTGGAATCACCTTAAAATCACCAAGATCTCGGTGATTTTGTGGGCACTTTGTCACCGTAAAAAATCACCGTGATTCAGTGGTTTTTCAGGGTGAAAACATCGTCACCCAATCCGCTAGGGATTGCAATAGGCACTTTCTGTCATAAATGAGTAAGTGCCTAAAAACTATAAAATCTAAAATTGAAACAACTATCCAGCCAAAAATAAATATAAAAACGAAATCGATTTTTAGAAAAATAACTGATGGGGATTCAGCACATGGAATGATTGCCCAGTCAAATGTGAAATCGAAAACAAAATCAAGATTTAATACAACGGCAAAGACAACACCTGTCAAATCAGTAAACAAAACAAATGAAAAGTTAAATGTAAAATCAATCGCAATTTCGATCTCAAATCCGATCATAGAAAATATTAAATCAAATACAATTATAGACACAATTATCATATATCTCGGGAAAAAATGGTCATATATAATCATTGTTACGTACGGTTTTTGATACCGTCGTAGTTAATATTATTATTTAATTTGAATTATTATTATTTGCGCGAGTTTGTCAGGCCTCAGCGCTTGGGTTTCTGCCCTAGTTAAAGCGGCGTGACGCACCTCACCTGTAGTGTATGTGTGTGTTGATCCGGACGTCAGCGCGTGTCTGTATCGTGTGATGTGGAATTGAACACTTGCAGGTTCAGCACTTTACAGTTTATTGAAGTTTATTCGGAAATGCAACGATTATGAGGATTATATAAATTTTGTAGTATTGATTCGGTAATGTTCGGAATGTAATTCTTTATATGTCTCGACACGTAATGCCGCTAAGGTAAATATCGCGAACAAGATATATAAAGAGACGTGAAGTGCCGCTAAGGTTAACTTACACGTATTGAGTTCTTATACGATTCACGATCACAATTATTTGCGAAAGGGCTCGTCAATCACACCCGCGAGAACCTAGGTACGCGAGCGGACTTGCCTCTAAGGAACGAGACCTCGACCGGTTGCTAAAAGCGTCGTATTAAGACTGAAGAATGATCGTTTTGGGGAGGTCCTTGATACTTAGGGCAAGTCGTGGCGTGGGTCTCGTGGGGGTGTATTAAGAAATCATATTGGGAAATCGAAAAAGGGGTTTCTGCTGATTTTCGGTAGATGGTTTGCTCGTGCCCTCGTTGCGACAGCGAGAGTTGAAGACCGCGGAGGAATCTGCTGACTCGAGTCTTGCATGATTCCTCGGCCTCGCGAAGGCGATCCCTAGTGGATGAAGTCACCACTGAATCACGGTGATTTTTTACGGTGACAAAGTGCCCACAAAATCACCGAGATCTTGGTGATTTTAAGGTGATTCCACGGTAATTCTCACGGTGATTGTCACCGTTACAAAATCACCGTGACAATCACCGTGGAATCACGTTGGAATCACCTGAAAACCACCAAGATCTCGGTGATTTCGTGGGCACTTTGTCACCGTAAAAAATCACCGTGATTCAGTGGTTTTTCAGGGTGAAAACATCGTCACCCAATCCGCTAGGGATGTCCCGTGTGGAATTTGATGTGCTCGTGTTTCTCAATATCTCATATGAGTGTTGGTCCGTAACATCATATATAATTATATATGCCTTAACATGACATCATGAATTATCATATATAATCATATATGTAATCGTAATTATTCACAAAATAACCATCATATATATTTTTTTGGATATATTTATTTACCAGCATATATTGTACTTCCACGTATAATAATAATAATAATATTTTACACTTGTATTATATTATAAACGAAGTATTTGTACATTTGCATCGTCTGTATCTTATATATATTTTAGAAAGTTGTTTGTTTGTTTGTTTGTATGTTTGTTTGTTTGTTTGAATGTTCCGAACTCAAACCCCCATTATACCCCATGAGTATATGGGGTATATGGGGTATATGGAGTAGGGGAGAGCGGGGCAAAACGGGCCACCTCACGGGGGCGAGTCATGTGGGGCAAAACGGGCCACCTCACGGCGGCGAGTCATGTGGGGCAGAACGGGCCACCGAGACTGTCATCGGAAATTGCTTATGGGATTCTGTTGATAACAGGCTTTTTCTATTTTTTTTAATCGAAAAAACCTGTTATCAACAGAAGGAAGCTCCTGCCAACTTTGGCTCAACGCTCAACATTTTTTATACAAAAAACAGGATTTTCGTGATTTTTTTCAGATTTTTTCGGCGCGATTTGAATTAATTATAATTTTATAAACAACCTAAATTTTAACCCAAATTTAAAAATCTGAAAAAAATAACGAAAATCCCGTTTTTTGTATGAAAAATATTGACCGTTCAGCCAAAGTGGGTAGGGGCTTCCTTCTGTTGATAACAGGTTTTTTCGATTTAAAAAAATAGAAAAACCCTGTTATCAACAGAAGGAAGCCCCTGCCCACTTTGGCTCAATGCTCGACATTTTTTATACAAAAAATGGGATTTTCGTGATTTTTTTCAGACTTTTAAATTTGGGCTAAAATTTAGGTTGTTTATAAAATTATAAGTATGTCAAATCGCACCAAAAAAATCTGAAAAAATCCTGAGTGCTTTTCAGAAGTACTACAAAAGCATAAAAAATTGCGGACGAAATCGGAGAGGTGAAGGGTCAGACCCAGGTCGAAATGGCGTGGAATGCCTCGTATGTATCCTGAGTTTCTGATGTAAATAATTAATAACTCGGGAACGCTTCGAGATATCGAGCTAAAATTTGGCACACTTCTCGAGCACGAATTCCTCTTCATTGTGAAATTCTAACGGGTGTTCAGATTTTATTGACTTTTTCCGTTTTTTCAAGAATGGCGTAAACGCTCTAACTTCAGCAATTTTTAAGATATTGCACTCAAACTTTGTACAGAATTAGTATAGCTATCAAGGTTATTTGGTATTGAATTTGGCGAAAATCCATGGAGGAATCAAAATTGTGTGATATTTTGAATTATTTCAAAAAATAGCGTAAACGCTCTAACTTGTTCAATTTTTAAAATATTGTATTGAAACTTTGCACAGAGCTAATATAGCTATCGAGGTTGTTCGCTATTAAATTTGGTGAACATCCAACAAGAGATTAAAATTTTATGAAATTTTGAATTTATTGAAAAAAAGCGCGAGCGCTCTAACTTGGACGATTTTCAATATATTGCACTCAAACTTCGTACAGAATTAGTATAGCTATCAAGGTTATTTGAAATTGAATTTGACAAAAATCGATAGAATGATTAAATTTGTATCAAATTTCTAATTTTTCTAAAAATAGCGTACTCATGTTTTTAGATAGTTAACAAAGCTTCCTTTATGAGGAAGCCAAATTTAATCACCATACCTTATGATAAAGGAAGCTATGTGCACTGTGGATAAAGATGAGGAAGCAATGTGCAATTTTTTTTTTTCATTCTGGCCAGTCGAGTCAAGGTGGCCCGTTTTACCCCGGGGGCCCGTTTTGCCCAGCTCTCTCCTATATCACTACTAACTAATATCTACTCAAACCGAGTTGGATTGATTTAGAACCTCCATATGGGTTTGAGTTTGGTTTGAGTTGGCAGCTTTATAAGTTTTAAGTTTGAGTTGAAAATATGAGGATTCAATTTTGTCAATCTGGTAGAAAAGGTACGTGAGGGCGCACTGTGGGCAGAATCACAGAAAAATCGGCAAAACCCAAAAATTGAGTGTTCTCATTTCGTATTTCTATGTATGTCATTTCAAAGACCAGGTATTTGTACGCCCTATTGTAAAAGGACCGGTCCCTACCCTTCGCGGTACTCGACTTACGACAGTCTGAACTCGACCGTTCGAGAGTGATATATACAAATATACAAACAAAAGTCGACGTACGCCACATACTTAGAAAACCTTTCCAAGAGTATTTGGTCGCTCGCAGACATAATCGCCAACTTATATAAGTTAAAGAATCGATTTGATTTCATCTAATTTTATTTTCAGACTTGTCAATATAATATATGCAATAGTATATGGGTACATATAATCATATATGGCTATATATTACTATATATGATTATATAGAGACAAATTTCGTTCAGGATCATGTATGACAAGTCAGACATGATCATATATGATCATATATGATTATATATGATCATACATGATTTTTTTCCCGGGAACGTAGAGGAAACATCTGTAATCTCGATTATAACAGAAAGTAAACAAAAATCTAAAAAAGATGAAAATGTAAAAAATAAAAATATAACTACTCAAAAAACAGTACACGATTTTACGACTTTACAACGATGAAAAAAAACATGGACAAATTAGATTAAAAATTGTTTCAAACGTCATTCAAAATTGGTCATTTTATCACCCGTTTATAATAGGTGTTCAATCTTACAGTTCAATTGTTGATAATGAAAAATCTTACATATTGTATATGTCAAAAGACAATATCTATGGAGGAGAGGTCGAAATTCAATCATTTGTGAATTTATATAATGTGAAATATTGATTTATAGAAATAATATTGAAATTTTACGTGAATATAAACAAACTTATAGTAACGGTGAATGGAATCTTTTATTAACAGGTCCTTTAGATTCCGGTCATTACGATATTATGAAATGTTTCAATTTTTATTTTTGACAGAACTACCGTAGAAATTATGACCAGAAGTATTATTCAGAAAATAAAAATAAAATTAATATCAAAAGACAGGTCAAAAATTTAACAGAAACAATTTTAAATAAAAAACGAAAATCTGATCGTGTTGATAACACGAATGAAGAACGATTAGAGAAACAAGGAGAGAAAGATTTAGTCGAGAGTATGAATGATAAACGATTGAAGAAAAAAAGAAAGATGTAGTCGAGAGTATGAATGAAGAACGATTGAAGAATCAAAGAAAGAAAGATTTAGTCGAGAGTATAAATGAAGAACGATTGAAGAAAAAAAGAAAAAAATATGTAGTCGTGAGTCTGAATGAAGAACGATTGAAGAATCAAAGAGAGAAAAATTTAATCGAAAGTATGAATGAAGAACGATTGAAGAAAAAAGAAAGAAAGATTTAGTCGAAAGTATGAATGAAGAATGATTGAAGAAACAAAGAGAGAAAGATTTACTCGAGAGTATGAATGAAGAACGATTGAAGAAAAAAAGAAAGAAAGATTTAGTCCAAAGTATGAATGAAGAATGATTAAAGAAACAAAGAGAGAAAGATTTAGTCGAGAGTATGAATGAAGAACAATTGAAAAAAAAAGAAAGAAAGATTTAGCCGAGAGTATGAATGAAGAACGATTGAAGAAAAAAAGAGAGAAAGATTTAGTCGAGAGTATGCCTGAAGAACGATTGAAGAAAATAAGAGAGAAAGATGTAGTCGAGAGTATGCCTGAAGAACGTGTAAATAAAAGACGAAATCTTCAAAGAGTTATTAAAATGTGGTCAAATCAAACATCGTATTTAGATTTTGGAGATATGAATTATATCTATCCATTCTGTTCGACATTATTCTGGAAAGTAGAATTTTCTAAAAAAAAGTCGTTGTCATGGTGCAAAAGTACAACTTCCACCCTTAAGTGAATATAACGATGATTTGAAAACATTATTATATAATGGGAAATTTCGACAATTGATCCGTTATTACAATAGCCGTTTTTCTTTTGTGAGTTTTTACACTAATGAAATAGATTATATCAAACGTGGTGTTTATAACTTAAAAATTCAAGGTCAGGTTTGTCATATCGTTTTAAAAAGTATTGTTCCGAAGAAAGGTGATTTACCACGCTGCACAGTGGTCCCAAATCGCCAAAAGCTGGCCAAAAGTAAAAAAAAAATATTTTTTTCTAGGGACTTTCAATGGTTGGAATAGTTGTAGTGGTACCTCTAGTATGTATTATGACCGTTAAGAAAAGGGGAGCGTCCATACCTGGCTCAGGAATCCATTTTATTCGTGAGCGTCGAGCCGACCGCATTGTTTGCTCGTCGCGCGGAGAAATAAGACGAAAGTTTCGACGCGTCTGGAAGAGTGAAAAGTTAACGGATTTGGATTTTACAAAATGGATTCTTCTCCAGAAAGTAAGTACAATTTGAGTGTGTTGCTCAAAATTATCGTTAACGATGTATGAAATGGTAAGTCATTAATGAAAGTAGTGGTATTTTTCTTGGTTATGTTCTGAAAAGTCGTGTTAGAAAAAGCAATAAGTCAAAACCCCTATCGACCCCCGCTCTTAAACTAAATGGAAATTGTTACTTAGACATTTCTGCTCCGTTGGTTTTGAGTGTAATTTTTATGCCCCCCCCCCTCCGGCAGTAAAAGTTTTGAATGGCATATACGTGTATTTTACACGGTCAACAATTCGAACATTTTTTCAACTTAGTCAATACTCATATAAAAATTTAAAACTTGGCACATATATTCCCGACAGTAGAAGATATAATTGTAGTAGTTTATGAAATTTTTTATCCTCGTTTTTTGAATATACACTCTCACTCAAAAGTGTGCTACACTAGTCGAAATTTTGTCGCACTAAAAATTCGATAGTGGAGGCAAAAATGCTTTCTGCAATTTTTTGTAATTTTCGCGTCTGAAATATTGTTCATAGGAAATTGATAAAGATAATTCTTCTATTAATGTTATTTTGCATTTCCTACAGATCCTCTGGATAATACCGACGAAATTTCTTTCACAAGGGAGGAAATTTACATACTTGTGAAATCGGTATTAAAAGAAAATATCAACATTGTCACTGACATTGTTGAAATGGAGGTGTCAAAACAATTGAAGCATCCATACATTTTGTCGAAAAATCTGAAAGATGCCATGGGTACATTGGTATCGAATTTCAAAAAGAGGTGGCAAGAAGCGAGGAGGGACGAAACCAAATTCTTCAATAAATTCGATGAGTGGCTCAACGTTCCTGTGTCTTTCACGATTGAAAAGGAACGTTTGAAGACTTCCACGGAAAACACAATAAAGCGTCCTTCTACGGAAAACACAGTGGAGCATCCTTCTACGGAAAGCACAATAGGGCGTCCTTTGACAAGCTGGGGCGATTTAAGTGATCGGTCAAAACGTAGGAAGACAAAAAAGGTTCGAAAAGAACATACCGTCCACGAATTGGCCTACGCTACACAAATGGGTCTCCGGGCTTCTGGAAATTTACAAGCTTCAAAGGTAATTAAGGATGTCACAGAAGGCAGTCCATCAAAAGCATCACAGTACCGTAAGTCTATGGAACGCGTTTCAGAAGATGTACTGTCAGGCAACGAAGCATTATCACTTGTGGTAGAAGGTAAAATGACCAAAAGTCAATACCAATTACTACGTTCTGTAAGCTTGAAACAAAAATTGTAAATTATACCCGCCTTATAAATGTGTATTGGATTCTAAAAAAAAGTGTTACCCTGCAAAGTCAGAAATTTCTGTAACTGAAAGTGGAGCCACCGTTGGACTTCGAGCATTGCTAAATTATACAGCTGAAAGAATATTAACGGTACAATCGGACGTTATTGGAAGTCTTCCTGAAAACAAAGTTGGTAATTAAGAATTGATGTGCAAGTGGGGATGCGATGGAACTTCTGGTCTAAGTACTTACAAACAAAAATTCAACGATGGAGACGGCAATAAATCAGATGCCAACATTTTCTTTATTTCACTTGTTCCCTTGCAAATCTTCGATAAAGTCAATCCACACGTGATTATTTGGAAAAATCCTCGTCCTTCGTCACCAAGATTTTATCGCCCAATTAAAATTGAATTCTTTCATGAAACTGCCGAAGCAACTAGGGCAGAAGTTGATTGTATCAAAGCGCAAGAGAGAAACCTCGTGCCCTTTGAAACTGTAATTGGCGGCAAAAAAATTAACATCAATTTCAAGCTTGTGTTGAGAATGATAGATTCGTTACTACCTATCGGACAAATGTCTGAAGAAGCTCAGGAATCATGCAATAAGTACATTAAAAGATTCCAAGAAGATTTTTCACGAAAATTTAACCGCATCAAAAACATGGAAGACATTTTTTGCAGATGTTTAGTAACGTCAGATCCAGTAATATCCAGTTTCCGAAAACTTCCTTCGAAGAAACTAAGATCGTTATCCCCATACGCGGTTGAACTATTGATTCCACCTTCAGTTCCAGAATCAAGGCAGATTTTTTCTGATGATACGAGCGATACATGTGACGATGATGACAGTTCACCGGACAGTGATTGATTGTAAAAAAAGCTAAAATTATATCGATTAGAAATAAAAGAATGAAAGAAATATATTATGAATGTTCATTGTCATTGTAATAATGATTATAATGACTGTATTCCAATCCTCTTCTTCGCAAGTCTTCAAGTCTTCAAATGTCACCCGAATTGAATACGTTTTCGACGAAATTTCCCGCTGTTCAGGAATTAGCATTCCCTTTGGATGGGCCCACGGGTTCAAATATTCACGGCCTCGACTGAGAGCGCACGGACGGCCGTCGGCGGCGCCACGTTCCGGGCATACATTACATGGGAGAGAGCGCATGATCAGACATGCTCTCTCGTCGATATCGGGATCGATTCACTAGTATTCATGCAGAACCCATAGAGGCAACCACGTGGAATTCACCATCGCATTTATCTCGGGCTATTATCCACACTTTCGGGTCTAAATTAGTACACAGCTTTGTTACGAATTATTACACGGGCACCTCGGAACGTTCAAACCTATTCACGACTTGTTAATTCGACATTCTGGGCATCGTGTGAGAGCTTTACGACCTCTTACGCGGTCGTTTCACACCACGTGGTTCGCCGCCATCTTACATAAATCGGGTTAACGGGAAATCCTTTTTCTTATCATCTCACGGGCATCGCTTCGGCGGGACGAAATTATTACATCGTGTACAAAAATCGGATTCAATAAATCTTAAATATTGTTAACTTTACGTCGCGAGTGTGTTTTTCATTTTCGACCACCAAAACCAGATTCATGCAAAAACATTTTGGTCCTTCGAGCCGGATCTGGTGGCCGCTTGCGACGGGAGTGACAGTGAGTTTGTGCATTCGGGCGATATTTACAGCGGGCATACGTGAGCATTTTTCACGAGTCATTGTGCATCGGGATAGTGAGTGAGTCGTGCGCGTCGAAAAAGCCGGCAATCGCGGCCATCTTGGCATTTCCGGCGTCTTCGCCTACGTCACGACGAGAGTCGCGCGCGCGAGCGACAACGCGGGTGGGACTCGGGGATTGGCGCGCGTAGCTGGACAAGTTTCTTGTGATTGGACAACGGGTGAGAAGTGCGCGCGTATTAGTGCATTCTTGCGCTCGACGCTCGGGATTGGTTCACCGGGGCACGCTTCTCGGTGATTCGCGGGTGAGAGTGCGCGAGAGCATCGGGTCTTTGTGCGTGTCAACCGAGCTCGCGTTGCGTGCGTCGAGTCTCAGTTTGCGCCATCTTTAATCGGGTTCTCGCATGCGTGGCTATACAGGACCGTTAATTCACGGATTTTCGTGTGCGTCGAGCTTCAGTCCACGCCATTTTGAATCGGGTTTCGTGCGCGCGTGTTCATATCGCTTCAGTAATTTTTCGGTTTCGTTCGCACGCGTCATCGGACATTTTTGTTGGGACTTCGGGAACTGTTCGTGCGAGCGTGCGTTTTTCGGGGAAACCTTGTGCTTTTTGACAATTTTGGCGCCTTTTCGGGAACTTTTGAGTTTTTTCGGAAAACTTTGACGCTTTTTCGGAAACTTTTTGTGCCATTCCGGAAATTTTGGCGCTTATTCGGGAACGTTTAGTGCTTTTCGGCGTTTTTCGGGTTTTTCTTACGGACTTTTCGGGTTTCATCGAACCTTTTCATCGGGATTTTGGGGTTACTTTTCTTGCCTCGCCGGACTTTTTGTGCTTTTTCGATTCGCTTGGGCTTCTGTGGACACTGGGTTCGGGATTTCCTTTTGTTTTTTGTGAACGCGCGGTTCGTTGGACTATTTCGGGTCGTTTCAGAGGTTGGTTTTTGGTTGTGGTTTTTTTCCGGTCATTTTGTTCGGGACTTTGGGACATTTCGTGACATTTTGGGATAGATAAACAAACCTTGAGTTTCAAAACTCCGGCTCTGCTACAATTGCCTGGGGAAGCACAACGTCGGAGCGTGTCAGGCGTCTGCAAGATGTAAGGAATGCGAAAGAAAGCATCATACGATGATTCATGTAGGGTGGTCAAAGTTCGGGAATTCATCTGCATCTTCGGGAGCTACCGAAACCACGGGATCAACGGACGTAGCTGCAACTTCGGGATCTTCATCATCGGGCAACCAACAATGAGATACGATGGCATTGACTGGGGTAACAGCGGGATCTACACGGCAGACGGTGCTGCTGGCTACGTGTTTGGCGCATCTCTCGATGCCAAACGGGTCTTTACATCGAGTTCGAATGCTAGTCGACACCGGGTCTGAGCTTTCGTTCATCTCCGCCAAGCTCGTTCATCAGCTCAGGCTACATCGGGAATCATCTTCCGTCAACATTCTCGGGATTGGGGGCACGCCGTCGGGTCAAACTCGCGGCCTAGTCAACTGTACACTGCACTCGTTTCATTCAAGCGAGCCGATCAAAATAAAAGCTTACATTTTGCCCAAGTTAATGCCTATCCTTCCATCATTTTCACTTACACGATTGCATTGGAATCACTTACAGGGTCTAACGCTTGCCGATCCAGAGTTTTCTTCACCACGAGAAGTCGACCTAATCTTGGGAGCCGATTCATACGGGAAGTTCGTTTTACCAGGGGTCCAGCGAGGACCACCTGGAACTCCTACGGCACAAAACACATTATTCGGCTGGGTTGTTCTCGGGCCGGTTTCTGTATCCCATTCGGCATCGGGTTTGGTACACTATGCTGTGGTGGACCACGGGTTACAAGAGTTGCATGACCTCCTCTCGCGATTTTGGGTCCAAGAGGAGGCGCCGGATGATCCAGGGTCGCATCTCTCGCCAGACGAGCAAGAGTGTGAATCACACTTCGTTTCCACACATTCTCGGGATGAATCGGGTCGGTACATTGTTCGCTTGCCAATTAAGTCGGGTTCGTTTCAAATCGGGGACTCTTATCGTTCGGCCTCGGCATGTTTGCAACGACTACGTCGAAAACTTTCACGGGATTCGGTGTACAAGGAGCTTCACAAAGCTTTCCTCGGCGAATACGAGTCATTACAACATATGGTTCGGGCCTCTTCTATGTCATGGCCCTCATGTAATGCTTATTATCTCCCTCATCACGGGGTGCTGAAGGAAAGCAGCACAACCACAAAATTACGAGTCGTGTTCAATGGGTCGGCCAATACGGATTCGGGGCTTTCATTAAGCGACATGTTACACACGGGCGCAAAAATTCAACGAGACATCACAGACGTGCTGCTTTGGGTCCGACGACACCGGTTAGTGTTCGTAGCGGACATTACAAAAATGTTTCGACAAATTCGGGTTCACCGGGACGATTGGGACCTCCAACGAATTCTGTGGTGCGACGGGCTTGGGAATATCGTTCCGTATCAGTTGACGACAGTCACATACGGGACGAGGCCAGCGCCATTCCTCGCCGTTCGGGTTCTTCTTCAATTGGTTGAGAACGAAGGGGAAAACTATCCGGAAGCTATCGCACCTCTTACAAAGGGGCGGTATGTTGACGACATTTTTGGGGGCGCTGACTATATTTCAGACTTGACTACACAGGCGAGGCAGTTAATTGGAATTTGCACGGCGGGCGGCTTTCCATTGGCGAAATGGCAGTGCAACAACCGGGAGTTTTGCAGCAAAATCGGGGTGACTTCGAGTTCAGACGCGTCACGGGCAATAGAAGACGTTGGGACGAAAGTTCTCGGGCTATCGTGGCTGCCGGGCTCCGACGTATTCAAATTTACCACCCTCCCTTACAACGAGAGTGCCGGGATCACAAAACGGGTCATTTTGTCGGAGATCGCGCAACTGTACGATCCATTGAGCTTTCTTGCACCGGTCATCATCCGGGCTAAGGTCTTACTGCAGCGACTTTGGCTAGAAAAGTTATCGTGGGACGACGCGGTGTCTACTGAGGTCGAAAGTTCTTGGGTTGCCTTTCGTCGAAAACTAACCAACCTCGGGAATATTACGGTGCCAAGGTGGATCCGCATCTCCTCGGACGTCTCGGTCGAAATACACGGGTTCGCGGACGCCTCTCAAATCGCTATAGGAGCGGTCGTCTTCGTTCAGGTCACGGGTCCAGGCAGCGCTACCAGAGTTTCGATGGTATGTGCTAAAACAAAGGTCGCGCCAATAAAGCGACTTACTATCCCACGGTTGTAGCTTGCAGCTGCGTTGCTGCTCGCTAAGCTTACGCGGTACGTCCAAACGGTATTGAACCTCAGGAGTGCAGCTGTCTTCCTATGGACTGATTCAATGGTTACACTTACTTGGGTCACGAGTCATCCATCTCGTTGGAAAGACTTCGTTTGGAACCGGGTTACAGCCATACAAGAGCTTTTACCACAAGGACAATGGAGATTTACACCGGGCCGGGACAATCCGGCGGATTGTGCTTCTCGGGGGCTAACAATTCTTCAGCTCGAGCAATTTCAACCGTGGTGGAACGGACCTCATTGGTTAGCCAAATCTTCAGCCCATTGGCCTCTTCACTGCATCGGGACGGCCGATTCAGCGGTGCTCGAAGAGCGACCGGGTCTTACATTCCACATCTCAACAAAACCTTCATCGCTCTACGATCTAATTCATCGGTATTCTTCTCTCACACGGTTGTTGAGGATAACCTCCTTGCTCTTCAGGGCCATTGCCAAGATGGGAAAGCAGAGACACGGGACGTCGGGAGCCTATACTTCACCGGGAGACCTGAAAAGTGCACGGATATATTGGGTAAAAGCCATTCAAGCAGAATACTTTGAATCGGAGTTAAAAACGCTTACATCGGGTCAAGTACTTTCACGGACGCACCCGATCACGCGTCTTACGGGCTTTAAAGACTGCAATGGGACACTAAGAGTGGGAGGACGACTGAAGCACTCAGACTTACAACCTGAGTGCAAACACTCGGCCATTCTTCCTCGGGATTCACCTCTCACGCGACTGATCATCGCGGACGCTCACCAGCGTACGTTTCACGGAGGAGCGCAGGTGACTCTGTCCTATCTACGAAAGCGCTACTGGATAATCGGCGGGCGCGCTCCAGTTCGATCATGGGTTCTAAAATGTGTGCGCTGCGCGCGGTTTCGGGCGGTAAAGGCACAGCAGCTCATGGGACAATTGCCTGTTGCTCGAGTTACACCCTCGCGCGAATTTTTGTTCTCGGGAGTAGATTACGCGGGGCCAGTTTCCGTAAAAAGTTGGCGCGGGCGTGGGAATCGGGTACAAAAGGGTTGGCTGTGCATCTTCGTGTGTCTTACAACCTCTGCATTGCATTTGGAGATTGTTACAGATTTGTCGACGGAGACGTTCATCGCCGCGTATCGACGATTCATCGGGAGACGGGGTGTGTACCACACCTTATATCGTGACTGCGGGACAAATTTCCAAGGTGCGAGTACGGAACTACGAAGACTTTTCAAGGCCGGTACTCGCGAGTCTGAGCAGCTGGCTCAACTCTTCGCCAACGACGGGACAACCTGGGTTTTTAACCCACCGGGAGCACCACACATGGGCGGGAAATCGGAAGCAGCGGTGAAATCCGTCAAATTTCACCTTCGTCGAGCCATCGGGGAGACGAACCTCACACTCGAGGAGCTTACAACTCTTCTAGTGCAGATTGAGGCCGTACTCAATTCACGCCCTCTTGAGCCGTTATCCGAGGATCCTGAGGACCTTACCGCACTCACACCCGGGCACTTCCTCACCGGTGAAGCTCTGACAACTGTGCCAGAGCCTTCATATCGGGACACCAATCCGGGTAGACTGTCGCGGTGGCAATTTATACAATCGCGGCTGCAACATTTTTGGGATCACTGGTCAACGAGTTATTTACAACGTCAACAAGCCATTTCCAAGTGGGACCACCCTCGCAACGAGATTCGGGTCGGGTCAATAGTACTGCTGACCGATGGGAATTTGCCACCTGCTAAGTGGCCGCTCGCTCGGGTCACCAATCTACATCCGGGAACGGACGGGCTTACACGAGTCGTCTCTATCAAGACGGCTACCTCCATCTTCAAACGACCAGTGGCCAAGCTGGTCGTACTCCCTATCGGACCAGCCGGGTCATCAATCGACAGCACGACTGCCGATGGCGGGCGGGATGTTCGGGAATTAGCATTCCCTTTGGACGGACCCACGGGTTCAAATATTCGCGGCCTCGACTGAGAGCGCACGGACGGCCGTCGGTGGCGCCACGTTCCGGGCATACATTTCATGGGAGAGAGCGCATGATCAGACATGCTCTCTCGTCGATATCGGGATCGATTCACTAGTATTCATGCAGAACCCATAGAGGCAACCACGTGGAATTCACCATCGCATTTATCTCGGGCTATGATCCACACTTTCGGGTCTAAATTAATACACAGCTTTGTTACGAATTATTACACGGGCACCTCGGAACGTTCAAACCTATTCACGACTTGTTAATTCGACATTCTGGGCATCGTGTGAGAGCTTTACGACCTCTCACGCGGTCGTTTCACACCGCGTGGTTCGCCGCCATCTTACATAAATCGGGTTAACGGGAAATCCTTTTTCTTATCATCTCACGGGCATCGCTTCGGCGGGATGAAATTATTACATCGTGTACAAAAATTCGGATTCAATAAATCTTAAATATTGTTAACTTTACGTCACGAGTGTGTTTTTCATTTTCGACCACCAAAACCAGATTCATGCAAAAACACCCGCCATATTGGATCCACCATTTTGTTTTGCTAAATTTTGACTTCATATTCGTGGTCAGCGACCCCGAAAACCCCGGAGTACAGACATTCACCCGAATTGAATACGTTTTTGACGAAATTTCCCGCCATATTGGATCCGCCATTTTGTTTTACTAAATTTTGACTTCATATTCGTAGTCAGCGACCCCGAAAACCCCGGAGTACAGACTTTCACCCGAATTGAATACGTTTTTAACGACTTTTCCCGCCATATTGGATCCGCCATTTTGTTTTGCTAAATTTTGACTTCATATTCGTAGTCAGCGACCCCGAAAACCCCGGAGTACAGACTTTCACCCGAATTGAATACATTTTCGACTTTTGGCCGGCTTTTTGGGTTTTAGGACTACTGTGCGCTGTGGACAAATTTATATTTATGATAATTATAAAATAACGGAGCAAATTTTAAAAGAAAATGAAAAATTAATCAAAGAACATATTCAAATTATGCCAAAAGTCTTAAACAATGTAAACCCATATGCAAAAAAATACAAGTATTTATGAGGGATTCTTTGTCAATTCAGCCACTTTTTTTCGACCATCTCAGGTGTGCCCCATAATTGAGTATATCAAAGTGCTACGAAAAGGCATTCTATGTGAATTTTTTCAGATTTTTTAATTCAAAATTTTAGAAATCGCCTTTTTTTTCCAGATGAATATAAGGTAAACGGCCCAGTTACTGACTCTGTCCCAGATAGTGACCTTAACGGCACCATTTTGATTGCCATAAATACAGTTTTTGTCGAATAATAATCCAATTACCGGCTAATTGAAGAGAATTTTTCACTTTTCATTATTGGAGAGAGGGACCGTTCTAAAGGAGATATTAAAAATAGAAATAGACCAGTGAATCGAAATCGGTACACGTAGGGTTCACAAACGAAGATGGGGCTTATGTACAGGGTCAGTAACCCAGACAGCAGTGAAGCATTATTAAAACAATGATTTTATTAATAAATCTTGATTATTTCACTTTCATAACCGGTGAATCTCCTTTGGGGGGCTTTAATGCACACGTTGAAACCATTAGTTTCCGGTTTGGCTATATCACACATGAATAAATAGTCGAAATCCGACGCTGCCGCGCTAGAAGGGTCAGTAACTGGGCCGTTTACCTTATCTTGGAAACTTGAAGTAACTGAAAAAAATGTCTATACATAAAAGTTGTAGTTTTGTGTTAGCATTCGAGCGGAATATTTGAAATAATTTTTACGTTCCGGTAACGCTGATTTTCTACCAAAAAAGGGGAAAATTATTTTTTTATTAAAAAAGGCCATTTTTTTTTGCTGAAAAAATTACAGAGTCTTTCAGTATATCTGATGATATCACAAAAAATCGCCAGAGTGGCGCGGATCGAGGTTCTAGGGTAAAAAAATAAAACCACACAAATTAACTTTTTTTTCTACCGGAGCCTCGTTAACATGTCTCGGAAACATGAAGTTACTGAAAAAAATGCATTATTAAAATAATGATTTTATTAATAAATCTTGATTATTTCACTTTCATAACCGGTGAATCTCCTTTGGGGGGCTTTAATGCACACGTTGAAACCATTAGTTTCCGGTTTGGCTATATCACACATGAATAAATAGTCGAAATCCGACGCTGCCGCGCTAGAAGGGTCAGTAACTGGGCCGTTTACCTTATCTTGGAAACTTGAAGTAACTGAAAAAAATGTCTATACATAAAAGTTGTAGTTTTGTGTTAGCATTCGAGCGGAATATTTGAAATAATTTTTACGTTCCGGTAACGCTGATTTTCTACCAAAAAAGGGGAAAATTATTTTTTTATTAAAAAAGGCCATTTTTTTTTGCTGAAAAAATTACAGAGTCTTTCAGTATATCTGACGATATCACAAAAAATCGCCAGAGTGGCACGGATCGAGGTTCTAGGGTAAAAAAATAAAACCACACAAATTAACTTTTTTTTCTACCGGAGCCTCGTTAACATGTCTCGGAAACATGAAGTTACTGAAAAAAATGTCTGCACATAAAAGTTGTAGTTTTGTGTTAGCTTTCGAGCGGAATATTTGAAATAATTTTTACGTTTCGGTAACGCTGATTTTTTACCAAAAAAGGGAGAAATTATTTTTTTATTCAAAAAAAGCCCTTTTTATTTAGCTGAAAAAATTATAGATTCTTCCAGTATGTCTGACGATATCGCAAAAAAATCGCCAGAGTGGCACGGATCGAGGTTCCGATAGAAAAAAAAATTAATTTGTGTGGTTTCATTTTTTTACCTTAGAACCTCGATCCGTGCCACACTGGCGATTTCTTTGCGATATCGTCAGGTATACTGAAAGACTGTAATTTTTTCAGCCAAAAAAATTGCCTTTTTTGAATAAAAAAAATAATTATCCCCTTTTTTGGTAAAAAATCAGCGTTACCGGAACGTAAAAATTATTTCAAATATTCCGCTCGAATGCTAACACGAAACTACAACTTTTATGTATCGACATTTTTTTTCAGTTACTCCAAGTTTCCGAGATATATTCATTTGGAAAAAAACGGCGATTTCTAAAATTTTGAATTAAAAAATGTTAGAGCATTTCGTATTTGCCGCGTAATTTTAGAGGCGCTGGTGGTCGTACCACGGTGACAGACGCCATATTGCTCGAATAGCGAAAATGCTTCGTAATAAGCGTATAGCGTACTGCGCAAGAGAGAGAGATCGCGTGATGTCATGTGACATGGCGTGATCGATAGATTGATTGATGATTGGGTAGCGAAAGTCGTACGATGATGACGAAGCATCATCGCGAGAAAGTACGTGATAAGGATCGAGCGAGATCCGCGGCAGTCGATCGTAGAGCGTCAAAGAGAGTTGAGATGGAGAGTCGATAGGAGAAAGTCGTCGAATTGAGAGTAGACGCAGAAGCGCAGAGCGAACAGCGTTAAGACTGTGTGTGTGTTAAAAGGTACCTGTCGCGCGCGCCGAGGGTAGCCTTGAGTTGTCTAGTTAATTAATTCAGTATTGTTCATCGTTATTTATATCTTTTGTATCATTTATTTGTCATATCGGCCAAGAGCCTTAATAAACACTTTATTGTCGCTAAAAGTAAGTTCGTGTAAAAAAGTAAAGGAGGAGGAAAACCCAAATCCATTAACAAAAATCTGAAAAAATTCACATAGAATGCCTTTTAGAGGCACTTTGATATAACCGATTATGGGGCACATCTGAGATGGTCGAAATAAAAGTGGCTGAATTGACAGAGAATCCCTCTTATATGAATTGTCTCAGGATAAATCTTTGCCAGAGTATTATTTGTATTTTGTTTGAAATAAAAATTTAAACAAACATCGTTATAATTTGCCTACAACTGCTGAATGTGCAGCATTGATAATTTCAAAAGATGGTGAAGTTCCTATTTTTGATTTGCGGGTTTATCAAAAGTTTCCGAATAAAGATGTTGACTCAATCATATTTGAATAAATTGTCTTTTCATACAGACCCTATGCCCTTCCCAATCATGTTTCCGCATGGGGATTTAGGATGGAGTCCATCATTTACTCAAAATAAAAATTCGACAAAAAGGCTTACAGCTCTCTAGTATTATTCGCACCGTTTAGCATTCAGATTAGATAGTAAATTCAATCCAATTTTATATTGTGGTCGATTAACTCAACGATATATTATTCAAGCATATATTATAATCGAAAATAATAGATTAAATTTCATTAGATTCAATCAAAAAAAAAATTGCGAATTAAATGTTATCAGGGATTGGTTGATCACGTTGCACGTAGTGTCTTAAATTCCGACAAATCGGAACGATTGGGCAATATTTTTGTTTTACCTTCAACATATTTAGGTAGTCCTAGAAATATGCATCAAAATTATCAAGATGCAATGACCATTGTAAGAAAAGTTGGCAGACCTGATTTATTTATAACCATGACGTGTAATCCAAATTAGCCAGAATTAAAACGAATCTTACAAAAATTTCCTTCGGAGACAACATGTAACGACATCCCAAATATTAGAGTAAAATTATTTCATTCAAAATTACGTTCTCCTTTGTCAGATATTATAAGTGGAAAAGTTTTTGGAGAAGTTTTAGCCAATGTTTATACTATCGAATTTCAAAAACGCGGGTTGCCTCATGCTCATATGTTGTTTGTATTAGATTACAAAACTAAATTAACAATTCCTGAAATGATTGATAAATTCATCAGTGCGGAAATCCCTTCAACTGATCCAGACTTGCAAGCATTGATGATAAGACATATGTTACATGGATCCCACACGAAATACTCCTCATGTTATGACAAAACTAAAGATGTGTGTTAAAAAAAAATTCCGAAAGAGTTTTGTGAATCTACCGAATTTGAGAAAAATGGTTTTCCAAAATATAGACGTAGAAATAATAGTATGATTAACGGGAATTTCGTAGCAGTAGATAATAGCATGGTTGTCCCTTTTATTCCAGAACTTCTTTTGAAATATACATGTCACATAAATTGCGAGTATTGTGCATCGATCATGAGCACTAAATATTTATATAAGTACTGTAACGTGCTATTTTCGCACGCGTCACGAAGGTCTCGATAACACGCGTGGAACGACCTCGCTCCACGGCTGAGTCCCTCTCGAACGAAACCAACAGGGCCAAATGTTGACTTGTCGTTAGATTTTAATTATTTTTGGTATTTTTCCGAAAATTCTCTTGAGCAAACGGCGGTTTCCACCGTTACCGACACGACGCCATCATCAAGACATCACCGCCGTCGATGAGGCCGAGCAACAGAATAGCGAGAGCAATATTTAACTGTGCTCTCATCTCCAATATCAGCCAGCATATTAGCTCATCGACGAGAGCCACGCATACATCAACAGCAATCGTCGTGGTCACTTTTGGTATTGTCACCGAGAGAGCCAAAAACCAACGTCGTCGCACGGCTTCGCGCCGTCTCGGACGACTCAACACAAACGTCATTATTATTATTATTATTATTATTATTATTATATCATCGTCACTCGTTCTTAATTTGGTAGAGGACCGCTATCGTCATCGATATTAGATCGCGCTCAAATTCGATATTTATTAACCAAGGGCGGGAGTAAGCCGAGCTTACGAGGGCGATCGGAGAAGTTCTCTCAAGGACTCACGCTGACGTGTCGAACGAGGAAGGACGTTGTTTTCATGCTGTTATCAGGGCCCGTCGCCCAAGAAAGCGCGTCTCCCGAATAAGTCGAAGATGGAGTACCTGCTGCATTACGGGACCCATCCAAAGAGAACAAACCGGTGAGATCGTCGTTTAGCACGATTTTGGGAAAGGGTAAAAGGGAGTTTCAAAGGCCAAAGGCTCGGAATCGTAGCAATATTGTCGCGACGGCAAGTTAACGGGCGAAGAATTCGAGTCTTTGCCGCGAATTACATCTTTGCGCGTTCCGTTCATAATTAATTATCATTAGAATCGCCGAGAGGGATTCATTTCGTCGTTTTCTGGAAACGGGAGTCCACTCGGTTAATTAATAATAGTTCGTGTAAAGTCCCTCGGCCAAAAGTAATCAATGGAAAACGTGTTCACGGGAAGTAACGGCCATTTTATGTAAGCGCGTTGTAACGGGGAAAACCGTTGAAGTATCGGCCATTTTGAGTTTGAGGCGTGGCACAGTGGTCCCAAATCCCAAAAAGCTGGCCAAAAGTCGAAAATGTATTCAATTCGGGTGAAAGTCTGTACTCCGGGGTTTTCGGGGTCGCTGACTACGAATATGAAGTCAAAATTTGGCAAAACAAAATGGCGGATCCAATATGACGGGAAATTTCGTCAAGAAACGTATTCAATTCGGGTGAAAGTCTGTACTCCGGGGTTTTCGGGGTCGCTGACTACGAATATGAAGTCAAAATTTAGCAAAACAAAATGGCGGATCCAATATGGCGGAAAATTTCGTCAAAAACGTATTCAGTTCAGGTGAATGTCTGTACTCCGGGGTTTTCGGGGTCGCTGACTACGAATATGAAGTCAAAATTTAGCAAAACAAAATGGCGGATCCAATATGGCGGGAAATTTCGTCAAAAACGTATTCAATTCGGGTGACATTTGAAGACTTGAAGACTTGGGAAGAAGAGGATTGGAATACAGTCATTATAATCATTATTACAATGACAATGAACATTCATAATATATTTCTTTCATTCTTTTATTTCTAATCGATATTCTTTTAGCTTTTTTTACAATTAATCACTGTCCTGTGAACTGTCATCATCGTCACATGTATCGCTCGTATCATCAGAACAAAAATCTGCCTTGATTCTGGAACTGAAGGTGGAATCAATAGTTCAACCGCGTATGGGGATAACGATCTTAGTTTCTTCGAAGGAAGTTTTCGCAAACTGGATATTACTGGATCTGACGTTACTAAACATCTGCAAAAAATGTCTTCCATGTTTTTGATGCGGTCACATTTTCGTGAAAAATCTTCTCGGAATCTTTTAATGTACTTATTGCATGATTCCTGAGCTTCTTCAGACATTTGTCCGATAGGAAGTAACGAATCTATCATTGTCAACACAAGTTTGAAATTGATGTTAATTTTTTTGCGGCCAATTACAGTTTCAAAGGGCACGAGGTTTCTCTCTTGCGCTTGGATACAATCAACTTCTGCCCTAGTTGCTTCGGCAGTTTCATGAAAGAATTCAATTTTAATTGGGCGATAAAATCTTGGTGACGAAGGACGAGGATTTTTCCAAATAATCACGTGTGGATTGACTTTATCAAAGATTTGCAAGGGAACAAGTGAAATAAAGAAAATGTTGGCATCTGATTTATTGCAGTGTCCATCGTTAAATTTTCGTTTGTAAGTACTTTGATTAGAAGTTCCATCGCATCCCCACTTGCATATCAATTCTAAATTACCAACTTTGTTTTCAGGAAGACTTCCAATAACGTTCGATTGTACCGTTAATATTCTTTCAGCTGTATGATTTAGCAATGCTGGAAGTCCAACCGTGGCTCCACTTTCAGTTACAGAAATTTCTGACTTTGCAGGGTAACACTTTTTTTTAGAATCCAATACACATTTATAAGGCGGGTATAATTTACAATTTTTGTTTCAAGCTTACAGAACGTAGTAATTGGTATTGACTTTTGGTCATTTTACCTTCTACCACAAGTGATAATGCTTCGTTGCCTGACAGTACATCTTCTGAAACGCGTTCCATAGACTTACGGTACTGTGATGCTTTTGATGGACTGCCTTCTGTGACATCCTTAATTACCTTTGAAGCTTGTAAATTTCCAGAAGCCCGGAGATCCATTTGTGTAGCGTAGGCCAATTCGTGGACGGTATGTTTTTTTCGAACCTTTTCCGTCTTCCTACGTTTTGACCGATCACTTAAATCGCCCCAGCTTGTCAAAGGACGCCCCATTGTGCTTTCCGTAGAAGGATGCCCCATTGTGTTTTCCGTAGAAGGACGCTTCATTGTGTTTTCCGTGGAAGTCTTCAAACGTTCCTTTTCAATCGTGAAAGACACAGGAACGTTGAGCCACTCATCGAATTTATTGAAAAATTTGGTTTCGTCCCTCCTCGCTTCTTGCCACCTCTTTTTGAAATTCGATACCAATCTACCCATGGCATCTTTCAGATTTTTCGACAAAATGTACGGATGCTTCAATTGTTTTGGCACCTCCATTTCAACAATGTCAGTGACTATGTTGATATTTTCTTTTAATACCGATTTCACAAGTATGTAAATTTCCTTTCTCGTGAAAGAAATTTCGTCGGTATTATCCAGAGGATCTGTAGGAAATGCAAAATAACATTAATAGAAGAATTATCTTTATCAATTTCCTATGAACAATATTTCAGACGCGAAAATTACAAAAAACTGCAGAAAGCATTTTTGCCTCCACTATCGAATTTTTAGTGCGACAAAATTTCGACTAATGTAGCACATTTTTGAGTGAGAGTGTATATTCAAAAAACGAGGATAAAAAATTTCATAAACTACTACAATTATATCTTCTACTGTGGGGAATATATGTGCCAAGTTTTAAATTTTTATATGAGTATTGACTAAGTTGAAAAAATGTTTAAATTGTTGACCGTATAAAATACACGTATATGCCATTCAAAACTTTTACTGCCGGGGGGGCATAAAAATTACACTCAAAACCAAAGGAGCAGCTACGAGCAGCTAATTTTTGGATATGTTTTGAAGAAATGTCTAAGTAACAATTTCCATTGAGTTTAAGAGCGGGGGTCGATAGGGGTTTTGACTTATTGCTTTTTCTAACACGACTTTTCAGAACATAACCAAGAAAAATACCACTACTTTCATTAATGACTTACAATTTCATACATCGTTAACGTTAATTTTGAGCAACACACTCAAATTGTACTTACTTTCTGGAGAAGAATCCATTTTGTAAAATCCAAATCCGTTAACTTTTCACTCTTCCAGACGCGTCGAAACTTTCGTCTTATTTCTCCGCGCGACGAGCAAACCATGCGGTCGGCTCGACGCTCACGAATAAAATGGATTCCTGAGCCAGGTATGGACGCTCCCCTTTTCTTAACGGTCATAATACATACTAGAGGTACCACTGCAACTATTCCAACCATCGAAAGTCCCCAGAAAAAAATATTTTTTTTCCGACTTGTGGCCAGCTTTTGGCGATTTGGGACCACTGTGCGTGGTATTGCCACGACCCTAGCGGATTGGGTGACGATGTTTTCACCCTGAAAAATTACTGAATCACGGTGATTTTTACGGTGACAAAGTGCTCACAAAATCACCGAGATCTTGGTGATTTTAAGGTGATTCCAACGTGATTCCACGGTGATTGTCACGGTGATTTTGTGACGGTGACAATCACCGTGAGAATCACCGTGGAATCACCTTAAAATCACCAAGATCTCGGTGATTTTGTGGGCACTTTGTCACCGTAAAAAATCACCGTGATTCAGTGGTGACTTCATCCAGTAGGGGAGGCCGAGAGAATAGTTGAAGAAGTTATTGTTAACGTTATCTTTGTTATCTTATTTGTTATCGAGTGCTATCGTGGGTTAAGTGAAGGAAATTAATAGCATAACACGTATTTGTTGGAAAGACTTCTTGTCGAATAATATTCAGAAACGAAACGAGATCACGGAAAATTTGTTAGAATAAAACATTGAATTGTATAGAAGCGAGACGCGGGCTTGTATTAGAGAATAAGGATTTTCGCTTCAAAGAAAAAGGGAATTTTAGATTCCGAATTTAGGATTTCTCAATTTTCGTCTCGCCTTCTGCGAGACGACGTATAAATTCAGTTTAATAAAGTAATAATTGTATTTCCCGAACATCGACGGAAAGGAGTATTTATTGAGTATTCCCAACGATCCCAAACCACGCCCCTCTACCACCCTCAAGGGCAGCTAGCCGGCAAAAGAGAGAACTCGCGAGAAAGCTCAAGGAAATATAAATTTTGCTATCGTAATCTATTGCAATAGCTAGCGCCCAATCCTTGAGCGCTCTCGTGAGTCGTTTTGTGGCTCAAAGAGTCGGCTTTTCATCGAGCAGGAAAAGTCGCGTCACAGTACTTGCACGAAGGACACGATCGAGTGTATATAAAAGTAGAAAAAAATAATTTAGAAACAAACACAGAAATTTATAATGAAATTGCTAATTATATTGACAGTCATTATGTCAGTCCAATGGAGGCTGCTTGGCGAATTCAAGAACTGTCTCTTTCAGGGAGATCCCATACAATTGTACGATTAGCTTTACACACGGAAAATCAACAGTGTATTATTTTTGAGGAAAATGAAGAGGAAAATGCTTTTAAAAAACTGAAACAACATTGACAGCGTGGTTCAAATTAAATAAAATTGTCGATAAAGCAAGAAGAACTTTATATGCAAACATTCCGAGAAAATATAAATTCGATCCTTTGAAAAAGATATGGATAAAACGTAAAGTATTTTCCAGAGCAATCGGTCGTGTTGTTAGCGTGAGTCCTAAAAATGTCGAACGTTTTCATTTAAAACTTATTCTAAATCGCGATCCCGGGGCCACATGTTTCGATGATCTCAAAAGACACAAAAATGTTACTTACGAGACATTTAAAGAAGCTGCAATCGCAATGGGATTAGTTGAATGCGAGAAAGAAATTTTCAATATTTTTGAGGAAGCTTGCATAATTATGCGACCTAAAGAATTACGAAGATTTTTTGCATGGTTCTTCATTTCCGATAACTTTATAATTGAGAAAGAAATTTGGGATAAATTTAAAGAATATTTTCGTGAAGGTTTTTCGGATAACAATGAAAATAGGTCATTATTCGAAATAAATGAAATTTTCAAGTTAGAAAATATGAAATGTTCAGATTTTGGGCTTCCGGGGTCAGATTTTTATTTCGATACCAACATTGAAAATGTTCAAGAAACATTGATGTTCAATAAAAATAAATTTGAAGAATTAGTTGTTAAATTAAACATTGAGCAAAAAACAATTTTCGATTATGTAATAAAAAAAATGATTTATATTGATGGACCCGGAGGTAGTGGTAAAACATTTCTTTATGAAGTATTAATTTATTATTTTTTAAGTATTCAACGAAAAGTATTACCAATGGCCTGGACAGGAATTGCATCTATTTTATTACCTGGAAGTATGACAAGTCACAAGACTTTTAAATTACCTTTAGATTTAATATCAATCGAAAGTTCGTTTTTAAATTTAGCATCAGATAAAAAGAAATTACGGGAGTGTGATGTAATTATTCGGGATAAAGCTTCAATGATACCGAAGAAAGCATTAGAAATTGTTGGTAGAACTCTTCGAGATTGTTGTCGACATGAAGATGTTCCATTTGCCGGGAAACTAATTATAGTAGGTGGAGATTTTCGAAAAATTCTTCCCGTCGTCAAATACGGAACAAAATTGAATATCATTAAAGATACAATAAAATTTTCACGTCTGTGGAATTACTTTAAAATTATGAAATTGAAGACAAACATGATCATGATCAGTCATTTTCAAATTTTTTATTGAAAATTGGATAAGGTCATATAACAACATTGCGGATACCTGAAATTTGGAAAACGAATGATATCTGTTCAAAAATTTATGGTACCGAAATTTTGAATGACGATGATTTATCTAATCGGGTAATTTTAACTTGCCATAATGAAGATGTGCATATTTTAAATGAAAAGATATTTGAAAAAATCAAAAGTATTGGAAAAACATATTATGCTATTGTTCGAAAAAATGCCTGAATTGACTGGTTGGGAAATTGGGCGAAAAAGGTGGAAGATTGAAGGGACGAAGTGGCCGGAAGTTCGTTGCGGGCGATGAAAAAACTCACTCGCGTGCACACAATATTCCGTTATTTATTAACAAAGGTTCAAATCAAAGAAAAGTATACAATCAAAGTTCAAAAGAATGCAATAGTCTCGCCTCGGCGATGACTACTCACAGTCGAAGCGATGCCGGAAAATGGCGGTCGTCACGGTAGACGCCACGTGTCGCGTTAATAATCTTTTCTTGTTAAGTTTCGAAGAGCACCGCACCGAGTTGAACCGAATATTAACCGTGAAATTTCCGCGTAAAGCCAAACCGTTTTCGCTCTTGGCCGGTCGTAAATCGTCTAAGAGCTCGAGAAAATACAGAAAGAAAACCGAGAAATTGAAAGATGGCCGATAATCGATGTGAATCGAAGGGATTGCTAAAACGAAGTCTTTTCGAAGAAGTCCACTGAAGTTATGGTTGAAGAATTCCGGTGAAGTTATGCACGAGGAGACGGCGAGATCGAAGAGGAATCGGGCGTACATCGATCACTCTTCTTTCCCACGGTAGAAGTCCGCGAAGAAGACGGAGAGAATATGTCGTGAATCGACCTGTATCGAAAAGTCCCCAGAAGCCAACTGATAAGAAGCGCCCGTTTTTGCGAGTCAGAGAGTTGCGAGAGTTGCGAGAGCCTCGAGTAATGCAGAGTCCAGCGAGAGCTTGACCGTTCACTGAGGGTCTCTCGCGGGACATCTGACAACTACGCGCTTTTCTGAACAGCTATTGATTATGAAAAACATAAAGGACTTGACCAAACCGATGATGATATCAATTTAAATTATCCGATAGAATATTTAAATTCTTTAAAATTTTCAGGAGTTCCTGTTTATAAATTGGTTTTAAAGGTCGGCACGGTTGTAATGCTTATTAGAAATTTGAGTATAAATGATGGACTTTGTAATGGCACAAGACTGAAAATTGTTCATTTATATAATTTCAATATTAAAGTTCAAATAATAACTGGTAAAAAGGCCGGTAATTTTGCTTTCATACCAAGGGTTATATTGGATACTGGAGAGTCTTCTTCTTTGCCGTTTATTCTTTACCGGAGACCATTTCCTGTTGTTTTGGCATTTGCAATTACCATTAACAAATCTCAAGGTCAAAGTTTAGATAATCACCCTAGCGAATAAAGTCACCACTGAATCACGGTGATTTTTTTTGGTGACAAGTGCCCATTTGATCACCACAAAATCACCGAGTTCTTGGTGATTTTCAATTTTTATCCAAGGTGATTGTCACGGTGATTTCTAAAATTACGGTGATTTTGTAAATCACCGTGACAATCACCGTAAAAATCACCAAGAACTCGGTGATTTTGTGGTGACCAAATGGGCACTTTGTCACCGTAAAAAATCACCGTGATTCAGTGGTTATTCAGGGTGAAAACATCGTCACCCAATCCGCTAGGGCAAAGTTTAGACATGGTCAATTATATGTAGCTCTATCTAGATGTACAAATTCAAATGAAATTTATATTGAAAATAATTTTGAAATCTCAGATGAAATTGATAATATCGTTTGGAAAGAAGTATTTAATTTATGACGCGGTTAGTGAAAACAATTGAAGTATTATCTAAGATGTTTAAAAATTGTGTTTTATTTCAAGATCTATTACTTAATCAATCTATTATTAAAAATAAAATCAAAGAATGAAATTAAACTTTTTTTATTACATCCCCAGTTTTCTAATTTAACCAATAAATATTTTTGTCAAATTTAAAGTACACGTGATTTTTAAAAATAAGCATGGTTTCGGGCTATATATAATTATTCAAAAAAATATTTTTTGATACAATCTTATTTTCGTAAGAATTTTTAATTGAAGCGCAATTTTAAAACGTCTTGAAAATTACAGGATATAAATATTATTAGTATTTTTTCGGCAAAACTCTAACAGAGAACAAAATTGGAATTTAGTCACGTTAACAATTTCTTCATTAACACTTAAGGTTGATATGACCACCTGGTGTATTAACGTTTCCGTGTATCAATATAATGGGGAAATTATTAACGAAGTTGAATAGGCCTACAATGGGGATACAACTTTTAAAAAACGCGCCCAATTATCTCCTTCATAGTGGTGAGGAAACGATAATAATATTTTTACTTTATTACAGTTATTTATATTTTATTATTTTTATGAATATTTGCTTATTTTTATATAATACAAGAGCATCTTGCGCCAATTTGTTTCTTTTATTTATTTAGATCCCCCTAGCACCATGTTGTTCACGATCTTCATGGACAGAACCTACTGCCGACTCAAATTTGATTCTTATGACAAATACATCAACAAGTACAAGAATTAATTTACATGTACAACATCATGTCAACATGTACAAGATTCATTTTTGCGACGTGAGGGCGCGTAGCGCCCGAGCCGCACGAACCCTAGTATATATATGTACGAAATATACTGTGGTAGACAGCCTTGGTTATCGCAACAACAATTTTCGATTGATCAGGGTGTCGATCGAAAATAGTAAAAAAAAATCGGGGTGTGTGCAATCACACGCCGCGGAAGTGAATGCTTGTATGCATTTCGCTGACGCGACAAATTATTTCTGCCGATCAATTAAGGGAGAGAGAGAGAAGCTTAATACCAAAACTAACAAACCAAAAAAATTGTTACGATTGTTTGGGTTGTGATTTGTTTAATTGTTATTTTAAAAAATTGTAATTATTTTAATTATTATTATTTTTGGTGGTCTCCGACCGTCTCCAAACGCCTTCCAAGACCAACGCGCCCTGGAAGTCTACTGACATTCTTTGCACGGCTTGGATTTTTTCTCTTTTGTTTTTCGAAATTGTTATTATTTTTTTATAAATCGGGTTTTTTTGTTTTTTTTTTTTTAATTGTTATTTTAACTGTTGTTATTATTTTTTACTTGCTATTCTTTTCATTGTTAATTTTTTTAATTTGTTAGCATATAAATTTTTAATATTTTCATTATTATTATTTTTTTATTGTTCTTGTTTTTTATTACTTACTTATAGCATTGGCTGCACGTCTTTGATTTTCTTTGTTAGAAATTAAGATTATTTTGGTAGAAACAATCTTTTTTTTTGTAGTTTTAAGGATGTTGAGTCCCAAATCGCAAATGATGAGAAAATTCTGAAAATTTGGTATGTTTTTGGATGAATTATTTAAGAGGTCGTGTAAAAATTTCACGACGATTAGGAAGCTCGTTATCGAACAATTAACATTAACAAATTAAATTAAATTAAATGTAGTCTTATGGAAACTGATATAACTTTGGGATAAGTTTTTTTTTTGATCTCTCAATTTTTTAATATCCACACTACATTGAAAGCAACGGAAACAAAACGAAGTTTATTGATAAATATTTTTTTTATTCGTTTAAAAAATTGTTTTTAACAAAATGTTAATATTTTAATAACGAGAATTTTACACGACCTCTTAGATACTTCATACAAAAACATACCAAATTTTCAGAATTTTCTCGTCATTTTTCATTTTAACCCTAAAGGAGGTTGAAGTAATGATGATGGAATTCTGAAAATTTAATATGTTTTTACATTAAGTATTCAGGAGGTCGTGTTAACATTTCACGACGATTAAGAAGCTATTTATTGAACAATTAACATTAAAAGATTTCATAGGGACTCAACATCCTTAAAATTGTTTTTATTATTCATTTTTAAATTGTTTTTCGAATTTTTTGTTTCTTGAGATTTTAATTGTTTTCATTATTTTTTTACACTGTTATTATTTTAATTATTAATATTTCCATTATTATTATCATTTTTGCTGTGGCTTAGAAGCGAGAGTGATTTTACTATGGATGGTTACTGAAACATTTTCGAATGTCATATCGAAATTTGAAGAAATTTCAGATTTTTCGGAACCATTTATTAGCAAAATGAAGAACAAAAGAAATCTCTTACGAAAAATCTGAAAAAAATTTCAAAAATCTGATATGACATATGAAAATGTTTCAGCATTTATCCATAATAAAATGACTCCTGCTTCTAATTTTTTTAACGTTTTTTTTCGGAAAAAGCTTGAAAATAATAAGAAGGAAAAATCTCCCTACTCCGGCTCTAGGATTAAAAATTTTGATATCTGACTCACAATTTTTCAGAATTTTTTCAGATTTTCAAATTGTGGCGATCAATAAAATCGTTTAAAAAATTGTAGAAGATTCAAATTGAATCTGAAAAATCTAAAAAATACTGGGTGCCTTTCAAAGTGAGAACAATTTCGAGAAAAATCACGAGCCAAATCCGAGAGGTCCAGGGTCAGGTCCGGGTCGAAATGGTATGGAATGACACATATATATTAGACTGTTTTAAAAACAATTTTTTTCGATTATTCATGCTCCAACCCCTCAAAACTTGAGTTTTGATAGAACAAAACATCCTTGGGAAGACTGGGCTTTGTGGCTCAAGTGGAAGCCGCCCCTCATTGGACGTTCCTAATTTAAGGATGTTGAGTCCCAAATTGAAAATGATGATAAAATATTGAAAATTTGATATGCCATTATGTACAACATTTGAAAGGATGTGTAAAAATTTTACGTCGATTAGGAAGCTGGTTACTGAGAAATTTGAATTAAGAAATTACACGTAGCCTTGTGGAAACTGAGGTAAATATGCAATTATTATTTTTTTTTTTATAAAAAATGATGCCAAAAATACAAAAAAAAATTGCACTCGTGAAAAAACGTATAAGAAGCATTGTGTAATTTTTTCAAGACATTTAGGAAGCTCATGTTCCAGTAAATAAATAATAAAAACACAGTACGTGGTTTTCACAGCAAGGAACAAGAAAATAGCGGCACCGTTGCATAGACTGAAAGTAACGGGAAATTCAAATACTCATTTTCGTTCACGGACGACGTCGTTTCATGCACGATAAAGAGGTTTCGAGGTTATGTTTGCTGTCAGTTTCACATTCAATCGCGACCGTCGCGACTGCTCTCGATCGTACAGTTCTCAGTCGTGCCAACTTACCAATGCACACAACGTTGCCAAATGTAGAGCTAATACAGCGACTACTTTAAATATTAATATTGTTTAAAAATATTGTTTTTTTTTTGCAGTTCAAAGTAATTTCATGTTATATTTCTATAGTTGCGCTATAAAATGACCAACATTTTTTTGAGAATGAACGGTTTCCACTATCGAGATTTTAGTGTTGTCAAGTTTGGACAAAACATCCAAAAGTTAATCCTCGCTTGTATAAACATTGTGAAAACTTGATATAATTCGTAAATAAGAATTTGCGATCATTAATATGCATAATTGCGATACTTCTTTTCACATCAACGGTGTTACGATACGAATTGAAGTATTAATCAATCCCAATAAAATTCAGTAAAATGAAAAACTTTTAGACGGAACGTACGGACTCAACATCCTTAAGGATGCTTTGCCCCTATACAGTCCCAGTCAATAATACAATAAAAATCTGTAAAAATTCAGAAACATTTGGCATGCCATAAACAACAATTATCAGTAATAATATTGCATAAAAATTATGAATAAATTGTTTAAAAAAATAATTATTCAAAAAATGTTCCATAAATTCTTTTTTTTCTTAAACAAATTGAATACGTTAATTTTTATGAATGCATACGATTTTTTCAGATTTTTCTCTTTATTTTGAAATGTTATAAAAAACGTTCTGAAATACAAACAAACAACTGCCAATTTTGTAAACGTTTTGCATTCAGGTTTATCATCAGCGTTGAAAAGTTTCCAACATACTAGGCTAAAGAATATATAAAGACAGCCATTCTAAAAATTTCAAAACGGGAATTTCAAAATAGAGAGAAAATTCTGAAGAAATTCATATTCGTTCAGAAAAATCAATGTATTTGATTTGTTTAAGAAGAAAAAGGACTTATGGCAAAATTGTTGAATAATTATTGTTTGAACAACTTATTAATAACTTTTCGGCAATATTATTATTGATAATAGTTGTTTATAGCATGCCAAATGTTGCTAAATTTTTTCAGATTTTTTTGTATCACGAAGTACGGAAATTTCGATCAGACAAAATTCTTGGCGGGAACGGTAGGGCAAAGCATCCTTAACAGCCAATTAACGTCCTTTTTGGAAGAAAACATTTGAAACCATGGGGATTGTTTTTGGAATTGAGAAAAAAACATCTCTTTGAATAAAACAATTTTTATTCCCAAATTCGATTTTTTTGTTCAACTCAGAAACAATTTTCAGTTGACATTTTTTTTTACACCATTGTATTCTGAATAAAAGTTGAGATTCACTTTATTCCTAATAATAATTTTGCGACTAAACATTGTCGTAAACGATTCGAATAATATAAAATTCGTTTTTTCGTGATCACTTTTTTCTTGATTCAAACACCCAGCGTGGCAGCTAGCTCGGATAAATTGTTTTATTGAGGTTTTTTTTTCTCAACTCCAAATACAATTCCCATGGTTTCAAATGTTTACTTACAAAAAGGACGTTAATTGGCTGTTATAATTAGAAACGTCGAATGAGGAACGGCTTCCACTTGAGCTGCAGAGTCCCGTCTTTGCGAGGATGTTTTTTTCTATCAAAACTCAAGTTTTAAGAGGTTGTTGGAGCATGAAAAATCAATTTTTTTTTTGAAACATTCTAATATATGAGGGAATCCACGCAATTTCGCTCGGCCGTGACCCTGACCATTTATAATTTTTTTTATTTTTTTTTATAACATAGTATACTATGCAAAGAGTATTTTGACCAATTTTAAAATTTTCATCGCATGTATTTCGGAAGTTACAATTTTTCGAAAAATCTGGATTTCAGAAATTTTGGAACCGTTCTAACGCCGATATCTCTTAAATTAATGATGTATCGAAAAATGTTCAGAGATTGATTTTTTTCATATTAGTTCACACTTTCATAAAAAAAGAAAAAAAAATTTAAATCATCGTTGTCAACAATTTTTCAGCGTGTAAAGTGAAAATTGATTTTTTAAAAGATGATTGCCATGTTTTAGTTGTTTCAAAAAATTCTCTAAACAATATGATGAATTATATGAATTTTAACGCAAGTCCCATCGTGGGCTCATTTTTCCTTCTCTTTTTTAAAAAATAAATTCAATTTTTTTCACGAAAATGTTGAGTATTTCGTATGAATTATTATTATTATTTTTATTATCAATAATACTCGTAAGTAATAATTATTGTACTTATTTAGAATTAGTAATTATAGTGATAATTTCACAATTAGTAGCCCGATCTAATATGTTGAAGAATTATTTCTCCATTACTTTCTTATAGAAGAGATGTATGTATTATAGGAGAATATATGAATGAAACACTTACATATTTTTTATCTTGAGAGTGTTCTAGATATTTATTTTCTTACTCATTTAAAAAGTTTACACAATCGAGACTGATCAGGTATCAAAATGTATAGCACAAAAACTATGCGACCGGTAGAAACGGGTGAAAACCATAACGGGTACCCGAAAATTGCACTGTGTTGTGCCTGATAATGATGATGGATGCCTTAAGAGTAAAAGATTTTTCAATATCTGATCAGTCTCGATTGTGTAAACTTTTTAAACGCGTGAAAGAATAAATATCTATAACTCTCTCCAGATAAAAAAAATATGCAAGTGTTTCATTCATTCATTCTCCTATAATGCATACGTTTCTACTATAGAAAAGTAATGGAAAAATAATTCTTCAACATATTAGATCGGGCTACTAATTGTAAAATTATCACTACAATTACTAATTGTAAATAAGTACAATAATTATTACTTACGTGTATTATTAGTAATCAAAATTATTATAGTAATTCATACGAAACACTCAATATTTTCGTGAAAAAAATTGAATTTATTTTTAAAAAAATAGGAGAAAAAATGGGCCCACGATGGGACTAGCGTTAAAATTCATATAATTTATCATATTATTTTAGAGAATTAAAAAAAAAAAAAAAAATGGCAATCATCTTTAAAAAAAATAATTTTCACTTTACACGCTGAAAAAATGTTGATAACGATGATTTAAATTTTTTTTTCCTTTTTTTTATGAAAGTGTGAACTACCCACACAGCAATATGACGTCTGAAAGAATCGCTGTAGATTTCTTATGTAAGATTTGGACATCCGAATACATTTTTCGAAAGACATCTTAATGAGTTCCGAAAGTAGTCTTATGCGTCACTTTGAGGGATGATTTTGATATCTGTGAAAAGTTGTCTTGAAGATAACTTTTTCAGACTTCTCAAAAAAGATATCGTAAAGACTACTATTTCGAGATTTCTTCACAAGACATCGTCAAGATAACTTTTTCAGGGTTCCTTTAAAATTATCAAAAATTGATTTTTTTCTTATTTCTATCGTTTGCAAAATTTTTTAATACGTATTTTTATTTATTTACATAGTTACTGGACCGACTGTATTAAAAAAAAATTAGAAAAAAACTCGATTTCATCATTTCAATTTCATCTGCCTCCACGGGGATTCGAACCTGCGACCTGCCTATCTATCCTACTTGAGAACCTATCACGCTACCTATTACGCTACCGACTACTTATGAATTCTATTTACTTATATGATATGTCAGTGGTGAAATCCAAGAATTTAAACGGTTCCGATATGTATCCGAACAAATATTATCACGTAGTCTATCTGAATATGCGATTTCTAATAACTTTTTAATATTCATTCCGAAGATCTCTTAAGGGGAGGTTCAACCCCCTCCCCCGCCTTTCCGCTCTCGTGAGTGAGAGAGAGATAGAGCTAAAACGTTTAACACATTTTTCGCGGAGATGACTTGATGGAATAAAAAAAGAATATAGTGGGGCCATGACCTGTACACATTAATTACGCAGGCGACCCCACATTATCTTTTTTCATTTCATCAAGCCATCTCCGATAAAAATGCGTCAAGAAATTTTTGAGGTTATGTTGACCTTTTTACACTCTTCTTAAGTAGGTCTTATTTCAGACTTCTTCGGACTAACGTCTGCGAGATATCATACGTGTTGCTCTAGAAGTAGTCTTAAAAAAGAGTTCGCGAGGAAGTATTTCTGGCTTTTTATTGGATGTCTTTTACGGAATATCTTGAAGATATCTTCTAAGGATATCTGACAGTTGATTTCATTCCGAAGATCTCTTAAGTTATTCTTATTTCAGACTTCTTCAGACTAACGTCTGCGAGATATCATACGTGTTGCTCTAGAAGTAGTCTTAAAAAAGAGTTCGCGAGGAAGTATTTCTGACTTTTGTGCTGTGTGGGTAATATGAAAAAAATCGATCTCTAAACATCTTTCGATATATCGATTAATTTAAGATATATCGGCGCTAGAACGTTTCCGAAATTTCTGAAATCCAGATTTTTCGAAAAATTGTAACTTCTGAAATACATGCGAAAAAAATTTAAAAACTGGTCAAAATACTCCTTCCATAGTATACTATTTTCTAAGAAAAAATGGAAAAAATTAAAAATGGTCAGGGTCAGGGCCGAGCGAAATTACGTGGATTGCCTCATACATATCTATATATATAAGCGAAATACCACTCACTCACTCACTCATCACGAGATCTCCAAAACTACGTCCGATTGACTTGAAATTTGGCATGATTACTCCTTTCTCGATGTAGACGCTCACTAAGAACGGATTTTGAGTAATATTCCTATCGGAAACGAATTTTCCACCTACCATCACATATACCGTCTCTTTCTCTCACACCATTGCAAAGGTTACCATGGCAACGGTAAACATAGCAACGGTTACCATAGCAACGGTCAACATAACAACGGTTACCATGGCAGCGGTTACCATAGCAACGGTTACCATATAAACGGTTACCATAGCGAAGGTAACCATGGCAACGGTTACCATGGCAACGGATAATATAGCAACGGTCACCATAGCAACGGTTACCATAGTGACGGTCACCATGACAACGGTTACCATAGCAACGGTCACCATGACAACAGTTACCATGGCAACGTTTACTATGGCAACGGTTATCATGGCAAAGGCTACCTTGACAACCGTTACCGTAGCAACTGTTATCATAACAACAGTTACCATGACAACGGATACTGTGGCAACGGTTACCATTACAACTATTGCTTAGCGCGGGTAGGTGTGGGTCGTAGTGAGTGCGAATTATTGTGGGGGTGGGGTCGGATGATGGTTTAGGTACTGTGGTAATTGTGGCGATAGGTGTAAGTTGTTATATGGGTAGTTGTGGATGATCGTTTGGGCACCGTGAGTGGTTGTGGGGGTTAAGATGGGTGTGAGTTGTTACATAGGTGTGTTGCTTAGCTTGGGGAGGTGTGGGTGGTTGCGGGGGTGGAGGTGGGTGTGAGATGTTACATAGGCGGGTGTGGGTGTTATATTACATACGATCACTTTTGAATTTATATTTATTATAGTCTGAAAATTGAGCATTTTGATTATATTTCACGTCTACGTTCGACAATCGATTTTTATCATGAGCCCGGTGTATGCGAAATCCCGAAAACTAAAATCCAAACCCGTAGTTCACGCGGACGTAGTCGCGAGGAAAAGCTAGTGTAATATAAATATAAGAGACACCAAATAAAATCTTGAACTCGACACAAGGTACGGGCACGAAGATAAAGCAGCAATACAGTATGAACTCACACATAGCTGTGGACTCACACATACAACAGATAGAACGACGCGCATACGCGTTGCTGTCCTATATACATACTAATACACGTACACGCGGGCATGCTGTGCATAAATCTTTTTTACTGCTGTGGATGGCCTATCACTCTTTCTCGCTCACACATCACTCTTTCTCTCTGTTCTTGTATTTCTTCATTCTCTTGTCCGGTTTAACAGACACTTTCGTTTGACGCATTCCTGGGCCGGTGTCGCATAAGAATTATTCACTCCAAAAAAATTCATAGGAATATTCTGAAATAATTCCAGGCGATTCCGTGGAAATTATACGCCCAATTCGCGAAGGTCGAAAAAACGGTTGCGTTCATAGTGCATACCGGGTCGGACAACATTTTTTTCGTCTTTTTCATCTACGGTACATTTGAAAAGGTAAGGGTGGCTCCCGACGGCGCGTACTTTGCGTATCGCGTAACTTGTGCTACCAATCGGCGAACCGTAATTCCGTTCTATTATCGACCGGAAAGCTTACGGCGACACATGATTGGCCAACGCAAGTTACGCGATACGCAAAGTACGCGTCGTCGGGAGCCACCTTAAGAAGATGCTCCATTTATGTTTCTTTAAAATTTGCGTACGATTTTTTCTCGCAAAGTTATTTCACTTTTGGATAAAAAAGACAAATTTTGAAAGATGCACCGTAACTTAAACCTATAGAATTTAAGGAAAAATGTCAAATATGGAAAAAGTATAGTGTAGGTATACACGGAATTACTTGGAACGGAACTCAAGCGTACTTTTATACGGTCCAGGGATCGCGGATTACACATGTGAAACATGTAAAACGCTACCCCTAACCCTACAACCCTACAACACATGTAAAACGCCAGAACGAAATTCCGTTATAAACACCTTGAATATAATTAATAAAGTTCCGTGATTTCGCTCGTAAGTCGTGGCCCGCGTGGGTAGTAGCGGGACAGAGGCTGCACGAAACGAGGGGACTGGCCGAGTGGAGGGGATACAGTTTCTCTGCGACGCGACGGTCGACTCGGAATCGAGATTTGGGAGTGAAAACGCTGGCCGACACGGTTATCCTGTGGCCAGGCGAAGTACCCACCAGTGTTGCCAGTCTATTACAATTGTAATAAATCTATTACGTTTTTAGGTAGTTCGATACGCTATTATGCCGGCCGCCGATCTATTACAATTTCGTTGAAACGTGGTTTGAACACCTTCACTTTCAACCCGCGCGCGCTGCGCACTGCCGCGGGCATCGCGTTACAGACGACAGCCTTTGTGGCTGGCTTTAACCTCTTTTGATTGGCCACTTTAAGGGTATATCGGTTTTGACCAATCATGTTCCATCACTGAACTATATACAAACTGGAACAGGCATTGCATGCTTTCCATCTACACGACACGGTGCGACACGGTGTTATACAGTGTTCATGTGCTTGATCGAACGCTGTAGGTCCCGGCACAGCCGCTAGTGAGCGCTTGTGGACCTCTTTCTTCACGTACTACACTTGGTGCCTGACCTAAAAATTGATTATAAGTCACGTTTGTTCAAACACAAATGTTTAACATCGAATGTATAAATACCTTGTATAGAAATATAATATTTCATCGATCAGGATAAAGGAATGATTCATCTATCGTTTAAAACTATTGTTATGCATTGTCACAAGCGCGAAGAGAGACAGAAACAGCGCTTGAGTTCTTGAATAGTTATCTGATAGTAAAAAAATAATTCAAGCATTGGAAGTATTTTCTAGTTTTCGAGAATGTCCTAAAAATCTCGGGTAAATAACAACTATTCAATATCTAGCTAATTTTAGTGAAAGAGATGCACTGTGGAAAATTTTGTATGAAAATTTGATTTTACCGCGAAGTAGTTGGAGTGGGGCAACACAAAATCAACCAATGGCAGCTCTTACGGTTGTAACTGTAGACTCGACACGCTCGAACACAACTTTTTTTTGTGTCGCGCCGTGTCGTGCCGTGTCGTTGATGAAACGCATTTTGTCGAACACCGTGTCACTCTGTGTCGCTCTGTGTCGTAGATGGAAAGCACATATATGTAATACTCCTATATTGTTAGCGGCCTATAAGTGGTGGGTCCACAAAAAAAGAGAGATAGAAGACTCAGACAGGGTCATTCTGCGCACGCGCGACCCACTACGTAGGCATAATATATAAATGTTATTGGCTAGCTTACTCCCGCTTTCATTTGCACTTCCGCATTGCAAGAGCCAGAGAGAGAGAGAGAACGATATTGTCTGCACCGTAAAGTGTTCGCAGAGTTTCCGGCAGCGCTGCCAATATAGGAGTATTACATATATGGGAAAGCACCCAAGGGCTCTCCAGTTATTTGCGAGAGAGATAACATTTTAGAGGAAGTTCGATGCTTGTCTGTACAGTCAAAACGCAGAAAGATTGACGAAGATGGCGCTTTCTCCAAAGCAGTTTATCTCTCTTCAAAAGCGGTCTATCTCACAATGACTTCCCACTTACACATTTTGATAGGCGGTGCACCCTCCAGTATGTATATAGCTCGGTGTGTTCCACTGATACTTGTTGGATAATTGTACTATTGATTTTTATTTTGTACAAGGATAACTGTTTCGGAAAGAACGGATAGTGGTTTACGCGGCATCCATATTCCATTTTCCGGCTTATTCTTTTAGAGCTCACGAGTCACCACATACGAGATACGAGTATACGACACGTTTCATGGATAATGAATATTAATTTTTAAAAAATACGAATATGAAGCGGTACGTATTGAAATTTCGTAAAAAAGATACTTATAGATACTAGATACAACATTACAACATGCAATATTTGCAATATTGTAATTCTGAATACAATGTTTAGAACTTCGTACAACAGAAATAATAATCAGTGCGTTATTTCATACATTCATATCCTAAATCCTACATCCCCAGCCACGTATAAAAGCAAGGGAGCCCGCGACATATTTGTGTATTAACTATTCCACTTTTGCGGTATATATATGTATGTACATATCTCTCTATATTATATAAAATTATCGCCGCCGCCGCCGCCGCTGTATACAAGAATCAAGGCCATGGCCAACTTCACCCCGCTCGAGCCTCGATTCCATGGCCAACTTCACCCCGCTCGGTTCCAGGTTTGGGTTTGAAGGTTTGGGTTACGATGCGAGGGCGCGTAGCGCCCGAGCCGCACGGACCCCTAGTATATATATATATATATCAAAAAGTTAGTACATGTGCACGGGTTAGTACAATTTGGACGGGCACACATTCTATGTGGGCCCATCCAAATTGAGAGAAGAAGAAGGTTTGGGAGTGTTCGTCTAGCGCTATCGCCGTCTTACACGTAGGAACGAGCCAAGTCGGAAACACCCGACTTTTGACTACTACAGACCCACTAGTCGACCGTCGTAGAGAAACTGTATCCTCTCCACTCGGCTAGTCCCCTTGTTTCGTGCAGCCCCCATCCCGCTACTCCCCGCGCGGGCCACAACTTACGAGCGAAATCACGGAACGTTATTAATTATTTTCAAGGTGTTTGCAACGGAATTTCATTCTGGCGTTTTACATGTGTTGTAGGGTAACATTATACACTACTCACAAAAATTAAAGGAGCAAGAAAAATTTCCAAATTTTTCGGTGATTTTCAACAGGCTGTATTTCAGTGAAAAATGGTCGTATCGAGGTCATAAAAAAAGCATTTTTAAGCTCCAACATTCTAGTTTTCAAATCTTTTGGTCAAAAATTCTTAGGATCTACGCTTCTTACGAAATTTTGAGGAATGGCGCGAAAGAAAATTTTCAACATTTTTTTACCTTTTTATTTTTGTTCCACGGGCTTGAAATTTTTTTTCCACCGACACCAATACATGGACCAGGTAGCCTGTTTATCCAGCTTTAATTTCATTTTTCAGTTTTTTCTCTGCTCTGATTTCTCGCAGAGATATCCGACTTTGAATGAAAAAAGATCTTCTTGTCTTTAACCACTGATATCTCAGCAACCAGCCGGCGTACAGAAATTAATCGGGCAGATTCGGAAACTAGAATAAATTTCCTACAAGATCCTTTTAAGAGTATTGGGGAAAATTTTTTTTTTCACCCTTAACATTCAACTGAAAAAAGTACAAAAAAGTGACTTTTTTCCTCGATTTGGTAAATCGACTGCAGCTTTGCAAATATTGATGGGAAGGCTAATGTTTTAAGGAAAATGTACAGCTGAATGTACCCCCAATAACCCTGTCAATTTGCAGATCGATCCATTGAACGATTCTTCCGGACCGATTGATTGAAATTTCCAAAAAAATTGAAGAAGCAAGATTTTTGTTTCTAAAGATCGGGCAATTTTCTTAAAAATGGAAAAATTGATTTCTTATCGACTTTTTGTAAAATTTTGTATCAGTTACCGGCTAAATTTAAGAAAAAAAAAACAAAAAAAAAATATGAAATTTTTTTTTTGTATTTTCCAATTTTTTTTTTGCAATTTTTTTTTTCAAATTCTTGATTAAAATTTCCAAAAAATTGAAAGGAACAAGGTTTTTGTTTCGAAACATCGAGTCATCTTCTTAAAAATGGGCAAATTAATTTTTCTTCGACTTGTTGATAAGCAACAATCCAAATTCTCGCAAGAACATTCAAATTCAACCAATAACGGATACAGAATTGTAAAAAAGTCGAAGAAGAGCCGTTCAATGGATCGATCTGCAAATTGACAGGGTTATTGGGGGTACATTCAGCTGTAAATTTTCCTTAAAACATTGGCCTTCCCATCAATATTAGCAAAGCTGCAGTCGATTTACCAAATCAAGGAAAAAAGTTACTTTTTTGTACTTTTTTCAGTTGAATGTTAAGGGTGAAAAAAAAAAAATTCCCAATACTCTTGAAAGGATCTTGTAAGAAATTTATTCTAGTTTCCGAATCTGCCCGATTAATTTCTGTACGCTGACTGGTTGCTGAGATATCAGTGGTTGAAGACAAAAAGATCTTTTTTCATTCAAAGTCGGATATCTCGGCGAGAAATCAACGCAGAGAAAAAACTAAAAAAATAAATTGAAGCTCGATAAACAGGCTACCTGGACCATGTATTGGTGTAGCTGGAAAAAAAAATTCAAGCCCGTGGAACAAAAATAAAGAGGTAAACAAAATTTGAAAATTTTCTTTCGCGCCATTCTACTAGAATGTCGGAGCTTCAAAATGCTTTTTTTATGACCTCGATACGACCATTTCTCACTGAAATACAGCCTGTTGAAAATCACCGAAAAATTTGGAAATTTTTCTTGCTCCTTTAATTTTTGCGAGTAGTGTACTTTATGAAAACAAAATTGACAGACGTAAAACTATGACTTGAAAATATTTATTAAAATATTAATATAATCCATTCTGGCGCCATGTTAGCAACAAACTACCTTTCCGCCTGTTTAAACTAACAATTCAATAAAATAGTCGAGCAGATCTGGGCTGGAACGGACTATATTAAAATGACTTTAAAAAACGCGTTTTTTTACCTGGGCCAGGTGTTCAAACGCACCCGCTTTGGGGTGGCAAAATCACGGGTCCTGCAACACGAGTCCCGCACCTAGCGCCCCCCGATTTTTTAGCCACATAAGACACGCTTGGTGAAATATGTCGCCAGCTCTCCGTCTATAAGTGTCTGAAGTAATGTACGTTCTCGCTCTTTCTTACGGGCATAAATGCCTGGGGTACTGATGCGTTCTCAGTCTTTTAGCTCCGTTTGGATGCTTTGGGGTGATGAATTTTATGTATACGGATCACTTTAGTATTCCGATCTTTTTAGAAATTTTCGAAACTTGACCAGGTTGCAGGATTACTTTGTAGAGACTTTCTATAGATTATCTTAAATTAATAAAACAATTAATAAATACAACTGAAAACAAAAATCAAGTGGGATCGAACCGTGGACCTGGCTACGAAAATCACGCGCGATTAGATCGCTGTGTGCGAGAGGGAAACATGCTGTCTCCCTCCAGGGCGGCCGAGTATCGGTTTACCCATTAGTGCAAATGAGCATGATACCGCGTTAGCCCACGAGTGAGTGAGGTAGCTGCAAGGGCGTGACTTACAAATTTGTTCATGTGTGTGGCACACCGATATATAGCCGCTCAATCTACCGGTAGAAATCGGAATTACATTTTCTGTGCCAAATCCTAACACGGGCCTGGCGCTTCCATCTAATATATGTTCGCTGTTAATGGACATTCATCCGTCCGGACATAATCTTTTTCGAAATCCGGCAACTAGTAATGACAGTAACATTTTGTGCTTCATCGAGGTGCTGAGGGATCGACAACACCTATACTATCATTTTTTTGACAATCACCTCAACTCCCGCATGCGTTACAAAAATCGGGGTGTGTGCAATCACACGCCGCGGAAGTGAATACTTGTATACAATTTGCCGCTGACGCGACAAATTATTATTCTGCCAATAAATCAAGAGAAAGACAGAGACAGAGAGAGAGAGAGTGAACCCAACACCAAAACTAACAAACCCACAAAATTGTTCAAATTATTTTAGTTGGAATTTTGTTCATTGTTATTTTTTTCAATTGTTATTATTCTAATTATTATTATTTTTGGTGGCCTCCGAACGTCTCAAAACGCCTTCCAAGGCCATCGCGCATTGGAAGTCTACTGACATTCTCCGCACGGCTTGGATTTTTTCTCTTTTGTTTTTCGAAATTGTTATTATTTTTTTAGAAATCGGGTTTAATCGTATTTCTTAAAATTGTTATTTCAACTGTTTTTGTTATGATTTTTTAATTGCTATTCTTTTCAATGTTTATTTTTAAATTTGTTATCATTTAAATTGTTAATATTTTCCTCATTATTATTTTGCTTCCTCATAAAGGAAGCTTTGTTTTCGCGAAAAAATTTTTTTTTCGCAATTTTCATGTCAGTATGTTCAAAATGTCCCAAAACGTCGAGAAATCACATTTAGAAAAAATGTCCGGACGTATGTATGTGTGTATGTGTGTGTGTGTGTGTGTGTGTGCGGTTTGTGCTTTTATTAAAATGAATATATCTAGAGAACGGTTTAAGTTATCGAGTTGAAATGTAGTATGCAAGTAGATCATCTATGTCCTTCTACTCAGTGCAAATTTTTTCAAAATTGTAAAATAATTGTCAATTTGGCGAGACTTTGTATTTTCTGTAAATTGTTTGTTCGTCGTCTAACTTTCGTAATTTTGAAGTTATCGCTCTGAAATTTTTTGTGTAGATACACTTTATAATAAGGACGGCTGGGATTGAATTTGAGGAAAATCGCTCAAGAGATTCGGTTTAAAAAAAAATGGTAATTTTTCGCAAAAAATTTCAAAGTTCTCCATCTTTTGTAATTTTGCATCTATGAAGCTGAATTTTTTTATGATGATACATTCAATGACAAGAATAAATAGTACTAAATTTCAGAAAAATCGCTTGAGAGGTTCATTTCAAAAAATATTTGAAATTTTCAAACAAATTTTGTTAACGCTCCTACATTCGCATTTTTGCAAGTATCGGGCTAAAATTTTTTGCACAAATACACTAGATAATAAGAATTGTTAGGGTCAAATTTGGTGAAAAACGCTAGAAAGTTTTGTTCTAAAAAAAATTTAGACATTTCCAGAAAAATGCTTGTGAACACTTTCGTAATTAAGCAGCTGTTTTGCAGTTGGCACCCTGAAACTTTATGTGTAGATACACTTTATAATAAGAACTATTTGAATTGAATTTGGGAAACTTTGCTCAAGAAGTTTGGTTTAAAAAAAATTTCGAAATTTTCAAAAAATTATTATCAGCTTTTCTGCTTTCGTAATTTTGCAAGTATCTAGATGAAACTTCGCACAAATGCATAAGGTGATGAATAAATTGATATTGAATGAGCAGCAAGAGATCTTAGAATATTAAAATTTTATGAAAATGATGAATAAATCGTGCAAATTGGAAATTTGCACATAGCTTCCTCATTTGTTTTCGTCTATCGTCAAGCTTCCTTTATGAGGAAGCCATGAAAATAAACATACATGAAATAAAGGTGGTCAAGAAGGACCTCATAGAGGAGGCCTGACGATAGACGGAAACAAATGAGGAAGCTATGTGCAAATTTCCAATTTGCACGATTTATTCATCATTTTCATAAAATTTAAATATTCTACGATCTCTTGCTGCTCATTCAATATCAATTTATTCATCACCTTATTTTTCATTGTTCTTGTTTTTTATTGTCTACTTACATTGACTGCACGGATTTGAATTTTTGTTGTTAGAAATTGGGATTATCCTACATTAAAAAAACCATCCTGAAAATATCTCGCAAATTCGATAAAGTATTGTTGTCGTTTTATTCGTTCGCTGATTGGCTGCGGCATCAAGCTGAAGTTTGTGTTCGATGAACAACTTCATGCTTACCCTCGTGTGTACGATCTGTCACGTAATAAATATTGACAGTTGCGATACGCGGATATACATAATCCATTTTCTTCTCATTTTCTACTTTAATTCGAAACATATTTAGTATGACTGATACGGTGTTGAAGATGTGAGTGCGGAAAATTGCGATATCAATAATTTCTTTTTATTGTCGATAAAAGTTCATGGTGTTTTATATACATTATGTAGTATCAATTAATCTCCATGTTCATTGGAGCTGATTTGATATTCGGTAAGTAAAATATTCTGTAAGTAAACAACATAAAATTTACTGCGGATAAAAATCTTTACATATTTAAATACTATATATTGTTCAGGATGTGAATGAAGGAAGTTATAGACATACAGTCTAGGGTCGAGGCAAAGGAAGCATAGGCTCGACTTATGCATGAATGTTTTAAGATAAATTAAGCAAAAAAATTGCATTTCCTTTCAATCTGACACCTTCAATTTTTTTCAAAAAAAGATTATAAAATTCTACGTGAAAAAAAAAAATTTCTGAGATTTTACCGAAGAAGGGATTCAAATGACTTCTTATAAAAAAATTTTTTTTTCGTTTTTTTTTCTTAATTTTGATCTTTTTTTCTTTTATGACCACAATAGTTGATTTCAATTATGTTAAAATAAATACTTTAACTTCTCGCACATATTTCCTCAGTAAATTATAATAATCAACATTAAAAATTATACTTTTTACGTAAAAAAAATGAATCAAGTGCAAAACTTGCTTAAATTGTAGTTCATAATGTTAATTATTATAATTCAGAAAAGAAAAATGTGAGAGAAGTTAAATTATTTATTTTAACATCATTAAAATTAACTATTGTGGTCATAGAAGAAAAAAATATCAAAATTATGAAAAAACAAATTTTAATACGAAGTTATTTGAATCCCTTCTTCAGTAAAATCGCAAAAATTTTGTTTTTTATGCAGAATCTTTTAATTTTGTTCGGAATTTTTTTTTAGTGTAATTAGGCTTAAAACAGCTAAAAAAACATTTAAAGAACTAGCTGTTATGTACTCGGCGTTGCCCGGATTGAAATATGTCGCAAACTGGAACTAACAGACAGTTGTTAACATTGTTGCCAGGTCTGAGGAAATGTCCCCAAATTTAAAGAAATTAGTGAGACCGTGAGGAAATTATGAAAAATTTAAGAAATTACATAAAAATCTGACGAAATTTTTTAGATTTGAAGAAATTGCATAAAAATCTGAGGAAATTTTGAAGATTTGGAGAATTACATAAAAATATGTGGAAATTTTGAAGATTTGGAGATTACATAAACATTTGAGGAAATTTTGAAGATTTGAAGAAATTCCATAAAAATCTGCGGAAATTTTGAAGACATGAAGAAATCACATGAAAACCTGAGGAATTTCTGAAGATTCGAAAAAAAAACATAAAAATCTGAGGAAATTCTAAAGATTTGAAGAAAATACATACAAATCTGAAGAATCTTTGAAGATTTAAAGAAATTACATAAAAATCTGGGGAAATTTTGAAGATTTGAAAACATTGCATACAAATCTGAGGAAATTTTGGAGATTTTAAGAAATTACATAAAAATCTAAGGAAATTTTGAAGATTTGAAGAAATTGCATAAAAATCTGTGGAAATTTTGAAAATTTGGGGAATTACATAAAAATCTGCGGAAATTTCGAAGATTTGAAAAAATTACATAAAAATCTGAGGAAATTTTGACGATGTGAAGGAATTGCATAAAAATCTGAGGAAATTTTGAAGATTTGAAGATTACATGAATATCTGAGGAAAATTTGAAGATTTGAAGAAATTCCATAAAAATCTGCGGAAATTTTGAAGGCTTGAAGAAATTACATAAAAAACTGAGGAATTTCTAAAGATTCGAAAACAAAAAAAAAATCTGAGGAAATTTTTAAGATTTGAAGAAAATACATAAAAATCTGAAAAAATTTTGAAGATTTGGAGAAATTACATAAAAATCTGGAAACATTTTGAAGATTTGAAGACATTGCCTACGAATCTGAGGAAATTTTGAAGATTTGAAGAAATTACATGAAAATGTGGGGAAATTTTTAAGATTTGAAGACATTGCATAAAAATCTAAGGAAATTTTGACGATGTGAAGGAATTACATAAAAATCTGAGAAAATTTTGACGATTTGAAGATTACATGAACATCTGAGAAAATTTTGAAGAAATTCTATAAAAATCTGCGGAGATATTGAAGACTTGAAGAAATTACATAAAAATCTGAGGAAATTCTGAAGATTTGAAGAAAATACATCAAAATCTGACGAAATTCGAAAGATTTGAAGAAAATACATAAAAATCTGAAGAAATTTTGAAGATTTGAAGAAATTAGATAAAAATCAGGGGAAATTTTGAAGATTTCGAAGACATTGCATACAAATCCGAGGAAATTTTGAAGATTTGAATAAATTACATAAAAATCTGCGGAAATTTTGAAGACATGAAAAAATTACATAAAAACCTGAGAAATTTCTGAAGATTCGAAAAAAAAACGAAAATCTGAAGAATCTTTGAAGATTTAAAGAAATTACATAAAAATTTGGGGAAATTTTGAAGATTTGAAGATATTGCATACAAATCTGAAAATGTTTTGAAGATTTTAAGAAATTACACAAAAATCTGAGGAAATTTTGAAGATTTGAAGAAATTGCATAAAAATCTGAGGAAATTTTAAAGATTTTGGGAATTACATAAAAATCTGCGGAAATTTCGAAGATTTGAAAAAATTACATAAAAATCTGAGGAAATTTTGACGATGTGAAGGAATTGCATAAAAATCTGAGGAAATTTTGAAGATTTGAAGATTACATGGACATCTGAGAAAAATTTAAAGATTTGAAGAAATTCCATAAAAATCTGCGGAAATTTTGAAGACTTGAAGAAATTACATAAAAATCTGAGGAATTTCTGAAGGTTCGAAAAAAAAACATAAAAATCTGAGGAAATTCTAAAGATTTAAAGAAAATACATAAAAATCTGGGGAAATTTTGAAGATCTGAAGAAAAATCTGAGGAAATTTTGAAAATCTTAAGAAATTACATAAAAATCTGAGAAAATATTGAAGATTTGAAGAAATTACCTATAAATCTGTAGAAATGTCGAAGATTTTTGAAGAAATCACATAAAAATCTGAGCAAATTTTGAAGATTTTTAGAAATTGCATAGAAATCTGAACATGTTTTGAAGATTTGAAGAAATTACATAAAAATCTGAGGAGATTTGGAAGATTTAAATAAATTACATAAAAATCTAAGGAAATTCTGAAGATTTGAAGAAATTACTAAAAAATCTGAGAAAATATTGAAGAATTGAAGAAATTACATAAAAATGTAAGAAAATTCTGAAGATTTGAAGATTATCATTTTCTTACACGTATCTTTCCTTATCTTATAATCACACTTTTTTGGGCGATAAATTTTTGTTCTACTTCTCCTACAAGTCGTACAAGAACATCACCAACGATTCCCGGATTGTAACAAAAAAAAACCTTGAAATATTGTCATCAGTTTATTCTACAACAACTTTTACACTTTAAATGAGAAATAAATTTTCAAAAAGTAATGTTGAAGGAAATTTATATATAAGATCTAATTGTTCTACCTTCGTGAATATTAAACAGTAATTCTTTTAGAATTGGCATCTTTTCATCAACTTGATATTTTATTGTAAGAAAATAGTTTTTTTGACAAAAAATGGGGATGTAGAACGTGGAACTGTTAAGCTTTACGAAACGAAAATTGTTAACTGACTCCTGTCCTCATGAAAAATCACAAATTATAGAATTTTCCAAAAAGATTTTAGTATATTTAGTAATAAGTTATAACATTTTATCGGAAAGTGAATAAAAAAAGTTAAATTTACTGTAAATTTAACTTTAACCTTGAATAACTTCTGAAGCGGTGAGTTTATCGAAAAATCATAGGAAACCTCTTTTGTAGGGCGTTCAATTCCCCACAAGAACATGTATCGCACATTTCGGTACATTGACTTGAAGCCAAGGCGTAAAATTTTAAATGTTCAAAAAAATTTATCCCGTGTTATTTAAATGGACAATAGAAATTCGCGATAAAGGACCTCTAAATATAAAAATTAGGAGCTCTGCTTTTCACAGGAATCTTTTTTCACCTCCCTGAAAGTATTTAATAGCGGATTTCAATAAAAAAAAAGTGTCGCTTTTTTTGAATCAATCTAATGTAGAACTTCATTTGCAGCAAAGGATTTCTAAAAAATCCCAAAATTGATGGAGGTATAACGATTTTTTTCTTATTCTGTCAAGATGGTGTATAATATATGGTTTTTTGACAATACTCAAACTTCGAGGAGATCTGACGTGGTTTTTTTCATCAAGTTTTGATAAATGTCGACAAACTTTTACATTCCTCGCACACGTTATTCTTGATATTTCTGTAAATGTCTGTTCACAAAATATTCAGATCAATAATAATTAGACTACCCATGCGAATATGAAAATTCCTGAGAGGAAATTTAATAAAACTAGCTCACGCGTGCGCTACGCGCGAAGAAAGAGAGGTTGGAGAGGAGTCAAGAATAGCCGCGCGATAGGAAAGTTTAGTGCATTGGACAAAAAGAAAGAAACCTGGAGAAAGCTTCCTCGCTGAAAGGGACATGTACTGACTGGGTTTGGGGATGGGGAATGAGAGAAGCGTGGTTGATTGTTGGGTGTTGTAAGAAGAAGGGAGAGAGGAAGGGGGGATGTAAGACCAATGCGAGCAAAAGAAAGGCTTGGGAAGCGGTGGGATAAAATTTGTGCTTGAATATTTGTCGGTATAAAGTTTGAAGGAAACACAGAAATGTAAAAAAGAAAAACAAGAAAGGGTGTTGGAATATTTAATTATATGTTCATGTTATTAAATTTTTTTTGTAAAAGTCAAAGATATTTGAGAATATGTAAGAGTCAATATGTAAGGGTGTGTGTGGGGAAGACAGGCAAAGGTGTCAAGGAGGGGATGAAAGGAGACTGTTGCGTTAATTATAGCGAGTGTATGGATCAATTTCAAGGGGGGGCTTTTTGTGGATAAGGAAACGCGAAAATGATTGAGCGATGATTGAGGTTTGGAATGGATAAACGGTCATATCTATGAGGAAGGTTGATACTGATGTGTTTGTTAAAATCAGCTTCTCAAAATACGTTGTACGAATAAGATTTTATTATTCGAAGTAAAAGATATATATGTGATAACGATGTGGTATGAGTCATAGACATAAAGTATGGACTACGCGATCCGCACTGGAAGCCATTGCCTAAAGTGTTCGCCAGGGTAGACAAAGAGAGAACGAAACGGTGGCCATAGCTATCGCTTTCTAACTCCCTCATTGGCTACTGTTAGAAAGAGACAAGACTAGGCCCCCGTTAGTCGCTATCTCTTTCTCTCGGGTGACGCTCTATGCGTAGTCCATACTTTATGTCTATAGTATGAGTTAACGTGTGAAGGTGTGAGTGGAGAGAACAGGGAAAAGAGGTTAAAAGGCAAGGAGACGAGAGCTGGGTTAACATTATATGGGGAATCAAGAGAAAACAATAAAAGAGTAGAAGAACGGATAGAAGAAATCCACAAGAGAGCGATAAGAGGGGAAAGAACGAATATGTTGGGAGGGAAACGAACAAAAAGGAATAGGTGCGTTTTTTAGGGAATATGATGCCAAAAAAGAGGAGAGCGAAACTGATGAACGAATGGGCAATGGAATTGAAGGAAAATGAAAAGAATTGTTAAACAGAAGCAATGCAGAGTATAAATAATATGGTCATAAGCAAGAAAATATATGTTGTAAGAAATAAGTTTGTAAAAAACTTTTTTAAAAGTTATGTGCAAATAAAACTTCATTGATCGATTGATCTAAAAGGTTTGTTTTAAGGGCAGGCGAAACACCCTCCCCCCGCCATCCCGCTCTTGTGAGTGCGAGGGAGAGCGCCTATAGGGGTCCTGTGAGAGCGAGAGAGGGGTTCTTTAGCCTGGCCTTCATGGAATTATCTGTAGAGATACTTCAATCAAGCGCGAAATAATTTCTTTTTGTTCTATAAATCTGTTTTTTCCTAAAGTTCGAAATGAGACAACGAAAAATACATCGTTTTCTAGAGGAAGAGGAAAAATTTCATCGTATTCGCTTAACGAGAAATATTGAAAATCAACGACCTTACTGAGCAGCGCAATAAGCAGAAAAGGCGTGTCATTTGCATAATAATACCAAAATGCTTTTCAGATGTATAAATAAAAAAAATGTTGCTCGGTAACGTTTGTATTGTGTTTTTTATCTTTCCTGACACCGCTTTAGGAACAGTGATATAGCTAATGTTGCGTCCATAACTCGCTAGATGGTTTTGACCACTGACAAAATCAAAAGGGTGGTTAACGCGATCTATAGCGAGTTATTACTGAAGCAAAAACCATAAAATCAATGTGGAAATTTCTCTCTATAATATTATATTATGTACTTATATGCATTCATATACACATAGGGGTCAGAATTTATCTCGGCTAATCATTCAGACATATTTTTCGCTCGTTGTATTTTTTTGCACGAGTATCCTGGAAGCTTATCGCGCGCGTAGCGCGCGCGTGAGCTAGTTTTGGTAAAAATTATGTTTTTTTTTGTACTTTTTGTAATTTTCAAATTGTTTTTATAATTTTTATTAAATTGTTATTATTTTGATTCTTGATATTTTCATTATTTTTATTTTATTTTTTGTTTATTTTCCGAAGACTTTCGCAGAGCCTCGGAAGGCCTCCGGATGCTTTCAATAAAGTCTAATTACATTCGTTTGCGAGGCTTGGATTTTTATCTTTTTCTTTCATTTTTCGAAATTGTGATTATTTTTATAGACATTTTTTTGTTGCGTTTTTTGATAGTTTTTATTATTTTTTTGCACTGTTATTATTTTAATTGGTAATATTTTCATTATTATTATTTTTGCTGTAGTTTTTCTCCAAAGGTTTTCGCAGAGTCTATAACAACTAGTAAAATGTTAACACTAGATGCACGGTATATATATTTATATATTTACTGTGAAGATGCAGACGCAGTATGATCTCACACATAGCTGTGGATTCACACATACGATGGATGGAACCTCGCATACGCGTTGCTACGATACATACTACTACATACGATACATACTAAAGACGTGGGCATACTGTTGATGGCCTATGGTTCTCTCTCTTACGCGCAATGACGCGCATGCCCCCTGCTGTCCTATATAAACGTAATAAACACGTACAGTGGACGCTCCCACAACTTAACACTTCGGGACCGGAAACGCTCCCATAACTTAACGTTCCCCTCATTCTCCCACTCTCGTGTTTCAACGCGTGCGTACTGCCTTTTTTTATTGAAGCATGCGTAGAGCAAGCGCGCGAAATTCAACCTAAAATTCGTACCTACGCGTTAGAGACATACATTTCAAAATCTGACAGCGATATATTTTGCAAATTTTTTGACGATTGATAAGAATTTAATGTTAATAACTCTAGATGAAAAGAATTAAACAAAAAATACATTTATCCGATTATTGGATGGCGCGAGATACATTTTCTAGAAAATGTTATACAAAGTTGCATTTATATACATGATACATGCATATACATACGAATATTCTACAGAAATTTCGTTCTTTCTGGCAAATAAAAATTCTTGTTTTTTCGAGAGAACGACTATTCTCGAACACGTAGTCCTATAAAGAGGCATGCGTGTCTTGTCCCATCAATCAGTCATTTTTACCAAAATCGTTATCTTGTATTATTTATCCACCTCACGCACATTAATTACGCTTAAACTAATAGTAACGCTTAATAAATCGTACGTAATTGAAGAAAAAAATGTGACAGTTGAGGTTATGTTGCTCTGTGTCAAATTCCCACAGCTCGGCAGCTGAGTTTGGAGTGGGGAGAAAGCGCGATAGGGGCCGTTAAGTTATGGGAGCGTGTTGCCATGGTAACTCGTTAAGTTAAGGTGCTATTTCATGGGCAGTGAGCAGTAGCAGCAGTTTCGGAACTTACTAGGAAATTACTAGAAAGTTTAGTGACTTTACGCAGCAGCAGTGCTGCTCATGAAATAGGCCGTAACTGCAGTAGCGTCGCGTCATCTAGTAATTATGCGAACTTCGTACTTAACCTCATTTTAACGCCAAGTATTCAAAAAAATCGGAGTATTTCCGACGAAAAGCGAAATGTCGTACGAACACAAATTATATCTGTGGCGAACCGAATGTGCACAGAAAATTAATGAATACAATGCAAAAGTGCACGAAAAACAAACTGCAATAGCAGTAGCCGCCGCCGCTGTGATATATTGTACAAGTGAAGTGTTGAAAAAAACCTATCCACCAAAAATATTTCTTTCTCTCCCTAAATTAAAAATTATCGTTTGAATAAACGATATATATGATTTATAAATATTATCCAATTCTATTTACTACATTACCTCAGTCCAGCTCATGTTTGAATTTCGCGGTGTTTTTATATACCTCGTGCGTTTTGCTCAGTTTTGCTAGCTTTGCTGCTCTGCTGTTCGGACAAACGAACAGTAGCAGCAAAAACTTGCAACGGAAGTTGCTAGTAACTTTGAGTGAATTCACTAAACTGCTGCTACTGCTCACTGCCCATGAAATAGCACCTTTATGGGAGCCGTTAAGTTATGAGGGGTTAAGTTGTGGGAGCGCCCCCAGGCGGGCCTATCGCTCTCTCTCGCTCATACATCACTCTTTCTCTCTCTGATTGTATTCCTTCATTCTCTTGTCCGGTTGAAGGCGTTTAACGCAGCCGTTTAACGCAGACGTTTAACACAGCCTGCGTAGCGTCGCATAAGAAGTATTCACTTTAAAAATAATAAATATGTCGGCTCAGGTATGCGTGATTATGCCAGTTTTCAATAATAGAGAACTTGCATGTTTTTTTTAAATTTTTTTATTCGAAAGTAGGATAAAAAATAATGTATTTCCCAAGACAGTTTTTTTTTTAAAGGAATATTGACGCTGCAAAAAAATATTCTTTGACTCTAATTTTTCTCGAAAAATTTGAATTGGCAACCATATTGTTGTACCCAACTATCAGCGCCGCCAGTGTCGTGTCTGGGAACCACGTCTCATTGTAAACAGTTTCTGCTCTCGGTGACGCAAAAATCTAACCTATAACTTACGTATAACCTACAGTATAATATTCTTCAATATTATTATTTACGTCAAAAGTATCACAGAAAAAATATAAATTGACAAAGCAATTATGGATTCATTCACCCCGCAACCAAACTTGGATTGGTCCATGTCTTGTTTTGTAACATCGTGCAAAAACACAACAAGTACTACACCAGAAAAGATATTTGTCCATGTGCCAAATAATCCAGTGAAAAGAAAGGTTTGGTGCGCGGCTGTTGGTTTTGAGAAAAATAAAAAAATAAAAATAAATAGTTATTGTTGCGAAGATCATCTTGAGGTAAGTCCTTTCTTATACATTTAAAGAGAAAATAATATCAGAGCAGCGTTGCAAAAATATTATTCTTTACAGCTCGAAACTGATTTGAAAAACTACGATGAATATAAACGGTTTTGAGCTGTAAAGAATAATATTTTTGCAACGCTGCTCTGATATTATTTTCTCTTTAAATGTATAAGAAAGGACTTACCTTAAGATGATCTTTGCAACAATAACTATTTTTTTTTTATTTTTCTCAAAACCAACAGCCGCGCACCAAACCTTTCTTTTCACTGGATTATTTGGCACATGGACAAATATCTTTTCTAGTGTAGTACTTGTTGTGTTTTTGCACGATGGTACAAAACAAGACATGAACCAATCCAAGTTTGGTTGCGGGGTGAATGAATCCATAATTGCTTTGTCAATTTATATTTTTTCTGTGATACTTTTGACGTAAATAATAATATTGAAGAATATTATACTGTAGGTTATACGTAAGTTATAGGTTAGATTTTTGCGTCACCGAGAGCAGAAACTGTTTACAATGAGACGTGGTTCCCGGACACAACACTGGCGGCGCTGATAGTTGGGTACAATAATATGGTTGCCAATTCAAATTTTTCGAGAAAAATTAGAGTCAAAGAATATTTTTTTGCAGCGTCAATATTCCTTTAAAAAAAAAACTGTCTTGGGAAATACATTATTTTTTATCCTACTTTCGAGTCCCATAGATTAAAATACAGATTTCAGATGCATGCAAGTTCTCTATTATTCTACAATTGCAGTCACCTGATTTCTATGAGACGGCAACCATTGGCGGCAGAGAGGAAGCAGGAGCTTTTCAGACGAACAATGTAAAATTCGTTCATATTTCAGATCAGCCACTTCGATAATAATTTGCGGTCTAACTTGTTCGCAATTCTATTAAGTAATTTTTATGCAGAATATATAAGAACAATTTGAAACGCATATATTTTTTGCCCGAAAATCTATTTTAATAATATATTTTCGACATATATTTTAAGTACATAAATTTTCATGAAGACTTCAAGTTTGCCAAATGTATCAAATATCTTCAAGAAAGTACGCACCTGAGGTCTCTTTTCCAAATGATCAAGGGCAAAACCTCGACGCAGAAGTCCCTTCATGTTCCTGCTATCTATACTTATGACTGAATCGCAATCATCGACAGCCTCTTCATAACGTTGTAATTTGATATAAGTTATAGCACGATTGTTATGTGCGTTTATCGTCGGGGCTATGGCAATGCTTGAATTGTAATATTGTAGAGCCTCCTCATAATCATCCGCTTTGAATGCCTCGTTTCCTTTTTCCCGTTCTTTTTCCGCCATCACGTTCAATTCCGTTCCAGTAAATGTAACTACAGAAAATTTCAAATGGACTGTAGTTTTTATATTTCTGCGAAAACTTTCCGATAGAAATTGAGATCGATTTATATGAGAAAATTATCCCAGAACTAACGTTTTTTAACTTTATCTACCCTCGATGTCTGTTTCATCTTTTGTTCCTTATCCCGAAGTTTTTTCTGCTCCTTTTTTACTTTGGCTTGCTCTTGCTCATGTTCAAGATCGATTCGATTCAATTCTGTATCAGCATCGTATTTATCCCAGCCCTCATAATCGCAAGCACTTATCGGCTTTCTTGAGTCTCGATTCCGCGGCGATTGTGTTTGTTTCTGATGCAAAAAAAAGGAAAAAAATCGCTATCGGCAATGGTCGAATGAACAATATGATATAACAGGGTGACCACTAAATCAAACGAAAAAAATTTCCTGACATTTGCATGACATTTTCGAAAATTTCCCTGACGGGTTTCTGAAAAAAAAGTTGCAGAGTAGGAACATTGCATTTTCCATGAAAAAAAAAAACAAAAAAATGTTCACTTTTATTTTTTTTTTTAGCGGTGGGCAGAAAGAAAAATTCGCCCATACACTTTTTTTTCTCTATTTGATATTTCGTATTTTCCCTGACTAATATTTAATTTCCTTGACATATCCCTGATACTCAAAAAATTCCCTGACATTTCCAGGTTTTCTCTGACAGAGGCCACCCTGCATAAAACTCGATATATTGATATTGTGGGTTGAACAAATATTGATTGAATTTTTTTTCTTTTAGTAATTAAAAATGTTTATAAATTATAAACACGACGGAAAATTTGCAAAAGACCAGGTCTAGAAAAACAATAGTTGGCAATATAAGTAAGTAAGTCATAAGTAAGTTGGCAATATAAGTAAGTAAGTCAATCCTACTTTGGGATCGCTGAAAGTCGTTTTTCTTATTTTAGGGTGTGGAATAGGCTCGTTTATCTGCATAGCTCTTCCCTCGTCCAAATCTTTCTCTCGCAATTTCATCTCACTCATCCATTTGTTTATATCGTTCTCTAGTTTAATTCGTTTTTCAGGTGCCAACATATCCTTTTTGAGGACTGGCTCTGCAATCCTGAGCACGGCACTGTTCGGCTCGACTTCTGCCAAACGTCCCTCGGCGTGTTCCGTCAAATCCGGATAACATCCTTCCTCACCTGAGCTGTTGAGATAAAACATAAGAGGAAGAAATATTTTCCTAAAAAACTAACGAATTGATCTCATAAAAACCAATCGAATAATTAATTAGTCATGAAATAGCGATATAATATCACTTATGTTAATGGAGTGAAATGCATATATGTAGCTATGAGAAGCGAACGATAATTGAATTTCCTTTTCTGAGTGGTATCAAGAGTGCATTGAAAAGTAGAAAAAAAAAAATTCTGAAATAAAAATAAAATTAGTATATTCGACCTAATGTGTACTCACCGAAGTATGAGAACTATGCGCTCTAACTTTTTGACGTTATTGCATTGAGATATATATTCATAACATAAATCTTCTACCGGTATATTATATCTCTCGAGCAACGATTTTTTTTCCATAGGCTTATTATCAACCTGACCTAGTTCTTCTCTAATCATGACAAAAACTTTTCTTTTCCGTATATCAATTGAGTTTAGATACTTTCATTAATACAAGCGAAATACTGCAAGGTCAATATTTTGATTACATACGTTACCATGGCCACCCACGGTCGTACAGCACGTCGTACCACGGTCGTACATACAGTGGACGCTCCAGGGTTGCCAGATGCCCTCAGAGCGTAGTCGCCGTATTTCCCCCGCCAAGTAGCCCAAAGTCGCCGCCGGAGCGAGTCGCCCAAAATCGCCGCCAGAGTGCGTCTTGAGGGGAGCCCCCCTCCGCCCCGATTTTTTAGTGCAAGAGAGACAGAACTAAAATTTCAACGACATTTTTCTCAAGAACGACACAACCAAACAAAGGCGGCTCCACAGCTTGTTTTTTATTTTATGAAGTCACCATCAAGAAAAATGTGTCCAAAATATTTTGAGGTTAGGTTGAAATTTTGAGATTACATGCACACCTCAAGACATTCAACACATTTTTATTGGAAAGGACCAAACACAATCTCATCATATTTAAACAGTCATTGTAGATTAATGGCTCCATTTTATTTCGCTCAAATAATGTCAAAGTAGTGAAGCGATTTGTGAGAAAAAATCTGCAATGGGAATCCGACTAACACTCCCACCTCAAAACTTTCAACACATTTTTCTCAAAAACGACTCAATGGAATAAAAAAAAACGGTGGGGCCGTATCCGTGCTAGTATTCTACAATGACAGGCTTAATTTGATAATATTGTGCTCCGCCAATGCCAAAAATAATGTGTTGAATGTCTTGAGGTGTGAATTTTTGTATTCGAAATCGACATAACCACAAATCTCTTTTAACACATTTGCCTCGAAGATGACTCGATGGCGATGGGATGAAAAATAAAGTGTGGCCGTTGCGAAATTAATGTGTGCAAGTGATCCAACTATTCTTTTTTTACTTCTTACAGTCGTTGTCGTGAAAAATGTGTTGGAAATCTTAGCTCTGTGTCGTAGATGGAAAGCACCCTCTATCTCTTTTGCCCTCACACACATTCGCGAAAAGACCGGGAAGGGGTTTTTTTTTAATCTCAGTCTTTTGCTTAAAGCGTAGTTGTCATCCCAGCTACCCCAAGCGCAAAGCGCCAGCCGACAAAAAAAATCCGCGGTCATATTTGAAAAATAATTTCGTTCGAACTTCCAAATGATCGGTCGGACGATAATAAATTGGAAGCATTTCCACAGACGGAGTCTCAAAAACTTGAGTAGCCCAAAATCGCCAACATAAAATTTGAGGTAGCCCATTTGGGCGACAGGCTACTTCCCTCAAATTTGTGTCGCCGTTTTGCCGCCCGAGGTAGCCCAAATGGCGACAAATCGCCCAATCTGGCAACCCTGGGACGCTCCCACAACTTAACCCCCCATAACTTAACGGCTCCCATAACTTAACGCGTTACCATGGCAACACGCTCCCATAACTTAACAACCCCTATCGCGCTTTCTTCCCACTCCAAACTCAGCTGCCGAGCTGCGGAAATTTGACACAGGCTTAACGTACGAGCCTGGTTTATCCAGCGGCCGTAACTTAACTTAGCCGTAACTCAAGAAAGTTGAAAGTATATATTGCCCTTGTAGCGTTTATGCACGGTGACGGTTACGGCTAATTGCTGCATGAACGCCACAAGGGCAATATATACTTTCAATTTCTTAAGGGCAGGCTAACGACCCTCTCTCTCGCTCTCATACGACCCCTATTATCCTTTCTCTCTCGCACTCTCATGAAAAATGTCGGTATTTAGCCTCCTTTTAAGAGGCTAAATACCGACATTTTTCATGCGAGTGCGAGAAAGAAAGGATGATAGGGGTCGTATGAGAGCGAGAGAGAGGGTCTTTAGCCTGCTCTTAAGGGCAGGCTAAACACCTCCCCCCCACCTTTGCGCTCTTGTGAGTGCGAGAGAGAGCGCCTATAGGGGTCGTGTGAGAGCGAGAGAGAGGGTCTTTAGCCTGCCCTTAAGGGCAGGCTAAAGACCCTCCCCCCCGCCTTTCCGCTCTTGCGAGTGCGAGAGAGAGCGCCTATAGGGGTCGTGTGAGAGGGAGAGAGAGGGTCTTTAGCCTAGTGCAGGGGGGTGACATCAGACCGCTGGAATAGGCACATAAATCCCAGTACTTTTTTAACACCAAATTTCGTCCCTCGTGGCGCTAGTAGGCACCCGCTGCAGCTGTCAGTGGCAGAGTAGGGGGTCAGTGCCTCTCCTCGTTCTCCTCCGCGCGCTCGAAATGCATTGAAAGGATTGAAAGCAATTGAAAGCATTCGAATATTATATATAACCTATATAACCTATGAGGTCAACGAAAAAAAATAAAAATATGCAGAGAAATATTTGTTTTTATCGTTTTTATTCAAGTTTTACAAAATTTAGAGACTTTTTTTTTCCTGATTTTCTTTTTTTTTCGGCATTTATATGTGCACAATATCGTTGCATACGCAGTGTCAAAAAACATTGGAGGATTTCACAAAAAATATCGTGAGCATGAGTTTCACAAGGAAATGACAATCCTTTATAATCGTAGACGTCTTCCAAAACGTTCTCGTAACCTCCGTAACCTCAAAGCTGCCAATTGTCAACAAACGCTCCCCTCCTAGAGCTCCGTGGGCTCCCGGATCTCCCTCTCTGTGCTCCCGCGTGACAACTAGCGCCACGTAGAGGAACGAGAGGAACTAAGAACCCATTGCCAAAAGTGGACCACTTTTGCAGTACAGGGATAGATAGCGATGTCACCCCCCTGGCCTAGGGCAGGCTAAACACCCTCCCCCCCGCCTTTCCGCTCTTGCGAGTGCGAGAGAGAGCGCCTATAGGGATCGTGTGAGAGCGAGAGAGAGGGTGTTTAGCCTGCCCTTAAAGGCACCGTTCACCCAACTATGGCATTGTTGTCCTTGTCACGCACGTAGGAATCTCTCTCTGTTTCTTTTTCCTAACTCGACACTATGGGAACAGATAGGGAATACGCAGTCCAGGAGTATATAAGGCTTAGACCATGTACTACATATGGACCACGGTCGTACATACAGGTCTGGAAACTCGGCCAAATTTCGAGGGTGGGGGTACCTTGCTTATCGAAGCACGAGAATAGTTCGTAATTTCGTCACTACTCCTCTCTGCGCGTTCAGTGTATTCTCAAGCTTAACCTCAAAATCCCCGTGTCAGATATTATGCTCTCATACGTTGTGTTTTGCTGCAGTTGTGATTCAAATTATATTTACTAAAAAGAAAAGATTTTTTAAAATTTGGCAAAAATGCCAAGGCGGTGCGCTGTTTCCTTCAGTGTGTTCCTTTTTAAGCTGCAAGTACTGCAATATGGCGGCTACAAAGCGTACTGCAAGTGTTGTTCCGATATTACTTTTACCTCATCTACCGTACAATGGCACTGCTATAACGGAACGAGCTTCAGTGCACTTCAGTGCGCGTCCTGACACGAGCGCACAGCGCATGTCCGCTACGAATTCAACGTTACCATTGGACAAAATGAATTTCGCGCGCTACTCATCGGCCGCCATGTTGTTACTGCGAGTTGCCCTACCTCGCGAGCCGCAGTGATCACAGCGGGAAGTGACGACAAAAACTGTGACGTCATATGATCCCAAGTGCGACCCCAAAGCGTACTGCGGCGTATATCGGAACGCGTTTGCAGCACTGCAAGTACTTGCAGCTTAAAAAGGAACACACTGCTTATTGCAATACCGGCCGCAAAGCCGATAAATGCGAAGGTATCGGTTTTCCGGGTGCCAAATGATAATGTTTTGCGCTCGATATTCGACATGTTGTTAAATTAACTGGAAATCTCTCATTTTCAGACCCGCTTGGAGTCAGAGGTTTTTGAAAATGAGCATATGCGTTTTAGTGCGTGCCCTACCAGGACGAACGACAGTAACCGACAGTCGTTTGTCTTAAATTCCGACAGTTCCCGGCGGTCCAACCGTCGGAATTCATCACTCAACCGTCGGAATTTAAGACAAACGACGTTGGTTACTGTCGTTCGTCCTGGTAGGGTGTTATAATAGCCTACAATAATATTAAAAACAAGTGATTGAAAAGCTAGGCTATAGCCGTGGTAATAGCGCTGTCTCTATCTCACTTTCCCCACCCATCGTCATCCGTGCTTGCGCCAGAGAGAGTTTAGATGACAGCGATCACAGTGACAAATATATGAACTACACATCTGGCATCAATAAGCAAGGTACCCCCACCACGGGAGTTTCTAGACCTGTATGTACGACCGTGACATGGACTCAATGGACTGAGCATAGTCGTATACTTTCTGTAGAAAAAAGTGAAGCCGAGAAGGGCACTGCATTCTTTGGACAAGTAAGGCTATAAGCCGATAGGGACGTATAAATATTCTTATGTGCCCTATGCAATTCAGGGACGTACATTTTTTTTTCTTCTTAAAATTTATATTTTAAACACAAATTCCGTGAATTTGAATGAAAAATGTTTTAATTATTAATTTTGAAACATCAGGCTACAAGGATATAGGGACGTATGCATATTCTTAGGTTATCAACACTTGCGCGTCCTTTTATTTTTAAGGTTATATAAGCAAGTCAACTGCTTGAAGTCGATCAAGATCTAGTCAATCTGAGTCGATCTAGTCTCTTGAAGCAGCTGTTTTGGCTTATAGGCTTCATTTGTCCAACATGGCGACACCCTTCTCAGCTTCACCCCCACTCCTGCTATACCCAGTCCATGTAGTACATGGTCTGGTATAAGGTCTATGGATCTACTCTCTCGCGACAGCAGCGCTAACTGTATTGATCCACGGTAACTGACATAAGAGCTTCAAAAAAAGGCGAGAGTGTACACCCACTGATTACGGCAACAAAATTAGCACGGTTTTTCTTGATCACAGTGTCGACACTTTCCCCATTTACGCTGAGCCCAGATCACGGCCGTACATACAGGTCCGGAAACTCTATTGTTTTTTCGGTGGTGGGGGTGACCCGCTTAAGCCTGGTTTATGCAGCGGCTGTAACCATGCCGTAACGTAACTTAGCCGTAATTTAAGAAAGTTGAAAGTATATATTGCCCTTGTAGCGTTTCTGCACGGTTACGGTTACGGCTAATTGCTGCATAACCCTAGCGGATTCGGTGACGATGTTTTCACCCTGAAAAACCACTGAATCACGGTGATTTTTTACGGTGACAAAGTGCCCACAAAATCACCGAGATCTTGGTGATTTTAAGGTGATCCCAACGTGATTCCACGGTGATTGTCACGGTGATTTTGTGACGGTGACAATCACCGTGAGAATCACCGTGGAATCACCTTAAAATCACCAAGATCTCGGTGATTTTGTGGGCACTTTGTCACCGTAAAAAATCACCGTGATTCAGTGGTGACTTCATCCACTAGGGAAACGCTACAAGGGCAATACATACTTTCAACTTCTTAACTTAGCCGTAACTTAAGGAAGTTGAAAGTATATATTGCCCTCGTAGCGTTTATGCACGGTTACGGCTAATTGCTGCATAAACGCCACAAGGGCAATATATACTTTCAACTTCTTAAGTTATGGCTAAGTTAAGTCACGGCCGCTGGATAAACCAGGCTTAAACCAGGCTTTAGTGTGACTGTTTCGCAAGTTCGCCATCTGACCGTGCGTGGTGCTGCGCTGCAAGGATTTTTCAAATAAGCTAACAATTCTGCATAAACGCCACAAGGACCATATATACTTTCAATTTGTTATAGCGTTTTCAACTGGGACCACGAGTGTACACTCGGGCACACTCGGGTACACCCGATTGGATCACACTCGTTTTCGACTAACTACCGTGCTGAGAAGCAGTGTGCAGGGAGTGTGAAGAAACGCCGTAGCGTGCAGCTATATGCTTGATCATTATAATCATTTGAATTTATCGGCCATTTTCACCAGGCTTACCGATTATCGTGGATTATGGTAAACAACGTGCTGAGCAAAAAATGTATTAAAAATATAAAACGATTCTCAGAAATTGCGGAAATCATGTTTATTCGACAGAATTACTTCTATCATTGTCAAATACATCGCCATGGATTATTCATCGATAACATTCAAAAAATTCTTTATGTTGGGTACGGTTGTCTCCTTGTTGATAACGCATAAAGTGTTAAGGATATATGCCCAGTCAATTCCGCAACACATCTATTCGTTTTTCCAAACCGATAATTATATCAAATATCAATCATAAATATATTTTATTTTAATTATAACTAATTATACATAACAAAACAGGTCGATAAAAGTTACGGTTTTCAACGTCAATAATAACCCAGATAGACAAACGTGCTGTAGAAAATCGCTTGACGGCCTAGTGACGCAAATTTTGCGACAAGATACAGCATAGCGTGTCGTCAGTAAGCAGTGTTCTACTTCCGAATTGAGCAGCATATTGACGCCATGCGCTGTGACATTTGCATCATTACTCTGTTAAGGTCTAACGTTAGAATGCAGAAAAATAACAGCACGGCGTGCCGCGAAATTGCAGCTTAATCGCAGCACCACTTGCAGCGAATTCGAAGCTTAATCGCAGCACGGCGTGCCGTGAATTTGCAGCTTAATCGCAGCACCGCGTGCAGCGAATTCGCAGCGTAATCACAGCACGGTGTGCCGTGAATTTGCAGCTTAATCGCAGCACCGCGTGCGGCGAATTCGCAGCGTAATCACAGCACGGCGTGCCGTGAATTTGCAGCCTAATCGCAGCACCGCGTGCGGCGAATTCGCAGCGTAATCGCAGCACGGCGTGCCGTGAATTTGCAGCTTAATTGCAGCACGGCGTGCGACGAATTTGCAGCTCAATCGCAGCACGGCGTGCCGCGAATTCGCAGCTTAATTGCAGCACGGCGTGCCGCGAAATCACACCTTAATTGCAGCATGGCATGCTGCTAATTCGCAGGTTAATCGCAGCACGACTTGCCGCAAATTTTCAGCTTAAAAGCAGCACGGCCTGTCGAAAATTTGCAACAAGCTTGCAGCACTATGTGACGCGAAAGAGAGGATGTCTCGAATTCGATCATTCGACTTTTATCACTTTCATCTTTCATCGTTTTTGTATTTTATGCTGAGTACGTTCGGAATTTTTTTGTAGTTAATTGGTAGTGACCAGCAGTTTAGTATCTTACTAGTGAGTTACTAGTAAGTCACCAACGAGTTATAATAATAATGATTAAAACTGCTCTAATGAATGCATACGAATTAAGTAAAATATCCATTACACGGGTAACAAGTCATTAAATCACAATTAAATGACTCATTATTATATAAAGTTTAAAAAGTTGGAAAATTAACGTGTTTTTTAAATGAAAAAAATATAAGGCTTTTTATTTTTTTAATAACATATACCTACTAAAAAATGTTTCTAAAAATGTTTTCACAGCATCACAGCTTTAATGATTGAGGTTATGTGTTTGCCGTTCGCGCACGCAACAGCACGCACCTATTGTGTCTTGGTTGCAATGCTGTGCTATTTCTTATTTCTTATTGCTATTTCTTATTCTTTTCATTGTGTCCGGTCCTTAAGAGGAGGCTAAAGGCGACATTCGGACCTCTCTCTTGCTCTCACGACCCCTATGATGCTTTCTCTCTCTCTCACACACGAAAAATGTCGGTATTTAGCCTCCTCTTAAGCTGCAATAGAAACTGAGGGTGCCTTCCAATTAGAACACAGCCAGGCACGGTCCGACACATGTAGAATTCCGCTATATTCAATTGCTCTGATTGGTTGTTGAGATAAGAAATGTACTAGATGTTTTGCATCATGCCGTAGCTGGAAAGGACCCAATCAAACTCTAATTCGAACCACGGGAGACACAATGCAAAAAATAAAAAATTAGGACTATTATATATACTTATTAGTATTATATTTATATAAACCGGGTTATACCGCGTATAAGCGTGCAATTTTTTGTAGAGAAATGAAAATCTGGGAATAAAAAGTTTTTATGAAAAGTGTTCCACGTTTTATTTTTAGTAATTAGTATGAGGATATGTTACATCAACTTGCGCACTTGACAATGAAAGGACCGGTGTAAAAAAAAATATATCCCACAAAATTTTCTTTCATGTTTGAATAATGCCCGCTCAAATGCTGACTGACATGATAATATATAAATAATTTTGAATTTATTTGCTTGGCTATATTTATAACGTACTTTTTTGCATTTTGAATTTTTTGCATTTGTCCTTGACTCGGGTATTATCGAGGATATTTAATTTGCTACTTTGAATACTAGGTGCACAACACTTTATAGGGCATAAAAATGAATTAAAAAAAAAAAGTTTTTTTTCATTTCATGTGACTGAGTTCCCTACATTTTTCAATACGATCTCAGTCGCAGATCATTTATTACGTGTAATACCTGAACTTGACAGCACAAGCTGATGCTAGATGATGGCACAGCGTGCTGCAAAAATGCACCACGGTATGCTGAAAAAATGCTACAAATACGCGGCAGGGTGTGCTGTAAATGTGTTGTAAAATCGCTGCAAATGTGCAGCACGCCGTGCTGTAAAAACGCTGCAAATATGCAGCACGACGTGCTGTAAAAACGCTGCGAATATGCAGCACGGCGTGCTGCAAAAACGCTGCGAACATGCAACACGCCGTGCTGTAAAATCGCTGAGAATATGCAGCCCGGCGTGCTGTAAAAACGCTGCGGATATGCAGCACGGCGTGCTGGAAAAACGCTGCGAATTTGCAGCACGGTGTGCTGTAAAAACGCTATGAATATGCAGCACGACGTGCTGCAAAAACGCTGCGAATATAGAGCACGGCGTGCTGCATAAACGCTGCGAATATGCAGCATGGCGTGCTGTCAAAACGCTGTGAATATGCAGCACGACGTGCTGTAAAAACGCTGCGAATATGCAGCACGTCGTGCTGCAAAAACGCTGCGAATATGCTGCAGGCCGTGCTGCATATAAGCTGCAACTATGCAGCAGAGCGTAACGCAAATATGCTGCAACTTTAACGACAACTTGACGATACAGCATATCGTAAATAAGACGTCAGTGCGCAGTTGAAGCGTAGCTCAGTTTTGGCGCAAATATTGTGATATTATTATATATTATCGTGTCGTTAGAAAAGAGCTTGATGCGGAAGTAGAAAGCTGCTTACTGACGCCACGGCTTGCTCTCTCGTGCCGTCCTGTTGCCGACAATGTGACGCCAAATGTCTATCTGGGAATTAGTCCTTCATTCCATGTATGTTGTACTTGAGGTAATGGCCGTTCCATCAACCAATCAGAAAATTCCGTTTATGAAAATTTGGCAACAGCGCCGCTCTACTACTCTCACGATCTTACATTCCTGACTATACTCTTATACTCATAGAGGTAGTATACATAGAGGAGGTGAGACAGCCAGAACATCGAAGCCTCGGTGAAAAGAGAAAGAGATATTTCAAGAGTCTCCGCTTCCTTGTCTGATCACGCATGCGCAGTAAACGATTGGCCTCCGGTACTATACTGACGTCAGCATGTTGCCATTGCGTATGCGGCAAGACAAGGACAGTGGGACTCTACGGAGCTTTCTGTCTCTGTTGTCTCTGTTTACCGGGGGCTTCATTTCCACCTACAGGCAGTCCTATGGCTCACCTCCTCTATGTCTATTATCTCTATGACTCTACTACTACTGCTCACTCTGTTTACCTACTACCCAACGTTGCCACATCCCCATAGTACGTACATTTAAAAATGGCGACTGCAGTAGCAGTTTTTTTGCACATCCGGTGAACGATTACATTTTATTGAGATTACTCAACGAAGACCCGGGTAACACCGGGTTTTTTTTTTCTTTCAGTAGTAAAAAATCCCAAGTTTTGAATGATAAGTTTTTAAATTTTTTCTACCATTTAAATCATACTTTATTTTCTCATTTTCTTGTAGATTATGCTACTTCCGGTACAAATAACACGCGTTTTAATGAGACAGAAAACATTAATTTTTGTAAAAAATATACGGTAAACAATTTTTATTATTTTTTTATCGACGTGGCGTCGTTCACTCTAAAACATAGTTAAAATTCAACAGAGAATTCCACACTGCGTATTTTGGGCATACATCCTTAATATCTTCACGATCATCATCATATCCACCATCACTAGACAATTATAATAAACAAATTTCTATAATCTTAATTATCTCTTCTGGCCTTGCTATTTTCTAAAAAAAAAGGAGGATTTAGTTTTATTTTGTCGAGATAGCTACAAATAATAAGAGGCTTAAAATTTGTAATTGTGATTAAAAAATCTACTACAATTCTTGAGTAAACTTGACGGCTGAATTGATGGGCACTGGGAAACTTGAGCCTTGAGAAAATTTGAATAAAAATATTTCTAGGTTATGTAAGCATTTATTTAGCAGAAGTATTGTGAATGTATTTTCTGCCGTGGTATGGTTATTCACATGAAATTGTTGACTGGATTGAGTAACTATTTGTTTCCATTATTCATCTGTGAATCTTTTCAATCGAACCGTTATATTCCCTACCAGGACGAATGACAGTAACCGACAGTCGTTTGTCTTGTGAAACGACGGTACCCGACGGTCCAACCGTCGGAGTTCATCATTTTACTGTCGGAATGAAAACGACGTTGGTTACTGTCGTTCGTCCTGGTAGGGTTGTTCGTTATGAAAAAATATTTAGACCGATGTTGAAGATGTTTATGTCTATTTACATCTGCTTCTGCACTACATTGACACGAGGTCGGAAAAAAGTGTACACTTAATGTGATATTGTTACATTTATGCTATCAGCAAAACATGGTGCTTCAAGAGTGTAACGAGAATCATAGAACGAGTGAAACACAGTGCACAACGTCAGTGTGCCCCAAGTGTGCACCGAGTGTGCACGAAACTAGCCAGTTGAAAACGCTATTAAAGTTACATTATAGCCGCTGCATAAACCGAGCATTACTCTCGTTGTTAACATGTAAATTTCTTAGGTAGGAATTATTTATTCGTTTTTTTGAAAAATCTCTAACGTGCAGCGCTGCAGGTGGGAATAATGTCAACTACAAGATGGTCACACTAAGTGGGTCACCCCCCACCACTAGAGTTTCCAGATCTGTATGTACGACACTACGACCGTGGCCCAGATTTCGCAATCTTCAGGTGTTTACCATTGGTCCCATCTTATAGTCGGTTGATTTCAAAGAAAGGGTTTTTTTCCAAGGTAAACGTTCGACAATGGCACTAGTTATCAGTAATTCATGATTTGCTAAAATGTATCAGAAACTATATGACAGACGCGAACGAATCACGTTTGTTAACATTAATTAGTATTTCACCGTCAATATCAATGATTTCGATCATCAAGTATTAAACGATTTAAAGTCGAATTGATTGAATCACTCAACCAATATTCGGAACAAATTCTATTCTTCCATAATGGACAAAGAAAAGGATAAATATGATCCAAAAAGTTTAAAATATTCGTCTGTCAAGGAGATGGGCCTGATAGATTCGGAAACCCGTTTGAAATCATTGTCAACCCGGGGTACGTCCGTAGAGATGGATCATAACACGCCTCTTCGAAGGTAAATTCTTCATCTTCTCTATAAACATAGTGTATAAAGAAATATTACTAATAAAAATAAACTGAAATAACTATAAATCATTATTATTGATAATATTAAGTCATTGAAATTGATGTTCAATTTAGAATTGATATTTCGATCACAGATATTACAGAGGAGGCGTAGAAATGATTAGAATGGCGACTGTTTACATGAAAGAAGGCAATCTCGAAGAGGCTTACATACTCTATCATAAATTTATGACGTGAGTAAGCGTATAGAAATTCTTTCTATTTCGAACATTTTGATTATATTAATGTGATCTCTTAGAGAAAATCAAGCTCTTTTTTCATCATTTTTTAAAGACTTTTTTTGGAAAAAATACGTGATCATCCGGAGTACAACAAAGTGCCTCTAAAAGACAAGGCTAACAATCAGGAAATGCTGAGGGAAGTTCTTCCGAAGGCCGAAGCTCTCAAGACCAGACTATTAGAGCAGTACCAAATTGAATATACACGATATTTGGCTAATGCTCGAGAAAGGGAGAAAGCTAAGCAACAGAGATTGGAGCAAGAGATAATGCAACGGTATGACAATATGTTTTTGTTCCAAAGCATTCCATGGCTGAAAGCTCTCGGATAATTGACTTTATGAAATTTAAATGAAAAGCAAGAACGTTAAATCTCATCAAATGTATTAGATCCCTACGAAAGTTAACAGCACATATTGACCACTACAAATTGAAAAAATATAAGCGACAGCATTCTCAACTTACTGGTTTAGTTTAGAATTATCCATTAACCTGTTTTGTGAACACTTGTCTTTCACTTCTTTGGCATGAACACTGAGCTTCTGGATCTTGGACTTACGAAAATCTGGAAAAAATCATGGTTACTTCTCAGAGTTCCTGGAACATTATCTAAAAGTCGGTCAAGTGAAAGGTCAAACAGATATGGGGAAAACAGGAGTTTGGAAATTTAACCCTAGAACGGTAACCTTATTTTTTTTACCTATTATGGTAACCTGAGGTGAACGATGACCCCAATTCTGAAAAATTCATATCTCCGGTAAAATTTAACGAAAAGGGTTCAACTTGGGCTCATTATTTTCGTTTTTTAATGCAGAATCACGTAGGCCTACGGCGATTCCGCTTGAAGAACGAAAAGTTAGTAAAAAATGAGGTAAAAAGGTGAAAAACTTAAAAAATTTGTAAAAACTCGCGAGATTTAAACTCGCCTGGGGTCGTTTTTTACCCCAGATTACCATTCTAGGGTTAAAAGGGCGTAAATCACAATGCATCACCAACAATGGCATATGTGAAAATGTAGTAGCAATAACGGCGTAAGCCACACGAAAATTATACAGGATTCGCCTTCTAACCAGTAAGTCGAGGATATTGTGGTTTACATGCTTACAATTTTCGAAAGCAAAAAGAAGTGCATTTGCATAAAAACTTAGAAAATTATCCGGTACGAGAAATAAATTCAACCATAGGTTGAAAAAAACCTAAATATTAATTTTGAAATCAGACTAAAAGACGAGGAGGAAAGAAAAAACAAATTAGCTGCTCTTGCTGCTGCAAAAGCTGTTAAAGCTGCACTGAGCGCGACTGTCTTGGGAACCGACGAGGCTGTTCCACTTCCATCGGCGCCACCGTTGTTCCCGAGTATTGCGGCAGAATTCGATCCATTGATAATTCCAGACACAATTGACAAGTAAAAACACGAAATAAAAGTTATAAAATATGCCGAAATACAATCCATCAATGGAATACATCTTTCTTCATCGATTAAAATCAAATAACCAAATTTCCGGAATTATAGAAAAGATTCAATGGGTACATAAAAAAATCTTGACAGTTTTTGCTAATTTATTTTGGAAGTTGTTCGTTACTTACAAGCACACTGGTGCAAAGTGTTGGAGAATTTTTTGTCATTTCGGTCTTTTCGACAAAATAAAGTCCCGAAAAATAACAACCGTCTTTTGCAGAAAAACACCACCGATTGACCGTACGACAAAGCCAGTATCATTCTCAGGCGACAAGCAAACACTGCGTGACGTTGTTCTACCGATAAAAACAATGAGAGATTTTTTCCTGTTAGCCTTTAAAAATACGACAAACAATAAGGAAACATGCGGCATATTAGCCGGTAAACTGGAGCACAACAAGTTACTCGTATCGCACTTATTGATACCTCAACAAACGGGCTCACCAGATTCGTGCACGACTCATAATGAGGAAGATATCTTCGATTATCAGGATCAACATAATCTCATAACATTGGGATGGATTCACGTGAGTATTTTGGGATATGGCCTTATTTTAAAATAATCGTTATGACGGCCTTTTTCCATGCTTCTAATCTCTTCCAGACTCATCCAACTCAAACGGCATTTTTATCAAGCGTTGATTTGCACACGCATTGTGCTTATCAGCTCATGATGGCCGAAGCGATAGCGATCGTCTGCGCTCCGAAATACGAAGAGTAACGAAAATAATTTCAAACATTTTGTGCTAATTTTGTCAATCTTCGCTAGCAGAAAATTTGACTTAATGCGTAAAAAATATTATTTTTTCAGGACTGGTTATTACATGCTTACACCAGAATACGGATTGAATTTTATCGCAAGCTGCAGACAAACTGGATTTCATCCTCATCCATCCGAACCGCCACTTTACACGGTAAATCCATCAAACGTAAAAGAAAATATTAAAGGCTGGTTTATGCAGCGGCCGTAACTTAAGAAGTTGAAAGTATATATTGTCTTTGTGGCGTTGATGCCGCTAATTCTGTAGCATTAGCCGTAACCGTAACCGTGCATAAACGCTACAAGGGCAATATATACTTTCAACTTTCTTAAGTTACGGCCGCTGACGCGTTATTGTGTCTTCGGTGCTTCGTGCCCATGGATAGCCTTGTGGAATCTTCGTCGGTAGACGGAGATTAAGATTAGCAAAATTCTTGACAACCACCAACTGTCTACCGACGGCTGGTGGTTGACAGTAATTTTTTCCATATATATGATATTTTGTGTTTTTGGCAAAAAGAGATTGTTGTTGTTTTGAATATGAAATATTATTTTCAATAACATTACACATAAGAATTGGTAGATTCATAGACGCCATAGAAACCGTTGGTTTTAAACTAAACCCGTTCCAAGTTTTTATTCTAAACCTTTATAGTACTCATTGAATCATGATTTCAACATTATTTATTATTAGTGTTCCTAGGGGGCATGTTCTGCTTGTTGCACCTAGGCCCTCGGCCCATTGTGCTCCCCTGCTCTGATATCTTCCCTCCCAACCCAATCTGCTCTCCTATATCAGGGACACCAAACTGGCCTGGGGGGATTGATGATGTTCCTTGGTTCCTTAATTATGATTTCAATAAATAAATAAATAAGTAAAGCCAGTGTATGATAATCAAGGAATAGGTCTGTTTTCAATACACACCTAAAGTTAGAAAATTGGAGTTGAAATTATATCCTATGGAAATCCCATGGAGCTTCTCCAACGATGTGGGAAACCCTCATGGATATATTCTGTCGGGATTCACCAAAAGCCAAACGGGCTCAATGAGCGATCTTCCATGGAAATAGCCTTAATAAGCGATTTAAAAACCCAAAATTCAAATTTCGGGTATTTTTTTAGATTTTTTGTTACTTATTTTCTTTTTGTTTCCGACCTCGTAAATATTGAATATCAAAGCACAGACCACCGCCGAGTGTTTGGAGAAGCTAAAATTTCCACCATACTTTAATGAAATTTTTTGTTGAGTCTTTATGTAGAATTTATGTAATATATTACAATACCTCCTCGATACAAGAGCGCTCTAGGGCGGTTAGGAGAAGTAAATTCCGAGAAATTCGTCACCGGAGCGTTCCCCCACTACTACCTGCAGAGTTCGAGAATCGCTTCATCACTAGAACCCGATACATACAAGAGCTTGCACGGCGTACATAGGTAGAGTGGGGAACACGTTAAAACTCGCTCAAGCGGAATGGAGGGGAAACGCTCATGTATCGAAGGCTCTTGTATCGAGGAGGTACTGTTATACATTACATAAATTCTGTAGTTGGAGTTGCAGACGTGGAAAAATCTGGTAAAAGTCTAGAAAGTTTTTTGAGTCTGGAAAAAACGGAGAATCATTCCACAAGCTCATTCCAAAATCGAAGGGTATAATAAATGCCTGGTATATAGATTGCAAATTGAATAAAAATAAAAGAACCTTGCATCAGAATGAAAAAATTAATATATAAAATTATCAAGTCATCAGGCTTTATAAAAATTGAAAACACGAGAACAAAACTTGAACAAAAGTGTTGAACGCGTGTCCAATGTTACTGTTGCAGAAGGCAACGCACTGTAAACTATCGTCGACGGCCGACGTGGAGGTTGTGGATTTCCGAAGAAAATGACGCATCTGCAATGAAATTCAGATATTCCACGTTATTTCACGGCTGCCGAGCGCTTACCGGTTTAAAAGTGTCGATAACGTAAAAAATGACACAACGCTAAAAGTGATGAAGATTCTTGATTTCGATTGTTGCATAAAACATGGGATCCTGAAAACTGCAATAATCACCTTTTTCGTACGTGTGAAAGATTAAAAAACCATCGTAAATTTTTTACGACTGATGTCGAGGGGTTATCGATTAAATCGAAACGAGTGGAAAATCATTTTCAATTCATCATGAAAACTAAGTACGGAACTCTATGCCTCTTTAAATGAAATGTGGCATAGACAGACGTAGCGGCACGCCTAGGAAGAAATTCCACTATCTAGGAACGCGGCCGTAAAAATTCCGACCATGTCTTATAAGCGTTTCAGAAGAAATTTTATCCTCTTTGTCAACTTTTGCCAAAAAATAGAAAAATTCAAAATTGCACAATGCTTCTTAATCGTTATCGGCTGGTCACATATCATCTACCAGTGAGTGGCTTACATAACTGTTATCGAATTTTATCCGCAAAGGTTGCCTTCGAACTATGATAAATATGCAACAACTTGAACGACATGTTAATTAATGCTGGATAACGAGTGCATAGAGCGTATTAAGGTATTCCTTTCGCGGAGAGTAATATTTTGTGGCGCTTAAGTAGGGTCTCTTTTAATCAAACAAATTTGACTGACTAGTAATACAAATGACTTATAATGAATTATTTTACCTAATGGCAACAAAGAAGCGAAAATGTCTCATAAATTTTGTACATTTAGAAAATGTATCATTTGCTAGTAAATTGGTTGTGGCAAAACGCCGCCACAAGTACTCCACGAACCGCCTTTCATGTTTCTTTCCGTTCATTCCTTTCATATTTATGAGGTGACTTTCATGGGGACCTTGCCTTTTTTATTATTTCTATTAACTTCTATTATTGTTAATATGAGGAAATGAAAAAATTATCGCTCTGCCGCGGGCAAGAATTTAAAAATAACGTTTACAAGCATTTTAACTAAAAAAAAATGGCGTTAGCAGGAATTGAACCCTAAATAAGCAGCGCGCGTACTAGCTAAAGACCTTAAGGGGAGGCTAAATACCGACATTATTTCTGAAGCCCTATATTATCGACTCACAATCGCTGTCCAAACTTTTTCCGATACGGGTGGATGAATATCAATGAAATTTATGAATTAATGATGAATAGATTGCAAAATGTAAGTGCGAGACATAAATTAACGTTTTCGTTCATTGCCACTCACAGCTCAGACAGTTTGAATAGAATTCTGATGAGAATAATATTTATATTTCATAAAAATGTAACGCTCCGCGATACGCGTCTCGCGAATTCGCCGCGTCAAGCAGCACCAACCGGGGAGAGATACCGCGCGCGATTCGAACGATTTAAAAGAGCAGAGAATTTTTATCGCGAAAGGACGAGCTGACTGCCATAGACGGCTTACTGTAAAATAACGATACGATAATATAGAATATGCATGTAAACATACGCTTATATATGTAATTCATATATACATTTAATATTTGGACGAAATACGACGATCGATGCGTGATTGTATACGTTTTGAGAAATACGTAGCAACGCAAAATGTTCCTGTAAATAGAAATGCGAGACGAGAGAATTATGAGTACCCTGCTGGCTGCAAAAGCGCACTTTCCCACGAAATTTCAAGTCGAGTGGTCAGCATATGACAAAAAAATGCGAAGAAAACTCAACGTGTGTGAGTTCGGAAAATTCGAGGCAGATTTATAATAATCCTAGCAGAAACGCGTCTGCTTTCCTTCAATTTTTTCTATCGACCCTTTTTTTTGCCTGCATAACTCGAAGAGTGCTGGGCGACACGTTGTCGCCCGAGGCCTCTCGAAAAAGTCGTAAAACTCGAGACGAAGGGAGAAAGTTGTAGAAATGCGTAGTTTTCGACTACGGAGTGGAAGGGATGAGCGAGCACGGACCACCCTTGCGTAGAGGAAAGAGTCCGCGTGGACTTCATGTTAGCTTGGGGTTGATTGGTGGACGCGGTGGGCCTAAGGGGTGGAATAGTGGGAGTATTCGGGATTTATAGCGTTTTCTGTTCGTTGCACTGAGTGTGCACTGAGTGCGCACTCGTTTGGCGAGCGTGTTCTGTTGGTAATTCCGGTGCAAGAATCTTGCACTGAGTGCATAAAATATTGCCCTGAAACGGCGAGTCGGTGTCACTCCAGTGCACGACATTTGTCGGTATCCGATAACCAATCGCAAGCTGGGCATTCCCCAGAATCTTTCGTACGATTGGCTGCCGGGTGCCGGCAGATGTCGCTACAGGTGATAACGAATTTGGGCATTCCCCAGAATCTTTTGTACGATTGGCTGTCGGGTAACGACAGATGTCGCTAAAGGTCATAAAGATAGGCGTGTTCCATTGGGGCTTTTCTGCACTGACGCGGGGCAACATACACGCACTGACTGCCATCAGTGCGCACTCAGTGCAAGCTAGTGCACCCAAAAGAAAACGCTATTAGAATCTTTGCAGCAGCCAGCAGAGTAGTCAGAATTATTCAAGCCGCGAAACGAACAAGTCAACTTTTGATGAGTTCCTTCTATAATCGCAAACCGAGAATTCTTTAATCATATTTTGGTTGTCTTTTGGGAATTGTACTTTAATACGTTTTCGTGTGTTTTGTTTGCATTGGGGATTTAGATTGAATTTTAACAATAAATAATATAGTTTAACCCGGTAATTTTTCGTGCTCGATTTTGTTATCTTTCGCGTTATTTTCAGCAACGGTTTTACTCGCACGAGGTGAGTTTCATCTCTTCGATCCGGAGACGAATCCCACGGACTACGTTGGTAGCCACACTCTCGTGTGGTCCATTGTGCGTTCGAATTTCGCGCGTTCGACGCTCTCGGAGCGTCACAAAAATTCCATAGTGCTGCCCTCTTTCGCATTTCTGTGAACTTGATTTCGCTATTTTGTTTATCGATGAAACACTAAATTTGGTAGGGTCTCATATTCGCCGGGAAGATATTCGCCGGAATCATATTCGCCGGAAAGTTACTAGATTTCGAGATGTCGAAACTGGCTTACTGACATGACCGATAGTTGTCACTGCAAACATATTCTGGGCTTTGAGAGATTGAATACGTGATGTAAACAGTTACGTTAAAAGACGAATTAAATGCCAAAAACCCTTAAAGAGAGTGGCACAACCCCTCAACAGAGGGCGAGCTTAACCTGCCAAACTATGCTTCGAAAAATAATCATGAGCTCTTTGATAAATACATAAGAGTTCCGGTTCAACCACGACCACGTTCAGTCGCGTTTATTGTCGGAGTTTCTTTATCAATATATTTTCGTGTAATTAGTGCCAGGTGGTTATCGCGGCGAGGTGATTTACCTCCCTCTGCGATATCTCGTCTCCGGACGAAGTGTTATATTTGTTTCGGGTGTAAATTTAAGTTTTTTATTTCAATTTTTCCTCTCTTAACCTGACTCTTATTGCCTCCTCTTTGTCTGATTCCTCGCCTGTCTCAGCCATCCGGCGAGACATGGCTCTCTCTTTACAGGCTCAACTCGGGGGTCACTCCTCGACAATGTCCTCGCAGGAAGATTTATCTTTCTTAGACGCCGTAGGTTCGCAGTTAGCCTCGCAAGTCGAGGATCTCCGCAACGAGACCTTCCCGCCTTCTCGGAAACGTGATCTCGAGCAGGACGACGTGATTCGTTCAAAGAAAATCGCTAATTCTTCTTCGAGGCCTCCCTCACCGGTGGTTTCATCGAATAACATCAACACCAATGATTCTTTGTCGCGGAACAGGTTCCCAGAACGCCTCCTGAAAAACCGCTACTCTTCAAGCAGCTCCGGCCCATTCATTGTCCTGACACAACCAAAGGCTTTTGATGGTAAGACTCCACGTATGAACGCCACTCGCATTGGTAGAATTCTCTTGAGTCGCTTTACAAAAAATCAACTCATCCACGTGTTCAGTTCGGGCAAAAATCAGTGCTCCGCAGTTCTCTCATCCGCCCAAGCGGCAAACAAAGTGATTTCTCTGCCCGCTATCATCGCAGACAACCTTGTCGCGTTCATCCCGGATTCTTTTATCACTTGCGAGGGTCTCATACGGGGTGTCCCTCTCGACATCTCCATTGAAGAAATTATCCTTCACACCGACTCTCCCACGCCAATCCGCGAAGCTCGCCGACTCAATCGCAAAGCGACGGTCGGCTCGGAATCCTCACTGATCCCAACTCAATCTATCTACCTCAAATTCGAGAGCCGCCTACGCCCCGACCACGTTTCGCTTTTCCAGGTTCGTCACCCAGTCGATCCTTGGCACAGCCCAGTAAAGATGTGCTTCTCTTGCTTCCTCTTCCATCACGTTTCGAATCAGTGCAAAAGTCGTCCAAAGTGCATACGTTGCGGGGGGAAAAAACACGAAGAGAACGAAGTGTGCCCAAACAAAGACGGCCCCCCGCGCTGCGCCAATTGCAAAGGGAACCATCTACCGACTAGCAGGAACTGCCCGGCATTCCTCCTTGAAAAATCAATCAGGGCTACCGCCGCAGAGAGAAACATCTCGCACGCTGAGGCGAGACATCTCATCTCAAACTCCACTCCTCCGTCTTCAAATCCACCTCCTCGCACGAACTTCCATTATCCGGCGCTCCCGAACTCAAGTGCGGCAAACACAAACACGGGACCTCCTGGCTCAACAAATCCACCTCTCCCTACCAGAACGAACGACAGTAACCAACGTCGTTTGTCTTTCATTCCGACAGTAAAATGATGAACTCCGACGGTTGGACCGTCGGGTACCGTCGTTTCACAAGACAAACGACTGTCGGTTACTGTCGTTCGTCCTGGTAGGGCTCTCTTCACCACCACCCACACAGCAACAGCAGCAGCAGCAACAACAACAACAACAATAGAACCACGGTAACTCAACTAACTCCGACACTCGCTCTCATTCTCAACAACCACGCGCGCCTCGCAACACCATCAGACCTCATCCAATCACACCAAATTCGATCATTAACACTCGCACCGCTCACTCAAACATCCTCCTCGCGCCTCACGGCCACTCAGCTTCATCCACCCAGAACGGCTTCGCCGTGTTGCAGAACACACAATCTCCGGCTCAGGCTCACCAGCCTCCTCCAAATCCGCCTCTAAATCCCGGTCTCAACATCCTCATCCCCACACTCATTCAACTCATCACAAATCAAATCCTTCCGATTCTCGGCTCCTGCGGCCTCTCCGAACAGATCACCCCGATCGTTACGGCTCTTAACACCCTTCTCGCTTCAATCAAACCCCAATATGGCTCTTGCTAAAAAACTAGACATTCTTCAGTGGAATTGTCGAGGTTTTTTCAACAAACAAGGGCTCCTATCCAATATAGCTCACGAATATGACATCCTTATCCTATGTGAAACTTGGCTCTATCGCTCATCTCCTCCAAAATTGAATGGTTTTCATGTTATCGTCAAAAACCGTCCCTGCAATCAGCACGGTGGCCTCGCCATCTGCCTCAAACGCGACATACCTTTTAAACTAATTTCTTCAACACTTCATCTCCCTAACTCTCTCGAAACTCTTTCTATAGAAATTCCCACGTCTCTCGGCCCTTTGACCATTGTGGCTTTATATAAAACTCCTTCCTCTTCCATTCGCCTCACTACATGGCACCGCCTTTTCAACTCTCTTCCACCCAACGGAAATGTCCTAATCGCGGGCGACTTCAACTGCCATCACTCTTCTTGGGAATGTCAGTCGGACTGTCCCTCCGGCACCTCTCTCTCTGATTCTCTTTTGGATTTCGATCTCTCTTGTTTGAATGATGGCTCAGCCACCTATAACCCGCCTAACCTTAACACCGTTCCATCTGCGATTGACCTCTCCTTAGTCTCGTCACATCTCCTTCCCTTCTGCTCATGGGCGGTCGGTAATGACTCCTTCCTTAGTGATCATTTTCCGATCTCCATTTCGCTCAGCATTAATCTCCACACAATCTCTCTTTCTTCGCATCGCTATTCCCTCAAAAATATGGACTGTGTCCACTTTAAAAAAACATTAGTCTCTAAAGCTCCTACCTTACCAGACCCTGCCCCCATCACTCAATACAATAACATAGTACACGCAATTGACACATCAATCACCGATTCCTGTCCAACACCTAAACACAACACTCGACATCCCATATCCCGTCCCGCTGTCTGGTGGAATTCGGAATGTGACGTGGCAACCCTAGTGGATGAAGTCACCACTGAATCACGGTGATTTTTTACGGTGACAAAGTGCCCACAAAATCACCGAGATCTTGGTGATTTTAAGGTGATTCCACGGTGATTCTCACGGTGATTGTCACCGTCACAAAATTACCGTGACAATCACCGTGGAATCACGTTGGAATCACCTTAAAATCACCAAGATCTCGGTGATTTTGTGGGCACTTTGTCACCGTTAAAAATCACCGTGATTCAGTGGTTTTTCAGGGTGAAAACATCGTCACCCAATCCGCTAGGGAAACCAGGCTTGCAGACGAGCTTGGGCAGAGTTTAGACGTCGTGCTAATTTAGACAACCTTGTACAGGCAAAAAAACTAGATGCTATAGCTAAAAAGACTTTTAAAAAGGCAAAAAAAGATTCTTGGCTAAATTTCACCAAATCTATCGACTTTAGATGCCCCTCCAATAAAGTTTGGAATAAAATTAAAAGCTTTCGAAACAGAAATCTTTCCGATCCCACCAGCCTATCCAACAACACCGACTCGCATGATAAAATAGCCAAGCTTATCCCTAACATCTGTCCCTCCTCCTGTTTTTCCCCTAGCTTTCCCCCTCTAGCTGCTTTTTCAGAAAACCCGCTTCTTGATTCCCCCTTTCTTCTTGAAGAATTACAGTCTGCCATCCGCAGAAGCAATTGCAAGTCAGCCCCTGGCATCGATAAAATAGATTTTTCCATTATCTCTAACCTACCAGAACCTATCCTCAAGCTCTTGTTGGACACTTTTAATAGCTTCCTACAAAAGGGCCTCTTTTGTAGGAAGCTATTACAATAAATTTTTGGTTCAATTTTTTGAATAAAATACCTTGCACTGATCTTAAAAGATCCTGAAATTTCCCGAGAGGTTTTTTTAATTTTTTTTTAAAATAAATTCCTGAATTTTTACAAATCGTGCAAATCCACGATTAACATTACATTTTTCATTAATTTTTTTTTATATAATATCTTTTATTAATCTTAAAAGATCCTGAGATTTTTAGAATAGTATTGTTTCGTTTTAACCTACAGTAAAATATTTATTTTCATCAAGAGTTGAGAAATTTAAATTTAAATTTGAAAAAAAATGTTCCATCTATGGTGGTTGTTCCGGAAATGAACAGTTCACCATATTAAAAAAAAAAAAATTCCAAAAATGTATGTTAAAAAAAAAAATTGCAGACGATGGGATCGAACCCGCACCCTCAAGAGTGTGCGCGAGCACACTATTCACGCCGCTCTTTCGACGCTTACAATTACTTGCTATTTTCTTGTACATCAAGATTGTTTGAATCATGAGGTATGTACGTGTAATAATATGCAATATGAAAAATGTTGCATGTACTATTTACTGTTTATATTAAATTTTAAAAAATCGTATACTATATAATAGGGTGTTAATAATTTTTCGTCGCTGGCATGTTTCTGACACTGGATTCAAGTGCTGAAAAATCGAATAACAATAATTTATAAAATATTGTTAAATGTTTGGTTTGATTTGTTGTCACAAATGAATATTATTCGTAAAAATATTTAAATTCAAATTTAAATTTAAATTATTTTAAAGAAATAATTTAATTCATAAAGAGGTTTACATTTGAATTCCATTTTAAATTATTTATTTAGGATCGCTTGTAAATAAGTCGTAAGTAATTTCTTGACGAAAAATGTTTTTATTATTTATTATTATTACATTTCAATCGACGTATGAACTGAAAAATAATTTATAATGTTCCCCGATAAATTTTTCCGTTTTCATTGATAACGGAGAGCACCGAGGGAAAAAATCATTTAAATTAAAAAAAACCCGCTCGTGATCCCGGGTGACGTCACGCCTCGAGTCTCACCGCGTTTTTCTGCGGAGCCTCGGGCCCTCGGCAGCTTCGGCTTCGGCTTACATTGTAGTCGCACACGGACGTGCGACTTCTACGTGTGTTCGTATATCTGGCGCCATGGGGTGGGAGAACAACAGCGCGCGAGGGGTCGACGCTTCGGCCGCGCTCGGCTCTCCCGAAGCGACACGAACGTCGTTCGCTCACAGACACGGGCGGCCATCATTGTGTGGCACCGCGCAAAGCCGCAGAGTGGGGGTCGATTTTACGCCCGATCTGGCTGCACTGCCGTGTCGCTCTCCCCCTCTCTGTTTCAGATCTCATCGTCTGTAGTATATGGCCGTATGGAATCGCCGCTTTAAGAGCAGCTACCAGAGCCAATCCAAATCGTAAGAAGAAGAAGAAGAAGAAGAGAATGGCGCAGGTCCTCAACAGATGGCGAGCCAAACCTGTCAAACTAGCACGCTATGAAAAATAATCCGGAGTTCCGGAGTTCTTTGGTAAATAATGCACTTTGAGGTTATCGCGCGCACTGTACGCGACAATTAATCGTGAAATCAAGTACTTAATCAATTAATAATTAAATCAGTAATAATTAAATAATTGCGTGACAATGAATGTTAACAGACACACGATCTCTATATTGTTATTATAAAATGCTTGAAAACGAGTTTAAGATTTTTTTTGTAATTATCAATGAAATAAATGTATCTCGCTGCTGCATTACTACGTTTCTGTGCTCCGTTAATATTAAATTGTTATTGTTAATATTAAATTTTTTAAAGTAATGAAACTGTTTATTATAATTGTCGATGAAATAAAACTCGCCGCTGTATTTCTGTGTTCTGCACATTTATTATTTACGTTATTAAAACCAAAAATGTTTCTACATTATTCGCTGATACACCTTTGTCAATGGCACCTAAAATTCGACTAATTATATACATAGAGACATATTTAGACTATACACACTTTCATCGTTATCATCATTATCATCGTCATCATCATTATGATCGTTATCATTGTTATTATCATTATCATCGTCACCATCATTATTATCGTTATCATCATTATCATCAGTGATAAACAAATTAGAGAAAAAAAATCAAATTACTCGTTCGAAATCGTCGCGTTGTGGCATGTAACCGAGTTTAGTAGCTTCCTCCGGTGTAATGTCCAAAGGCGGTAGCCTCGAGGTGAGATCCGGTGATAACGGACCATGATCGGAGCTCGTTTGATCGGTGAGATTTGGTCTGTAGCTTTCTCTTGGTGGCCACGTGTGGTTTTCGATATTTCCATCGAGATATCTGACGATGTACTCCTCTTTCGCCTCTGTAAAAAAAAAGAACATAAATAGACATTAAAATGAGGCGTTAGATTATATAGAATTGTGGGTACGAATTATTCGACGTGAAACTTGAAAATCTAATTTGTTCCCAATAAGATTCGAAATTAAATAAATGACGAACCTTCAGGGGTTCTTTCTTCGATATGTTTGCTGATATCTTCCCAATTGCAAAAGCCAAATTGTTCGATGGCGTCGAGTAATCTGAGATGTTCTCTGGCTATCCAATTGCCTCTTCCATTGAATATGCTAATGGTTCCAGAGTCCTGTGAAAATGAAATTGCGTAAATTAATTTTTCAATTATGGATATTTTTATTTTTTTCAAAATTTTTAATTTTTCTTTTTTTCAAGCAAAAACATCTGAAAACAATTGTGTCCTGAGTTTAAAATTTTCGAGATTCCATGAGGGATATTATGATTTCTTTTTATTTTATAATTTCATTTTTGTAATTCATCATTATGGAAATCAGTTTTTTTTTCATCGAATCACGAAAAAAGTGGCAGAATGGAAGAGAAACGTACCATAAATTGAGAGGGATGATCATTTTTGTGTTGTCCAATTTCAGCACCTGCCGAAAAACACTGCGAAAGGAAAAATATCGTTAATCAGATATAGCAGAAACATTGCGCCTTAAAAAATGTCCATCGATATTCCTTGCATTCAAAGCTACATATAGTTTTATATAATCAGGCCACAGTTTTGTCAAATAATCCATGATTACTTGTAAATAAACATTGTAATTTTGTAATCCATAAAAGAACATTCACAGCGATAATAAAGATGAACATGACCTCAAAATCTTTCAAATTCATTTAAATATAATTGAAAAATGGCTTGATGGAATAAACAGTAAATAGTTGTCCAACAAATAAGCAAAGGCAAACCCCCTATTCTATTTTTATTTCATTAAGTTGTTTTTAGGAAAAATCAGCTAGCAATTTGGGCAATAAAGAAAATCCTTGTATAATGTGTATTCTAAAATTCACGTACAATTATCGAATTTATTAATGGATACGCTGTCGAAATAGTAAAAACGTCAATTTTACGCCTACAAAATTCACCAATGAAGTATCGCCGTGCATTTTTTAATACGCAGTCAGGATTTACAAAAAATCGATTTTTTGTACATTTTAGTTTCGTAATGTACAGATATTTAAGTGTATAAACAGAAAATCAAGATTTCTCAAAAACGGCATAACAGATTAGACTCAAATTTTTACACAAGCTCTATAAATATATTTCTAAGTAATTAATCAGAGGTTTTCTTTCACTGATAAATATTTTTCATTTTATAAACAATTTAAGGCAAATATTTTTATCAAAAATCACATTTTTTTTCCGAAGCCAACATTATGTTAAAAATTAATATTTTGCTTATTCCTTTGAATAAATACTACATTATACCTCTTATCAAAGGAATCTTTTTTATTCTTTTATTCTAGATTATCCAATCCAGAGATATCGTGCTCACCGCAGGGGAGTTTTTTTTACAGGACCTCGGTCGCGGAACTTATGCACGGCTCCTTGAGGGAAAACCGAACCCAACTTTTCCTCTTGAAGTTAATATAATGAAAACAAGCGAGACTGATGTTGTAACTGTGCAATTCCATTGAACCACCGAGAACAGTGTCGTTTGTCGGTAAGGAAAACCTCAGGCTGCCCAATTGTAGACTGGCCACTTGTGCCAAAACACGCCGGTCCATGGTCCTTTGTAAAAAGAAATAAAAAGTGATTAATATCACACTGCAATTGAATATACTTTCTCATACTTCCTCATATTTTTGGCATTTTTTGTACCCACATCCACACACGTTTCGGAGAAATATTTTCTACACATTTCGAAATATGAGGATCAGAATTATATTTGAAAAAGAAAAAGTGAGTTTTACCCTCCACGGTTGATCTTTTATTTCGCTGTGTCTTCTTGAAGCTACTGCTATTGGCACGCTGATGTCTCGGTTGCAATGAACTGAAAACTCGTTTGATACTTCTGAATTGTTGACTGCAGAACTCGTCGAATTTGTAAAACATTTTTAGCAAATCGGGAGTCGTTGATTTCCTTATCATTATTGGTCCCAGCCGAGATCACCGTCTATGAATATGATTGCCGGTCGTCTTGTAGACATAAATTCGTCACCGCTGTTTGTACGATTGATCGTCCATTCGTCGCGCAAGGTTACATCGAGGGACGATACACTCTTGACATGAGAACTCTCATTCCCATATAGACCCATAATTCGAGAGCAAATAGTTTACAGGCCGAGCGGGTGATCAGGTTTGGTACCGGGTTCTTCGCGGATATGTACGGAAATCATGAGAAATTATTTAATTTTGAGCTTACTCATGAGTTTTAATGATACGAGAAAGGCGTGTCACGCAATTTGGGAATAAAACTTGCAAAATTGTGAGGAAAAGGAATGAGATACGTACTGTAAGTGTCGATTTTAATGAGTTCAATAGTACCACTGGCTATTCCACTTTTGGTATCGATACTGAAGCCACCGAGTCCAATGCCGATGTCCAAATTTTTGTGTCCCGTGCAGTCTACCGTCAGAACGAGAATCTTTCGTCATCCATACGACGTTACCAATTACATTGCCCAAATTCATGTGAACATTCAGACGAGTGAAATTTTCGGCAAAAAGAACGAGAGTTTTCCAAGATGTGGATTCGTCCATTTTAACCTCGGACGACGTTTGTTTATCCAAGGTGAAACTCCAGCCTCGTTCGATATCTAAATGGAAAGAGGAAAAAAAGGAAAGTCAGTTATAATTGTTGCAAAGAATATACGAATAGTGCGACTAATTGAAATATCCTTGGAGTATGAGTGTCGACAAATTTTCAAAAAAAAGGATCGTACCTTTTAATCGTGTTTGCCGTGGCATATCACTCTCCAAACTGAGTCTCAATTTATCTCTGTTCAACGTCGTACTACGTTCAAGTGCGCTTTTCGACAAAGCTTCGGTCCCGTGTCTTGTAATGTCTTAATAATGAACCGCCCATTACGGCTTCTTTTTTGATTCAACGGTGGTGATGTACCGTCGTCCTCACTGAAAGCAAGACCCGTATTGAAATAATCGAGAAACAAGCGTTGTACGATGTTACAGCAATACCAGGCTTTTGGAAATGCCAAAAAATCAATTATGGCTGTAAATACTGAGAGTTAAGTAAAAATTAATCTCTCGATAAAATTCATCTCATCGTGAATTCGCGAACCACACTTACTGGCAAATCTCATTACATCGCGACTTGTATCGGCGCCCTTCTTTAACTGTTGACTCTGATGATACTATTTGCGTCTTCATGATAGATAAAATTTTACAAATTGGACGTTTATGCTGAGTGAATGTTTTCTCTCGCTGTCCGACAACGATGGCTACTGAGCCTACTTCAGGCCGCATTTCTTTCCACCACCGTAAAGATGAAATACATATATACGGAAAAATCGGGAAGGAGACCGGTGACGGATAGACCACCGATTGCCGAACCTCCCTCTTTGCCGCTTCATTGTACGGTCCTTGTTTTGAATTAACGAAATTCCATCCGTTTTTTCTCAGCTCTTTTGGACTCTCTGTGTATTCTCATACACAATGTCGAGTGATGGCAATTGAAGCTTTAAAATTTAATTCAATGTTGAGAAGAAAAAAGATGAGGAAGCAATAATGCGAATTTTCGAATCACAGGATCTGCTTCGTCTTTATCTACGTTTGCGGCAAAGTAAAATCTTGATTATTGTTTTACCTTCACATCCAAACCCGATATGTGGAATATCGTCAGATCCGCAAGAGGCAAGTTGGGACGTTAAAGATAACGCAGACGCGATGCGGTCGTGCTCGATTTTCTTTGCTAATGAGATGCTTTCTGTTATAACCCGGGCTACTCGGTCCAAATTGTAATGTGCCACCTGAGCACGAAAGTTCCTTCTTCATTCTGTTCATCCTGGTGAGTAAATAAAAAATATAAATGAATTTTTACAAACTGTTAAACATTATTTTCAGTCGGTAGAAGATTACACAATTGAATATAAATTCTCACAATTTCAGCACTTCCTCGCGATGCGGGTCTTTCGTGTGCAAAACGCAAGCTACAGACCAAATCTCACCGATCAAACGAGCTCCGATCATGGTCCGTTATCGCCGGATCTCACCTCGAGGCTGCCGCCTTTGGACATTACACCGGAGGAAGCTACCAAACTCGGTTACATGCCACAACGCGACGATTTCGAACGAGTAATTTGATTTTTTTTCTCTAATTTGTTTATCACCGATGATAATGATGATAACGATAATAATGATGGTGACGATGATAATGATAATAACAATGATAACGATCATAATGATGATGACGATGATAATGATGATAACGATGAAAGCGTGTATAGTCTAAATATGTCTCTATGTATATAATTAGTCGAATTTTAGGTGCCATTGACAAAGGTGTATCAGCGAATAATGTAGAAACATTTTTGGTTTTAATAACGTAAATAATAAATGTGCAGAACACAGAAATACAGCGGCGAGTTTTATTTCATCGACAATTATAATAAACAGTTTCATTACTTTAAAAAATTTAATATTAACAATAACAATTTAATATTAACGGAGCACAGAAACGTAGTAATGCAGCAGCGAGATACATTTATTTCATTGATAATTACAAAAAAAATCTTAAACTCGTTTTCAAGCATTTTATAATAACAATATAGAGATCGTGTGTCTGTTAACATTCATTGTCACGCAATTATTTAATTATTACAGATTTAATTATTAATTGATTAAGTACTTGATTTCACGATTAATTGTCGCGTACAGTGCGCGCGATAACCTCAAAGTGCATTATTTACCAAAGAACTCCGATAAGGCCTTTTCATCATGTGACGTGTGCAAGCGCAGCCGCCATATTGAAAGGGCGGTAATACAAAAGTTTCGTACAGTTTTGCTTGTTAATGGCTGGGAGAGCCGGATATCTACACAAAAAAATTAATTATTCGAACAAATTGTTGATGGTGCTTTACCAGTTCACAATTCAGTGGAAGCACATAATTGTGAACAATTAAAAAAATGAACCGATTGAGCATAACCTCTGTCACTTCGACCACATTTTTTCACCCGCAATTCACATTTTGCACATTTTGGACATGTGTTAATATGTAGTACTTTGCTCGATGATTTTATAATGTTTTTGCGATATTGAAGGCAAGGCTTTGGATAATTTTTGAGGTTATGTACTCTACATAGTCCATAACAACACTCTTTCGTTGTTTCTTTTCGTGAAGGTAATGTAATAATAATCGATTGAAAAATTTTGTTTTCTCAATTAGGACACTTATTATTTTATTTATTGCTTACTTTTTTTGAATAAATGTACTATTATTTGATGTTAATTTTAATTATTTGTATTCGGGTATTTTAACATGCTTGTTTACAAAAAAGTGTACGAAAAAGATGGCTGAAACTGACGCATGCGCATAAAAAAAATTGTGATGAAAAGGTCTATTTTTCATAGCGTGCTAGTTTGACAGGTTTGGCTCGCCATCTGTTGAGGACCTGCGCCATTCTCTTCAAGGCTCTTGGCATTTAATTCGTTTTTTAATGAACGGGTTCACATCACGTATTCAATCTCTTAAGGCCCAGAATATGCTTGCAGAGACACGTAGCGGTCGTGCCAGTAACCCAGTTTCGAGGAATCGAAGTCTAGTGACTTTTGGGCGAACATGACTCGGGCGAAGATGCCCCGGGTAGGGTCCGATATTCGCCGGGACGATATTCGCCGGAATGGTATTCGCCGGAAAATCACTAGACTTCGATATCTCGAAACGGGCTTACTGGCATGACCCACAGGGGTCATTGCAAACATATTCTGGACTGCGAGAGATTGAATAGATGATGTGAACCCTTACTTTAGAAGACGAATTAAAGGCCAAGAGCCCTTGAAGGGAGTGGTACAACCCCTCAACAGATGGCGAGGTTAACCTGCCAAATGTGGGGTTTGATCTGTCGAAACACGTTAAATACGGGAGAGGATAATAATTTGACGAGTATTTTTGATGCACACGATATATAAAATGTCTTTATTAAAACAAACACGTTTTCTGTCCTGTGACGAGAATTGCGTCATGAAAGGAACTAGTAACTAGAAACTAGGGATAAATATAGGTAGTGCTTCGAGCGTCTAAAATCACAAGAGTGGGGGTATCACAGACCGCCACATCTACTCCCCCTCCAAAAGGTTTATACACTTTTCTTTTTTCTTTCTTTTTCTTTTTCTTTTTTTTTCTTTTACTCAAATCTGACCGTTTTTCTTTTATATGTCCTGAGAGGTTTGTCCATGGTACCTTGTTGATGGGGCAAAATTATATCTTTCGCTTGAATATTGTGGTCACTCGTTGAATCGTCCTTCGCGAGAAAAGCTGGTTTGAGACGTTCGATTGACACTGTCTTTTCCTCTCCATCGATAAAGATGACGAAACGTCTGTCATCCAGTCTTTTTTTTATTTCATGAGGTCCTGAGTACGGTGGTTTCAACGGCGGTTTTACTTCATCCAACCGCAAGAATACATGTGTACACGTGTGAAGTTCTTGTTGCACGAATATTTTTCCTTTGATATAATGCGATGTTGCACTCGGACGAATTGCTTTCATGTATTCTCTATGTCTCTCAAGGAAAATTTCAGGTTCCGCCGGAAGTTCAGCGTCTACGAAGAAATCGCCTGGGATTCTGAGCGTCGTGCCATACACCATTTCCGCTGGTGAGGCTTTAATATCCTCTTTATACACTGTTCGAAGTCCCAGCAGTACCGTTGGCAAAATATCAGGCCACGGGGTGCTTGATTACACATTAGCGCCGTTTTCAGAGTCCTATGCCACCGTTCAATTAAGCCATTTGACGCTGGGTGATATGCCGTGGTGCGTATGCGTTTAGCGCTGATTGTGTTTGCTAAAGCTTTGAATAATGCGCTTTCAAATTGAGAGCCCTGGTCTGTTGTGATGGTTAACGGTGTACCAAATAAACATACCCAATTGTTGAAGAAGGCTGACGCTACGGTGGGCGCTGTAATGTCCTTGAGTGGAATGGCCATTGGAAATCTCGAGAATCTGTCTATCATTGTGAGGCAATATTTGAATCCTTGCACTTCCGGAAGATGAATCATGTCGAGATGAACATGGTTGAATCTTGTGTCAGGTACGTTGATTTTTTCGGGCAATACTTGCGTATGACGTTGTATTTTCGCACGTTGACAAGGAACGCATTCACGAGACCATTGCAGGGCGTCCTTTTTAATTCCGGGCCAAATGTATCTTTCGCGCATCTGATGACACGTTACACGGCCACTCGGATGAGCGAGACCGTGAATCGTGTTGAACGCTTCACGTCGTAATGCCTTAGGAATAAAGGGTCGAACGATCCCCGATGAAACATCACAGTAGATTTCTATATTTGGTTCGATGACTAGGTTTTGTAACCTGAGTGAAGTATTGTTGTTCAATATATCTGGTAACTCGTCATCCTCGTTTTGCGCTTCTTGAATGGCTTGAGGACTGAGCACCGTTGGCATTCCTATGGAATTAATCCGTGATAGTGCATCAGCAACGATGTTATCTTCGCCCTTGACATGTACAATTTCTGTTGAAAATTGTGAAATAAAATCAAGTTGTCTTAATTGTCTGGGAGAGGCTTTGTCTGATCGTTGAGCGAAAGCATGTACCAGAGGCTTGTGGTCTGTTTTTATCACAAAATTACGACTCTCGAGGATATGTCGGAAATGCTTAATTGCGGCGAAGATCGCGAGCAATTCTCGGTCATAGGTCGAATAGTTTTTTTCAGTTGCGCTGAGTTTCCTTGAGAAAAACCCAATTGGTTTCCAAACGCCGTTTTGTCGTTGTTCAATGACCGCTCCCATTGCTGTGTCTGATGCATCCGTGGTAAGTATAATTGGATCTGACGGAGAAATGAAAGTCGTGAATACCGTCGAGGAAATGCTTGTTTTGCAATCATCGAATGCCTTAGTTGCTTCCTCTGTCCAGGGAATGGGTGTTTTGTCATTTTTCTTTGATTCTTTTAAATATGCGTTTAACGGGCTTTGCAATTGCGCTGCATGTGGAATACAGCCACGATAATAATTTATCAAGCCAAGGAAGCGTCGGAGCTCACAAATCGTTTTTGGTTTAGGATAATCGACGATTGCTTGAATACGATCTGCCGGTGGTTTGTATCCTTGTTCGTTTATCTCGTACCCGAGAAATTGAATTTCTTTTTTTCCCAAAGAACATTTAGAGACGTTAATTGTGAGTCCATGTTCTTGTAGACGATTGAAGACAGTTCGGAGGTGTGCTTCATGGTCCTCCGGTGAGACTGACATGATGATTATATCATCGATGTAACAAAAAACGTAGTCTAGATCCCGAAAAATAGAATCGATGTACCTTTGGCACGTTTGAGCCGCATTCCGAAGACCAAAAGGCATAACTACGTACTCGAATAAGCCAAAAGGCGTGATGATCGCAGTTTTTTTTACGTCCTCAGGTGCCATGGGAATTTGGTGATACGCTTTGGTTAAGTCTAATGTAGAAAATATAGTTTTACTATTCAGTCTTTCGAATAAGTCGTGGATGAACGGTGGCGGATATCGATCAGGAATAGTTTGACTGTTCAGTTTGCGATAATCTCCACACATTCTCCATCCACCAGTCTTTTTCTTTACTAAATGGATCGGACTAGACCAGGGGCTATTGGATGGTCTGATCACCCCGCTTTCGAGTAAATTTCGAATCTCGTTTTTCGCTGCGGAAAGTTTTTCCCCCGATAATTTTGTTGTTGTTACAATCTTGTGGGAAATAGGACATTTTGACTCAGAGAGCGGGCGCGAGCGTTCCTTTGTAATGTCGATGAATTCCGAGAGTAATCCTTTGAAGTCGAGAGTCGAGCTGATCGTTGAAATTCCAAATACGCTGGCGATCTCGAGATAACCTTTTGCAGAGAGCGAAGTGCATGAATCGATTAATTTTTTGTTTTTCAGGTCGATTAATAGTCCATAATGAGCTAAAAAATCGGCTCCAATTATCGAGTTTATAACATCAGCAACGATGAAATCCCATTTAAATGCACGCCGAAGACCGAAATCTATTTCCATGTTTTTGTCTCCGTAGGTGTTGATTACTGAGTTGTTCGCAGCGTAAAGGTTGTAATCTCTTTTCTTCATGACAGGTAGCCCGTGCTGCTTCGATATGACAGATACCGCTGACCCTGAATCGATGAGGAATTTTATTTTGGTGGTGCGATCAGAAAGATGGAGACGTTTTTCAGATGAGGCGTTTTTGGTGTCGCTGTCGCTAGTCGCCTGTACAGACAACAGCGAAATTAGTTTTCCTGTTTTGTTGGTTGTACCCATGTGCATGGTGACGTGCAGCGATTGGCATTGACGCCATATTTCCTGTGGTAGAAACAAATCCCAGAACGATTGGGCGTTGGAGATCTGCTGCGAGAGCGATTTTGCCAGTTTTGTCGTGGGCTGTTGTCACTGGGCTTGTTTGACCAAGTCGATTTCATGAGCTCGGAGAACATTTGTTTCAATTCTTTCATCTCCAGCGAGAGCTGCTGGCAGGACGTGCATGAGTTATTCTCTTTTTGTTTAAATGTGCTTGTCGCCATCACATGCGAAAAGTTTGTAGTATCGAAAATTCTGTCAGCGATTTCTGCAAGACCGTCAAGCTCAACGTTATTTGTTTTAATGAGCAGAGGCTGGATCTGCAGGGGCATGCGATTTAACCACATCGGGTACAAAACATCATCAGCCACGCCACCAGCAGCAAGATCTTTCATTTCACGCAAAAGTTGTGACGGCCTTTTATTACCGAGGGCGAGCTCGTTCAAGAGTGTGAAAATCTGTTTTTCTCTCGATTTTGAAAGTCTCTGAATAAGTATTTGTTTTAGATAGTTATACTTATCTTGTGCCGGTGCGTTGGAAATGACATCAGTGATTTGTGCAAGAATATCTCCGCTCAGAGCCTTCAATACCACAGTATATTTTGCTTGATCGTCGGTGATGCGTGAGGATTCAAAATCAGCCTCGACGACATAAAACCAAATGTCAGGTCTTTCGGGCATAAACGGTAGAAGTTGAGCTCTTCGTGTTTGCGAAAAAAATCATCTTGAAGGAGATTTGCGTATGCATGTCTTTGATCGTCCGCATTTTCCTCATTTCTTGTTTGTTGCGAACCTGTCGCCTTCGGCAAGTTGAGGGTAGTTGTGACATCCCCGTCAGTTTTTTTATTTGCATCGGTACTGCGAGTGATAATTTTCCCGTCACCGGTTTTTTGCTCTCCCGTTTTTTTGTCTCCGGCCATGGTAAAAACGTGCTACGGAGACCGATCGAGGTTAGAAATATATATCTGCTTGAATCACGTCGGGGTCACCAATATTGTGGGGTTTGATCTGTCGAAACACGTTAAATACGGGAGAGGATAATAATTTGACGAGTATTTTTGATGCACACGATATATAAAATGTCTTTATTAAAACAAACACGTTTTCTGTCCTGTGACGAGAATTGCGTCATGAAAGGAACTAGTAACTAGAAACTAGGGATAAATATAGGTAGTGCTTCGAGCGTCTAAAATCACAAGAGTGGGGGTATCACAGACCGCCACACAAACTAGGCTAAGAAAAATAATCCAGAGCTCTTTGATAAATGTACGTTATGCACTTTGAGTGACTTTGAGGTTATCGCGCGCACTGTACGCAACAATTAATCGTGAAATCAGGTAATTAATCAATGAATCACGAAATAAGTAATAATTAATTGCGCGACGATTAATATTAACTCGTACGAAGTCTACATTGTTATTATAAAGTACGCGACAACGAGTTTAATAATGTTTATTTATAATTATCGATGAAATGTCATATTCGCCGCTGCACCGCTGTGTTTCTGTGTTCTTTCAATTGATATCAAATTGTTATTGTAAATATTAAATTGTTGAAAATAACAAAATTGTTTTCTTACAATTGTCAATGAAATAAAACTAGCCGCTGTATGTACCACTGTGTTTATTTATGTATTCTGTACATTTATTCGCTTCTTTATGTAATATATTTACATATTTATAATTAATACAAACAATCTTGATTGAAAATGTTAAAAAAAATACACCTTTTCGTAATACGTTGCAAAATCCAGGAGCATGGACAATATCTCGAATATTTTATTTCCCGATCAGTCTTTGACGTGTCCGGTCGTACAGAGGTAACCACCGTCTTCGAAGTTTCCTGCATACTCTGCAAAAAAAAAGGGCGTTTAACATGGATATTGTAAAAGAATGATCATTTAAGTCAATATTTTTCCATCGTACAGGGCAATTTGCATTATTTCTACCTCAATAATCAGACATGAAGTGACATACAATTAAAAAGTTTAAAGTATGAATACTAAACATTTACCAATAACATATTTGAGATTCCTAGTCCTCGCAGTGCGATGAAGCCGCCGTCTCGGATATCGTCGTCTACAGAACCCATTCGGATCGTCTTGATCGGGACCTTTGAACGTTCCTCGGCGCAGCATCACGCACCTGCAGTCATCATTTTCACACTGCCTTACAGGCATTGTGTAAACGCGAGATTTTGAAACGAATTTTTTTTTTCTCAATTTCCTCAACGTACCGCAGAAAGCGCCGAAGATATCCTGAGCGGGTTCTGTAGACGACGGCTTCATCGAACAGCGAGGACCAGGAATCTGTAATTCATTTTCGGTCAATGTTTAATATTCATACTTTAAACTTTTTAATTGTAGATCACGTCATATTTGATTATTAAGGTAGAAAAATAATGCAAATTGCCGTGTACGATGGAAAAAAATATTCGCTATAAAGATAATTCTTTTACAATTTCAACGTTTTTTCGGAGTATGCAGGAAACCTCGGAAACAGTGGTCACTCGGTGTGACCGGGCACGTGGAAAACTGATTTCAGTGTGCCATTGACGAGATTTGGCTTTCTCGCTGATCTGACAAATATCTCAGGATATCCTCGGCACTTTGCGCGGTATGTTGAGAAAGTTGAGGAAAAAAAATCGTTTCAAAATCTAGCGTTTACCCAATGCGCCTGCAAGGCAGTATGAAAATGATTACTGTAAACGCGTGATGATGCCGCGCCGAGGAACGTTCAAAGGTCCCGATGAAGACGCTCTGCAGGGATTCTGTAAACTGCGATATCCGCGACGGCGGCTTCATCACACTGCGAGGACGAAGAATCTCAAATACGTTCTCGGTGAATGTTCAATATTCATATTTCAAGCTTTTTAATTGTTTGTCACTTCATGCATGATTATTGAGGTCGCAACAATGCAAATTGCCCTGTGCGAAGAAAGAATATTCCCCAATATGAAAATTCCTTTACAATATCCATGTTTAACGCCTTCTTTTTTTTCAGAGTATGCAGGAAACCTCGAAGACGGTGGTGACTCGGTATGATCGGACACGTGAAATACCACCGATCGGGACATAAAATATTCGAGATCTTCTCCATGTTCGATGAAAACTTGTCGTTCAAGATTTTCAGTGTGCTGTTAACGAGATTTGGCTTTCTCGCTGATCTGACGATTGTATTGTCGAGCTCCTTCTTACTGGCGTCCTGGAGAGGACGGTAATCCGTCGTTGGGGTCAGTGTCTGCACACCGACGTACTTTATATAGGTCAATGTCCCGATCTCGAATTGCATGTGGGCGGAACAATTTCTCAGGATATCTTCGGCGCTTTCTGCGGTACGTTGAGGAAATTGAGAAAAAAAAAATTCGTTTCAAAATCTCGCGTTTACACAATGCCTGTAAGGCAGTGTGAAAGTGATGACTGCAGGCGCGGGATGCTGCGCCGAGGAACGTTCAAAGGTCCCGATGAAGACGATCCGAATGGGTTCTGTAGACGACGATATCCGAGACGGCGGCTTCATTGCACTGCGAGGACTAGGAATCTCAAATATGTTATTAGTAAATGTTTAATATTCATACTTTAAACTTTTTAATTGTATGTCACTTCATGTCTGATTATTGAGGTAGAAATAATGAAAATCGCCCTGTACGATGGAAAAATATTGACTTAAATGATCATTCTTTTACAATATCCATGTTAAACGCCCTTTTTTTTGCAGAGTATGCAGGAAACTTCGAAGACGGTGGTTACCTCTGTACGACCGGACACGTCAAAGACTGATCGGGAAATGAAATATTCGAGATATTGTCCATGTTCGAGGAAAACTTGTCGTTCAATATTTTCAATGTGCCGTTAACGTCCCGGAGAGGATGGTAATACGTCGGTGGGCTCAGTGTCTGCACGCCAACGTACTTAATTCCGGCTACTTATCACACACGTCACTTTCTGCATGTAAATACCTCTCATAATGTGTCGAATAGCTTCAAGTGGCGCTCGTCTCTGTGCCAGGACTCTTTGCTAAGATCAGAATACTATTGACATACTCGTTCGTCTACTGATTATTGAGCTGGCCTTGCTCATCTGGAATGGCACTATGAATATGAAATCGACCGACTGATGCAATTACGCTTCAAATATCTGAAGAACGAGCAGGAACGACGACGAATCGTATCTGAGACACTTGGACGGTGGTCTATTTACTGTTGAACTTGTTGATCATGTTCTGCTTGAGGCTTGCACCGATTGTCTATCATCGGTTAAATAACGTGTAATTAGTAGAATTTTTTGACGCACAGAGCGCCGCTTGAAACTTTTCAACACATGAGAGGTATTTACATGCAGAAAGCAACGTGTGCGATAAGAAGCTGGAATTGAGATTATGAATTTATATTGCCATTCTAGATCAGTGCAGCCAGCCTAATAATCAGTAGACGAAGGAGTATGTACGTCGCTAGTCTTCTCGCTTATTGCGCTACTCTTTTCAACAATTTGTTACAATTGAGCGGAAACAATTTAACTCGACAGAGGGACAAACTTGCTCCAGGATTTTGCAACGTATTACGAAAAGGTGTATTTTTTTTTTAACATTTTCAATCAAGATTGTTTGTATTAATTATAAATATGTAAATATATTACATAAAGAAGCGAATAAATGTACAGAATACATAAATAAACACAGTGGTACATACAGCAGCTAGTTTTATTTCATTGACAATTGTAAGAAAACAATTTTGTTATTTTCAACAATTTAATATTTACAATAACAATTTGATATCAATTGAAAGAACACAGAAACACAGCGGTGCAGTGGCGAATATGACATTTCATCGATAATTATGAATAAACATTATTAAACTCGTTTTCGCGTACTTTATAATAACAATATAGACTTCGTGCGAGTTAATATTAATCGTCGCGCAATTAATTATTACTTATTTCGTGATTCATTGATTAATTACTTGATTTCACGATTAATTGTTGCGTACAGTGCGCGCGATAACCTCAAAGTCACTCAAAGTGCATAACGTTATAACGTACATTTATCAAAGAGCTCCGGATTATTTTTCTTAGCCTAGTTTGGCAGGTTAACCTCGCCATCTGTTGAGGGGTTGTACCACTCCCTTCAAGGGCTCTTGGCCTTTAATTCGTCTTCTAAAGTAAGGGTTCACATCATCTATTCAATCTCTCGCAGTCCAGAATATGTTTGCAATGACCCCTGTGGGTCATGCCAGTAAGCCAGTTTCGAGATATCGAAGTCTAGTGATTTTCCGGCGAATACCATTCCGGCGAATATCGTCCCGGCGAATATCGGACCCTACCGATGCCCCGGGCGAAGATGACACCCTACCGACAAATAATCGGTACTTTCGATTAATCGAAAACAATCGCACATCCCTATGCGTGTTGCGCGTCTTCATAGTGAGCATCGGGTGTGTCTGTCGTAATGTTTTTTTTCGGCTGTTTTTTGTTATCTTTTGGCAAATATATTGTGCAGTTTGCAGGTGAAGCAAGGTAAATATATTTCGTTCTGTCATTAACCTAACCTCTTCTCGTATTTTGACCTAAGTTGAATTCTTAACAGAATATTTCTTTATTTTCGCAAATATGTAGTATTGAAAGTGGACTGCACAATTTTTATAAGTATTATGAATCTAAAAAAATCCCTTTTACTTATTATTTGTAACAGCTATGCCGAAGAAGTGTTATGTAGCGGGATGTTCGTCGAAGGCTCCACGCTTCTTTAAATTCCCAAATTCTATGACTGAGTTTGATCGGTTTTCGAAGTGGGTGGCTGCAAGCGGGAATCCTGAGCTGCTGAACGTTTCTTCAGTACCCCTGACAGATCGTGACACCGTAATTTTTCGGTGTTGAGTGTCACGTGTAGGGTGTCAAATGACAATTTTAACACCGAAAAAATTGAGTGTTGGACACCCATCTGAACACTAAAAAAAAGCGGTGTCGACACTGATTTGAGTGTCGACACCCAAAAAAACGGTGTTGACACTGAACTTGGTTGAGAGGGTGTCGACACCCAAAAAGATGGTGTCGACACTGATTTGGGTGTTGACACCCAAAAAAAACGGTGTTGACACTGATCTTGGCCAAGGCTGTTTTGGGTGTCGACACCCCAAAAAGACGGTGTCGACACTGATTTGAGTGTCGACACCCAAAAAAACGGTGTTGACACTGAACTTGGTTGAGAGGTTGCAGTTTCAAATCAGTGTCGACACCGTCTTTTTGGGTGTCGACACCCAAAACAGTCTCAACCAGGTTCAGTGTCAACACCGTTTTTTTTTGGGTGTCGACACTCAAATCAGTGTCGACACCGTCTTTTTGGGGTGTCGACACCCAAAACAGCCTTGGCCAAGATCAGTGTCAACACCGTTTTTTTTGGGTGTCGACACCCAAATCAGTGTCGACACCGTCTTTTTGGGTGTCGACACCCAAAACAGTCTCAACCAAGTTCAGTGTCAACACCGTTTTTTTTGGGTGTCGACACCCAAATCAGTGTCGACACCGTCTTTTTGGGTGTCGACACCCAAAACAGTCTCAACGAAGTTCAGTGTCACACCGTTTTTTTGGGTGTCGTCACTCAAATCAGTGTCGACACCGTCTTTTTGGGGTGTCGACACCCAAAACAGCCTTGGTCAAGATCAGTGTCAACACCGTTTTTTTGGGTGTCGACACTCAAATCAGTGTCGACACCGTCTTTTTGGGTGTCGACACCCAAAACAGTCTCAACGAAGTTCAGTGTCACACCGTTTTTTTGGGTGTCGACACTCAAATCAGTGTCGACACCGTCTTTTTGGGGTGTCGACACCCAAAACAGCCTTGGTCAAGATCAGTGTCAACACCGTTTTTTTTGGGTGTCGACACTCAAATCAGTGTTGACACCGTCTTTTTGGGTGTCAAATGGTCATTTGACACCCATTTGCTTGGGTGTCACGATCTGTCAGGGACAGATAACAAATCGACGTTTGTGTTCAGCTCACTTTGAACAAAAATATATGTTGGCGAAAAAACTTAGCAACACTGCGATTCCGACTCTGTACCTTCCAGGTAGTTTCCTCATCTTTGTTGAATACTTTAAACTAATATCTTAGTCAGGTTTTATTTATGTTTAAAACTCACATTCTTATTTAAAGTAACTGCGCTGCAGCTGCAGAGTAAATTTTTGAAGACGTTTCTCCGTAATAGAAAACCTGTAATATAACTATCGTTTCGGTGCCGAACATTAAAATGTTAAATACTATGTTTGGACCAAAAATATTACTTTTAAAAGGACAGAGAAATTTAGCACAGATTGTCCGTATTATTTGTCTATTTGTCCGTATTATTAAAAGCTTGGATAACAGCAAAATGATATTTCCACTCATAGACTAATGAATCGATTGATTGTAAAACTGTTTTGAATTCTTTTCCAGAAAAACTCGATGCAAATACAAAAAGGATTGTTACTTTTGTTTTTTTTTAATATAAAAGCTCGTTAAACATGTGATGTAAAAATTGATTGTATGGTTAAAACTTTGCAAAGTTACAACTGATGAATTTTATGTGATACGCGAATAGAAAAAGAATTGTTAAGTTTGTTTTTTACATAAAAGCTTGTTAAATATGTGATGTAAAAACTAATTGTATGGTTAGAACTTTGCAATGTTATAACTGATGAATTTTATGTGATACACGAACAGAAAAAGAATTGTTAAGTTTGTTTTTTATACAAAAGCTTGTTAAATATGTGATGTAAAAACTGATTGTATGGTTAGAACTTTGCAAAGTTATAACTGATGAATTTTATGTGATACGCGAACAGAAAAAGAATTATTAAGTTTGTTTTTTACATAAAAGCTTGTTAAATATGTGATGTAAAAACTGATTCTATGGTTAGAACTTTGCAAAGTTATAACTGATAGATTTTACGTGATACGCGAATACAAAAAGGATTGTTACTTTTGTTTTTTTTTATATAAAAACTCGTTAAATATGTGATGTAAAAACTGATTGTATGGTTGAAACTTTGCAAAGTTACAACTGATAAATTTTACGCGATACGCGAACAGAAAAAGAATTGTTGAGTTTGTTTTTTACATAAAAGCTTGTTAAATATGTGATATAAAAACTGATTGTATGGTTAGAACTTTGCAAAGTTATAACTGATAAATTTTACGTGATACACGTATACAAAAAGGATTGTTACTTTTGTGTTTTTCATATAAAAGCTCGTTAAATATGTGATGTAAAAATTGATTGTATGGTTAAAACTTTGCAAAGTTACAACTGATGAATTTTATGTGATACCGAACAGAAAAAGAATTATAAAGTTTGTTTTTTACATAAAAGCTTGTTAAATATGTGATGTAAAAACTGATTCTATGGTTAGAACTTTGCAAAGTTATAACTGATAGATTTTACGTGATACGCGAATACAAAAAGGATAGTTACTTTTGTTTTTTTTAAATATAAAAACTCGTTAAATATGTGATGTAAAAACTGATTGTATGGTTAAAACTTTGCAGTTACAACTGATAAATTTTACGTGATACGCGAACAGAAAAAGAATTGTTAATTTTGTTTTTTATACAAACGCTCGTTAAATTTGCGATGTAAAAACTGAGTGTACGGTTAAAACTTTGCAAAGTTATAACTGATCAAGTTTATGTGATACGGGAATAGACAAAGATTTGTTGAGTTTTTTTTTTTTACATAAAAACTTCATAAATATGTGATGTAAGAACTGATTTTATGGTTAGAACTTTCCAAAGTTATAACTGATAAATTTTACGTGATACGCGAATACAAAAAGGATTGTTACTTTTGTTTTCTTTAATATAAAAGCTCGTTAAATATGTGATGTAAAATCTGATTGTACGGTTAAAACTTTGCAAAGTTATAACTAATTAATTTCATGTGATACGCGAATACAAACAAATTTGTTGAGTTGGTTTTTTATATAAAAGCTTTTTAAATATCTCGATGTGTAAAAATGAATGTTCTAAATATTCATATATTCAGATTAATATTTATACGAAATGTTTGAAATATATTGCAACACAAATATACGGGTATTTTTATTATATTTTTGTATCCTGGAACATTTAAAATAAAATAATAATAATAATAAACCTGCTTTGGGTCGTAGAGTGGACGTAAACCTTTATATATATCTATATATATTTATATATATATATGTCATAGGCATTAGTTCGGGGCCCGTCTACTAGAGGCGCCACCAGCGCAACTTTGCCTCAGCATTTACTATGGTGGGCGGTGGCTTGTACCCCCTGGTTGGTCCGTGTCCGTTGTCCGCAAGACGTGCGCAACAAGAAGTTCCTCTGTTAACTCAAAGTAATAAAGCGTACTTATATATATTGTAATTCATCTTTCTCTTCAATCCTATCGTTCCTCCTTTCCTTCGATAATTTCAACAGTTTTGGAAAGTGCTTGGAGCATTTTCCGATCACTTCACACCATGCGCCACAAGGTCCATGAATCATATTGCCCATAACAATCCGATGCAAGTCGGGATTTACATCTGGATCAGGAATTTCAGCAGAGATGCATCGGTTGACTTTCTCTGGCGTTGATAATTTGTTCTTTAATGTCACCAGTAGATGAATATGCAACAGACCACGCTTCTGTGACTCAATTGTGTACACGAATGCACGTGATTCACCAAAAAAATGTTTTCGTACGATTAAATCGAGCAAATGTTTTTTTTTTCATATCGAAAACACGAGCTGTGGTCTGAGATCTGAGGTCTGAGATCTGGTCTGTCAGATGGTTGTTGACCAGGAAGGTTTTCCTTTATCTCGCGCCAGTTTGGATTGCATGTCATCGTAATAAAGAGATCTGGTTTTCCGAATTTTCGTACGATTCCCATAGCATCCTGGTAGTGTTGCATCATATTTCGAGGTGAGCCACTAAAACTCGAAGGTAAAATGACTATTTTTCCAACACGGGCATCCGCATTCTGTGCTGCAGTGTTCATATAGTCTACCAACCCAGAGTACGTTTCAGCGCGTATCTTACGTTGATTCTCTTTTATGAACTCTATACGATCTTTTTCAATTTTGACATAATTATCCACTACCCATTGTTGAAATAGACGACGTCCTCGAAGAATGACATTTCCGGCATCATTTTCACGAACAGCCATTCGATATCGGGTATAAGCCTCTCTTGATACTCGTTTTTGAATGATACCTGTTTGCTGAAGATCCCGATGCCAGCCTCGAGTACCCAAGGGGTAAAACAATGGGTACATCCAAGGTTCAACATTGGAATCCATGGTACTTACCAATTGTATTTTTTTCGTGTTTTTATTACATATAGTGACATAGGATTCTGGAATTTCTCCATCGGCAGTCGTTGAAAAAAGGCAGCAACTTCGTTGCTGCGTTGGAAGTTGAATCGACGACGATCCATACCTGGTTTCAACGTAAAGAGCAACTGCAATTCACTGGGTGGTTGCACGTTGTCAAATCCATTGTGTTGCTGAGTTTGTAACTCCTCGACCATCATTTGATACGATTGAGCGAAGACATTATTTTCGCGCATAATACGATCAAGTATTCCCTAGCGGATTGGGTGACGATGTTTTCACCCTGAAAAACCACTGAATCACGGTGATTTTTTACGGTGACAAAGTGCCCACAAAATCACCGAGATCTTGGTGATTTTAAGGTGATTCCACGGTGATTGTCACGGTGATTTTATGACGGTGACAATCACCGTGAGAATCACCGTGGAATCACCTTAAAATCACCAAGATCTCGGTAATTTTGTGGGCACTTTGTCACCGTAAAAAATCACCGTGATTCAGTGGTGACTTCATCCACTAGGGTTTCTAATACACCTCGATCGAGAGCAGTATTTTGTCGTTGAAGAGAATTTACTGCTTCATTCGAATCGACGATAAATAGCTCACCGTAGGTTGGCAGTGTGTTTGGCTCTGGATATAGCGCAGTATTTACTTGATAGTAAATTTGGCCCTGTATTTTGAAACAGTATGGCCCGGGCGTCTTCCTTCAAAGTTCATCAAATTGGCGTTGAACGAAGCAAAAGAGAAAGACGCGTTGTAATTTCTAATTCGCTCGAAAAATGATTTTTCTTTATACCTCGGTCGAAAGTACGTACATCCGGCATCAATTTCGATGCAGAAAGACCAAGATTCTTGCATTGGTAAAACAACGGAGTGACGGCGGGAGCAAAAACTTTTTTCACGCACAGCTGTATGTGAGACTCCCGCAACTGTCATCGGTGACTTGTTTCTAACCATTTTTTTCTCTGACGTCAAAGCTGCTCTTTCGTTAGTTAGAATCAGTGTTGTGAGGAAAAATAATGAACCGCACAGTGCCAACTGACGAATCCATGGACGAGGAAGAGGTATTCGAAGATTTCGATGTAGAGGCGGAATTGATCATACAGACGGAAACGTTACCGAAAAAGTCTCCTGACCGATACAAGCTTGTCAACGAGAATTATAAAAAATGACAGATGGAGCATGAAAGTTCTCTGTCAAGCTCGGAAGAAACGAATTTGACCGTCTATTTTAAAGATTTAACAAAAAAGCTGAAACCATAAACACTATGGAGCATTTGGTCGATGTTGAGAAAAACATTGAATACAAACGACAACATTGACATAAATAAATAAAAAAATTGTATAAGTTCGAATTTATTATTGTTGTTTTTTTACTCTAATAATATTTGCTTTTTTTTGTATTGATGCCTGCCCCCGACCAGCTGGCACTCGCTTCGCTCGTGCCGCAAATGTCGGGGCAGGCATCAAAACATGAATCTATCGTACTTAATTGTACTTTATTACCGTACTTTCGACCGGCTATAAAGAAAAATAGTATACACCACACGGGCAGAAGTTTGAGAGCCCTGAACTGCGCAACATGATGGCCCTCGGCTTCGCCTCGGGCATCACGATGCGCAGTGCAGGAATCTCAAACTTTCTGCCCTTGTGGTGTAATATACTATTGACTTTTCATGCGTACCATTGAACAAAAGCTGCAATTCTGGTGGCATTTCTGGTAATAGTTCAAGTTTAACTTTTCCATGGCTACAGCAATCGTGAAAAGAATGTCGCATGTTGACCACTTTTTCTGAAACAAAATGTGCAGCACAGCAGTGCGTGCAGGTCTCAGTCATGCCTCCTCCATAATGCTCTTGGACATTAGCAATCTGTCCTGCAGAAAATCCGTTTCTTTCCTCGAGAGCTCTTTGTCGTTCACGGTACAAATTCTTACGTCGTGCTTGAGCTAATCTGTTGTTCGCTTCGTGGTCACGATCATTATGTAATACAATCATTTCAGATGGTTGCTGTACTTCTAGGACCACCATTGGTGGTTCATTCTGTGCAGTGAAAATTTGGTTATTGTTGCAATGATGATGGTGATTTTCTTCAGTTATTTCTTTCCCAGTGCGTTGGATTTCTTCTTCTTGATCGGCTGTTATATCAACGGAATCGCATTGTACAATCACTTCATTTGCACTTTCGATACAGCCACTTGAAGATACTCCTACAAACTGAAGCTGTTCTGAAACTCCTATGGATAATTCATCTCCGGCAATATGAACATCCTTATGTAAACGACGCCGTTTACTCTGATTTTGAGCTTTCCGTTCTCGATTAATGCACTGATGCTCTGCTTCTTCTTCAGGCGTACGAACGACCTTTTTTTGTCCCATAGCAGTGCTCTTAAGAAAATTATTTTTAATATTTACAAAACTATTCGAGACGTGTACAAATCATAATAGTTTTCAGCACAAATTTATTAATGTACTCAATTAAAAAATCAAATATTAACTGTATCTGGAAGCAGTATTAATACATGATAATTCAATAAAATAAAATACGGTATCGTTTAATTGGTTATTTTTTTAAAATTAAATTCTACTCGATACAATTCAAATATGTTCACATATACACTCCAAATATGTTCGATTCAGTTCAGTTAAGTTCAGTTCAATTCAGTTCAGTTCAATTTAGTTCAATTCAGTTCAATTTAGTTCAATTCAATTTAATTCAGTTCAATTCAATTCAGCTTAATTCAATTCAATTCAACTTTGTTCGTATGCGTTCATTTCCCTTTGATGCAGTTCAGTTTAATTCAATTCGATTCGGTTCAATTCAGTTTGATTAAATTCGATCAGTTCAATTCGGTTTAATCAACTCAATTCGATATAATTCAGTTCAATTTGTTTAGTGCAATTCAATTCATCAACTTGTTCATCGTCATCTTCATCATCATCATAAACATTAATGTTCAATACCTGAAACAGAAAAAAAAATTTCTTAATGCCAACTCTTTAGAATAATTTTTTCTGTAATTTACTGTATAATAATACCACATAAAATTTGGAAAACCCCCGACCACTTCTTGATTTTTATCTTACCCTTGTAAGCGGTAACTATATTTTTCCTCGACTTTTCCCTGCTTAAAATGTCCGATAGAAAACGAAAAAAAAAATGTATTTCGTTTTGGTTCGTGTTTCTGATTCCTGTTTTTCGGAAACAGCTGCAGATTAATATGATAGAAATCGTTTCGGACCGAGATGATTTTATAGTATCGAGCTCCAATCCCAATTAATAACAGATGAATGATACCACCCCATTGCGTAGATTTGCGATTTGCGACATATGTTGTTTATGCGAGTGAATCTGATCGTATATGGGAATCATATCGGATCATGACTATCGTATCGAGCTTCAATCTGAATTAATAGTAGATGAATCATACCATTCTATTGTGTCGGTTTGCGACATACGACATATGTTGTCTATACCCTAGTGGATGAAGTCACCACTGAATCACGGTGATTTTTTACGGTGACAAAGTGCCCACAAAATCACCGAGATTTTGGTGATTTTAAGGTGATTCCACGGTGATTCTCACGGTGATTGTCACCGTCACAAAATCACCGTGACAATCACCGTGGAATCACGTTGGAATCACCTTAAAATCACCAAGATCTCGATGATTTTGTGGGCACTTTGTCACCGTAAAAAAATCACCGTGATTCAGTGGTTTTTCAGGGTGAAAACATCGTCACCCAATCCGCTAGGGTACAACTGAATCGATTCGTATATGGGAATCGTATCGGATCATGATGACTTCATAGTATTGAGCTCCAATCCGAATTAATGGTGAATTGATGATACCACCCCATTGCGTACGCTTGCGATATACGACATATATTGTTTATGCGGGCGAATCTATTCGTATATGGGAATCGTATCGGATCATGAGGAGTTTATAGTATGGAGCTCCAATCCGAATTAATAGTGAATTAATGATACCACCCCATTGCGTACGCTTGCGATATACAACATATGTTGTTTATGCGAGTGAATCTAATCGTATATGGGAATCGTATCGGATCATGATGACTTTATAGTATTGAGGTCCAATCCAAATTGATAGTAAATAAATGATACTACTCCATTGCGTACGCTTGCGATATACGACATATGTTGTTTATGCGAGTGAATCTATTCGTATATGGGGATCGTATCAGATCATGATGAGTTTATAGTATGGAGCTCCAATCCGAATTAATAGTGAATTAATGATACCACCCCATTGCGTACGCTTGCGATATACAACATATGTTGTTTATGCGAGTGAATCTATTCGTATATGGGAATCGTATCAGATCATGATGACTTTATAGTATTGAGGTCTAATCCGAATCAATAGTGAATTGATGATATCTCCCCATTGCGTACGCTTGCGATATACGGCATATATTGTTTATGTGAGTGAATCTATTCGTATATGGGAATCGTATCGGATCATGATGAGTTTATAGTATGGAGCTTCAATCCGAATTAATAGTGAATTAATGATACCACCCCATTGCGTACGCTTGCGATATACAACATATGTTGTTTATGCGAGTGAATCTATTCGTATATGGGAATCGTATCAGATCATGATGACTTTATAGTATTGAGGTCTAATCCGAATCAATACTGAATTGATGATATCTCCCCATTGCGTACGCTTGCGATATACGGCATATATTGTTTATGTGAGTGAATCTATTCGTATATGGGAATCGTATCGGATCATGATGAGTTTATAGTATGGAGCTTCAATCCGAATTAATAGTGAATTAATGATACCACCCCATTGCGTACGCTTGCGATATACGACATATGCTGTTTATGCGAGTGAATCTATTCGTATATGGGAATCGTATCGGATCATGATGTCTTTATAGTATTGCGATCCAATCCGAATTAATAGTGAATTAATGATAACAGCCCATTGCCTACGCTTGCGATATACGACATATGTTGTTTATGCGAGTGAATCTATTCGTATATGGGAATCGTATCGGATCATGATGACTTTATAGTATTGAGCTCCAATCCGAATTAATAGTGAATTAATGATACCACCCCATTGCGTACGCTTGCGATATACGACATATGTTGTTTATGCGAGTGAATATATTCATATATGGGAATCGTATCGGATCATGATGACTTTATAGTATTGAGCTCTAATCCGAATCAATAGTGAATTGATGATATCACCCCATTGCGTACGCTTGCGATATGCGACATATGTTGTTTATGCAAGTGAATCTATTCGTGTAGGGGAATCGTATCGGATAATGATGACTTTATAATATTGAGCTCCAATCCGAATTAATAGTGAATGAATGACCCCATTGCGTACGCTTACGATATACGACATATGTGGTTTATCGTGAGTGAATCTATTCGTATATGCTATGTATGATTGCACCTTTCGTTTTCGTTGTCTGTTTTAAATGTATATTAGACTGATTAAAAAAAGCGAATATTTTTAATAAATATTTTTAATAAATCACTTTAAAAGTAATGGATATCATTGCAGTCGGAGCATGCAAATTTTTATATTTCAAAACAACATTAACCCTTGTTTTACGCACGTGGGTGGATTGTGAATAGGGTTGGGGTACAATTGTACCCACGTGTATCAAACGAGGATTAAATTAAGTGGTTATACGCCGTCAGGAGGCCGATATAAACGATTTTTCAAGAATTCTTCCTGGAAAGACATTTTAATTTATTGACGTAAAAATTTATGTACATATTGTAGTAACTTTCAACTGTATTTTGATATTTTTTATTTGTGAAAATAAGAAGTTCGCAATTTTGAATGCGTTTTTCTCAAAACTGTGTTTTCAAAGTCGGTGCGCAAGATTTCTTGGAAACGGCTTAACCATCAGTCTCAAACTTTTACACAAGCTTTGTAAATATATTTTTTAGTGATTGATCGAAGTTCTTTTCTTGCCGATAAATATTTTCCATTTGATAAACATTTTAAGGCCAAAGATTTTATCAAAAATCTAATTTTTTTTAGAAGCCGCTATTTCGTTAAAAATCAAAACTTAAAAAAAAATATCAAAATAAAGTTGAAAGTTACTCCATTATGTTTATACATTTTTACTTTAATAAATTTCAATGTCTTTCCAAAATTTCTTTTTATCGCTGTTTTCGGCCTCGTGACTCCATATTACCCCTTAAGTAATTGATACATATTGCTCGTCCCAGCAGAATGAAAGGTACACAGAGGAAAGGCAAGCACCCCTACACTGCTTATGCTATGTATGTAGCTATGTATGTAGTAGGATCAGTAAATAATTTTTGTGTCGCAAATAGATATAAAGGATCCGACCTCCGACGCACCTTATTGATATTTATATATTGCAGTATTAAAATGGCTGCAAATCGGCAAGTCAGCCGAGCTGACTTTTTCTTTGTTTTTGTCGCCCTTTAAATTTGACTTGACCGATTGGTCTAGTAGGAGGGAAATAAATATTATCGGGCTCAAATATTGAATCATCCGCAAATGATTGTCATAATATATTCTTCATTATATTGCAGTACAGTACACCAGGTCACTGCTATTTTATATAAACATTTTCATAAACTTTTATGACTTAGAGAAGATTTTAAAAAAAAGTCAATGGCACATACGAAAGTATATCTGGAAATTATTCCAGATTATCACGTTAGAATATCTTAGAAAAAAAAAGTACATCTATGCCTTGTTCGGCATATTATGATAATTATATTAAGGTGAAGAGTGGCTCACCTTAATATCAATAATATAAAAATTAAAAATAAATATCACATGCCACAACGTGATTCTTTTTGGTGAAGGTAAACTACCGACCACAAGTTTGAGTACATCAGTCAAAATTTCTTGCCTCACTAGAAGTTCGATAGTGGACTAAAAAATGAAGATAATCTCATTTCCCAAGTGATGTTTCAAAGAGGACAAATTTACCTGCATTTAGCTTTTTTTTCTAAAATTCTCTACGATATTTTGAGGGCTGGTACGTACTTTTGAACATGTCTCTATTTCGGCTATTTTGTAGCCACCGAAAATGAACCCCGCAGCTTAGGCAACAATTTTTGTATGGTAAACTTAAAAAGGATATCGAAACATATATTTTTTTTTTCAGAAAGTTTCTTACTATTTCTTTTTCGCCCCAATATTGCATTTATAGCTAAAAAAAAGTGTTTTACAAAATAGGCATAATCCAATAACTATCGGGTGTCAGAAGAAACGTCAAAAGGGTAAAAAGTTGCATAGGTTTACACTGCAGTAATTATAATAGTTTTACAATTTTTGAAAAAATTCTTTTTAACGATTTTTGGTCGACACTCTGGTGAGTGGACAGGCTCCAATTGGGAATTATAGGTTCTAGCACAATACATAAAGAAAGAAAATTGGTTTACTTTTTCATTTTTAATCGACTACAATTCTTTCAGAATATTTTTTAAAATTATTTTAACGATTTTTTCAGATCCTTTTGTAAATTATTAAAATGATATATTTAAAAATTCTCAAAAAATTGATACCCCATAGTTATTGGACTATGTCTTTTTTCTAAAACATGTTTTTTTTAGCTAAAAATGCAAAAGTGGGGCGAAAAAAAAAGGACGAAACTTTCTGAAAAATATAAATATAGGTTTTGGTATCCTTTTTTAGTTCACCATACAAAAAATGTTCTCTAAGCTCCGCGGTTAATTCTCGGCGGCTAAAAAATAGCCGAAAAACTTTTTTAAAACGCTTATTGGAAAATTGAATTATCTTCACTTTTGAGTCCGCTATCTAATATTTAGTCTGGCAAGAAATTTCGACTCGTGTACTGAAACTTTTGACCGGCAGTACCATATTTGGGTTCAGAATGAACGTTCAAAAAAACCTTGTGATGACATTCTTCAACCCACGTAACTTAAAAAAAAAATGTAAAAGAATGAAACAAAAATAAAAAATAAAATATTTAAATTTCTGCATGTCAGAATTAAGGAACGAGAAATTTGATCCGTGGATTAAAAAAAAAGGAACTTGCATAGGGTAAGAATAACTTGCTTGATCTTGATTATCGTTCTGAATTTTGAATATACGTATCATCGCCTTCTTCCTCATTGCTGTCACTAGCATCGTTGTTCTCATCACGGCTATCTTTAGGTTGTCGGTCATCTTTCGACTTGTCATCTTCGGCAATGATCCCCTCCCCCTCGTCATCGCTCTCTTGTGCCCCGATTTCTCTATTGTCCGGGCTGTCATCACCGTTTTGACCAGCGTCAAGATTTTCCTCATTATTCGATTTTTCGGAGCTATAGCTGGCATTGCTTCGGCTATTGTTGTGATCAGTATCCTGGTCACGGGCATCATCGCCATTGCCAGCAATCACGACTGTCGAGAATGAGAGATTACAGATCATCTTAGTCTAATATTGTTTCACATTATACATCCAGTGAATAAACGTTCAACCCTACTATATAAAAATACTCACTTTCAGGCAGTCCATCAGCATGGAGATAATTAGCGTTTTTTTTATCCTTCCGAAGCAACTCGAAAATCTTGTGGCTGATGTGCGATCCAACACGAGTGACTTCAATGTCAATACTAACTTCATCGATGTTCTTTTCAGTTCTCAGCCAAAAAGCTAGAGCACCTTCAGTAAAAAATTGGTATAATTATATATTATATGTTTTTTTTAAACCGTGTAATATTTTGTATCCTAAGATTTACCGCATAAAAATACCTTTGATCGCCAATAACTTTGTCGCGTCCAATTTCGGTCGAGCGATAGCGTTAAAATGTTTGTTTTTGATTCGGTTAGACACTACTCCGGTTACGGAACTTTCCTTCAGGGTCGTCGTTCCAAATACCGCACTAGCTAGATTTTTGACAAATTCTGCCGATGTATCGCTAAGACATGAAATACTGTCGTACTGCGGGATCGTGATCCGGACATCCTGGCCCAAGTGAATCTTCCAATTAGATAGTTATATTAGATAAGCAAAACGAATGAAAAAGCTGCAAGCTGCAACTTGCAAATTGCTTCCCCAAGATTCCTTACGATGCTTAAAAGTCGTCTATGAGAATTTTTCTTAACTTTGGCTTGCTCATAGGGAAAGGTTTCGAGTATCGTACGGAATCTCAAGAAAGTAATTTGCAGCTTGTTTTTTAAGTGGTTTTGTCGAAATAAAATTGTTTCAAATTTTAGAAAATCCGAACCCATCGACCGATTTTTTTCGAATTTGAGAACATCTTATTTTAAATACTCTACTCAGATTATAAAATTCTGCTCAACTTTTTAAAATTTGCAAAAACTATAGCAATTCGGTGATTTTTTGGAATTTTAGAACAAATAGATTTTTTATAATATCCGATCCTTTTGAGCGATCCTCTCAAAATTTTGCCATAATTTTACTTTTATAATACTGTCTATAAAAAAAATCGGCACCATATCGTGAAATTTGACGATTTTTCCCCCATACAATATCGAACGTCCGATTTTATAACGCTCGACAGAAAAAAAAATTAGCCACATATCTTAAAAATAACTTGAGCATTCAAAATTTCAATTCTTAAATTAAATCTTTTTTTTTATTAACCAGTGCCATTTTTCGAAAATTTTAAATTTGCGAAAAATTTGTAAGTTTCTTTAATGATTTTTAATGAGCCAGTTTTGTCAAAAATTGAAGTTGTCATTTTTATACAAAAATCTCAAAATTTATCAAAGTAACGTGACCGGAATATTATTTCGATTTCAATTTTCTAAAATATGAAACCTCTGGCCAATTCTCCCTAAATTTAATACCAACGCAACACTACTTAGATAATTCTATACTGGTGTTGCGGTAAAAGTCGAAAATCTTACCATACTCTTATCGAGACGCCGGTATCCTACTGGCAGTACACCCTGATTCTTATGTAGATTGTCTTGAGCGCGTTGCTTCATGTCCCCCACGATCACTGGGGAATTTCATGTCAACAACTTAAAAAAAAAAACTATTGGTTGGTTATTCCATGTCAAATCGACCAAGAGTTGGAATCAACCCCTCTCAATTTGAATGAAATTTGGTTAAAAGTTTTCCTTTTCAAAAACCCTGCAAATTGAAATTTGCACATTGCTTCCTCATCTTTATCCATAGTTCACATAGCTTCCTTAATCACAAAGTATTACGATTAAATTTGGCTTCCTCATAAAGGAAGTTTTGTTAACGATCGAAAAACATGAGTAATCAATGTGCAAGATTTGCAACTTCTATTAGTGCAAATTAGAGCGTTTCCGCTATTTTTTAAAAAATTCAAAATTTCATAAAATTTTAATCCTTTGATGAATTTTTACCAAATTCAATAGCGAACATCCTCGATAGCCATATTAGCTCTGCACAAATTTTCAGCACAATATCTAAAAAATTGAGAAAGTTATTGCGTTTACGCTATTTTTCGAAAAATTTTAATCCCTTGATAGATTTTCGTCAAACTTAATAGCAAACAACCTCGATAGCTATTTTAGCTCTGTGCAAAGTTTCAATAGAATATTCTAAAAATTGCAAAAGTTAGAGCGTTTACGCTATTTTTCGAAAAATTCAAAATTTCATAAAATTTTAATCCCTCGATGGATTTTTGCCAAATTCAATATCAAACAACCTTAATAGCAATACCAATTCTGTCCAAAGTTTGAGTGCAATATCTTGAAAATTGCAGAAGTTAGAGCGTTTACGCTATTCTTGCAAAAACGTAAAAAGTCAATAAAATCTGAACACCCGTTAGAATTCAAAACAATTTTTTTTCAAAATGAAGAGCAATTCGTGCTCGACAAGTGTGCCAAATTTAAGCTCGTTTTTCACGGCTTTTAAAAGTTCAAAATTCTCCAAATTCATCATGTTTCAATTTTTTTCGGAATATTTTTTTTTTTAACCTCAAGTATTCTCTTTCAGACGAATTCAGAACGATTTTTCGTACCTATAATAGTTTTCAAGATATTTAAAAAAAACCGAAATATTAGAAAAATCGAGAAATCTTGAATTTTGCATAACTTTCAAAAAAAATATATAATTGTTTTTCTTTGGTAGAACTTCGTTGTATTGAAAACGAAAACTTCTGACCGAATTTCATCGAAATATTATATATTATATAGTATATTTCTCGTAACTTACGTTTTAATTCATCAAATTGATCCAACAATTTGGATTGAAGTTCCATGTTGAGACGAGTCGTTTCTGTGAGCAATTTGTCTTTATCTTGAAGAACTTGCTTCAAGTGATTATTTAACTTATTCAAGGTGCTGACTTCCTCTTGAAACTTTTTTTCCACCTTCTTACACGAGTCGCAACTAGTATTTTTCTATAAAAAAAAATTATATGTGAGGTATTCCATACCAAGCCGTGGACCCGTGGATTTTTTCAAAACAATAAAAAGGGTCCAAGTTGAACAAAAATATATTTTGTGTTTAAAACTTCACAAAATATATTTTTGTTCAACTTGTACCTTTTTTATTGTTTTGAAAAAATTCACCACTTTTTAAAATACATTTTTACAGATACTCAAAAATTGGCTGCTTGTGATATTCATATCTTGTATTTTTTTCCATTTTTTACCGCGTGTAAACTTCAAAAATAGAAAAAAAGTGCAAGTTATGAATATCACAAGCTGCCTATTTTTTAGAATCTGTAAAAGTGTCTTTTGAAAAGTGGTGAATTTTTTCAAAACAATAAAAAGGGTTCATGTTAAAAAAAAATTTTGTGTGTTTTAAGTTTCACAAAATATTTTTTTTTCAAAAAAATTAAAAAAGTCCAAGTTGAAAAAATTCACCACTTATTAAAAGACATTTTTACAGATACTTAAAAATTGACAGTTTGTGATATTCATAACTTGTATTTTTTTTTTTATGTTTGAAGTTTACACGCGGTAAAAAATAGAAAAAAACACAAGTTATGAATATCACAAGCTGCCGGTTTTTTAGTATCTGTAAAAATGTCTTTTAATAAGTGGTGAATTTTTTCAAAAAAATTAAAAAAGTCCAAGTGGAAAAAAAAAATTTTGTGTTTAAAGCTTCACAAAATGCTTTTTTTCAACTTGCACCCTTTTCATTTTTTTGAAAAAAATCACCACTTATTAAAGGACATTTTTACAGATACTTAAAAATTGGCAGTTTGTGATATTCATAACTTGTATTTTTTTCTGTTTTTGAAGTTCACACACGGTAAAAAATAGAAAAAATAGAAGTTATGAATATCACAAGCTGCCAGTTTTTAAGTATCTGTAAAAATGTCTTTTAATAAGTGGTGAATTTTTCCAAAAAAATAAAAAGGGTGCAAGTTGGAAAAAAAATATTTTGTGAAGTTTTCAACACAAAATTTTTTTTTTTTCCAACTTGGACCTTTTTTATCGTACAATTTGAATCACTATTTATACTGCGCTGTTACCATGGTCACGCTGATTGGTGGCTTTTTGGAATCCATTTTTTTCACCAGGGGTGGAGGGGCAATTTTCTTGACACCAATATGATCTTCGATGTTTGCACGTTTCTGCACGGGGATACCAGCAATTTTCTTTGCGGTCGATGCTTTCTCATTTTCGGGCTTTCGATTCTCATCCTCGATAACTCGATTATTATTTTTCCCGCAAACAGCAGGGGGAGTGGAGCATTTCTGAACTTGTTCGCAAGCGACTTTAGTCTTTGCCTACAACAAACGAAACAGCACACTTTCGTAATAACTTTTATCCCTATAACTCAAAAATGACTCAAGTTAGAGCACCCAGACATTTGCAAAAAATTTTGAGTGGCTCAATCTTTATTCTCTTATAATTTTCAAACAAATTTATACAGAACAAAGGATGTTATTAGCTTTTAGGTGATGTTTTTGAACATTTTATAAGCACTCTCGCTTTAAAAAGTTGGGTTTTCATTATTTTTTCTTCATAAAACCAAAGTAGCCTCTACAAGAAATTGAAATTGGCCCGCTGTGTTTGATGTCTTAATCATGAATCAGCATTCATGTTGGAAATAAACGACTTACTTTCTGAGAATCGGTATTTTTTGTTTCGGAAACTGCGGGCGGTGTGTTCGTCGCCTTAACGACTTTTGTCGGTTCGTTCTTTTTATTTTCCTTGTTTTTCGGCAGGGTGAGGTCAGATGACAACGGCCTGTTTTTTTTCTTAGTTTTTGTCTCACCAGTCTCGCGACCTTTGACAAACTGGAGAATTAAAAAATATTGATAGATATCAAAATATACCCGAGATATTCCGCAAAAAGTGGCATAGGTTTTGGGCCTCAAAATTCCAATTTCACATTTTATATTCAGTTGAACCCACAGTGACCGCATTTTTTCATACGTAAATTTAATGTAAAATTATCTCAGATTAAAAAAAAAATAAAAATCGAAAAAATATTGGCGAACGCGGTCATTTTTCACTTCTTGACTTTCAAACTCATAATTCATAGTGAAAATTTGAATTTAAAATTTTTAAAATATTTTTTCTCAACTCAGAAAATTTTCGTCGGAAAATAGTTTCACCGGCATATATATGGGTCATTCCATGTCAAATCGACCAAGAGTTGAAATCGACCCCTCTTAATTGCGATGAAATTTGGTCAGAAGTTTACGTTTTTAATAAAACAAAGTTTTACCAAAGGAAAAAATTGAAAAATTCTTCTTCAAAAGTTATTAAAAATAAAAAATTTCCCAATTTTTCAAATCTTTTAAGTTTATTTTTCACATATCTCGAAAACTATTATAGTTACGAAAAATCATTCATTATTTGATTTGAAGTGTATACTTAGGGTTACAAAAAAAAATATTCCTAAAAGAAATTTTGAAACATGATGAATTTTGAGAATTTTGAATTTTCAATAATCGTGAAAATCCAAGTTCCATACTTTATTCTTTCTTAACTTTTTTCATACAATACTTTGTACTGATCTTAAAAGATCCTAAAAGATTCGGAGATAGGTTTTTTTCAAAAAAATACATTTTTGAATTTTTAAAAATCGTGCAAATCCTAGATCAACGTTAAATTTTTGGTTACATTTTGTTTATATAATACCTTGTGTTGATCTTAAAAGATCGTTACATTTTCAGGATGGTGTTTTTGTTTCAAAAATAAAATTTTTTGAATTTTGGTAAAAAATAATTTTTTTGTTTTTCCTCTAAGTCAAGTAAAGTCGAGCAAACATGCAATTCTGTAATTTGGAGCAGTAAAAATTTCAATTAATGACAACAAAAAATTTTTTATACATAAATTATATTTTTAAAAAAATTTTTGATATCTAAATTATATCAAAAGAATTGAACCAAAAATAAAACATAGAACATATGGATTTTCGCGATTTTCAAAAATTAAATCTTCTCCAAATTCATCATTTTTTTTCGGAATATTTTTTTTCGTAGCCCCAAGTATACTCTTCAAAACGAATTTAGAACGATTTTTCGCAACTATAATAGTTTTTGAGATATTTAAAAAATGAACTTGAAAGATTTGAAAAATGGTGAAATTTTAAATTTTGAATAACTTTTGAAAAAAAAAATTATTTTTTTCCTTTGGTAGAACTCCATTTTATTGAAAACGATAACTTCTGACAAAATTTAATCGAAATTGAAAGGGGTCAATTCCAACTCTTGATCGATTTGACATAGAATGACCCATATTTTTTTCAGTCAGATGAGAGCTTTAAAAACGAGAAAAATGCAAAAATAGGAGCTTCTTTGTTCCTTACGTAATAAAAGGTCTGCAATTTTCACAGTTTATTCATTTAAATGTGTTTTAAGAAGGTATAAAAGAAAATTTCAAATGAAAATTTTGAGGCCTTCCAACTTTTATTTAAACTTTCACGCACCTTATCCAGATTCATCTGAATCTTCTCGACTTTTCTTGCTACAATTTGTTTTATGTAGTCTTGTGGTTCATTATTATTCTGAAATGTTTAAATTTCAATAGAATTAAAGTATTCGTATGCCGTCAAAATTTATAGCAACAACTTTTATATGCTACACAAGTTTTGCTGTCACTTCCAAATAATGGAAATATAATTGCAATGTAACAGTTAAGAAATATTTGAATTCTGTTTATAAAAAAGTACTCAAAAAACACAAAAATAAAGAAACCTCTTGGTAATGAGAAGTTTTTTGAAACCAAAAAACTTTTCATTACCAAAAGGTTTCTTTATTTTTGAGTTTTTTGAGTACTCTTTTAAAAACAGAATTCAAATATTTCTTAACTATTACATTGCAATTATATTTCCATTATTTGGAAGTGACAGTAAAACTTGTGTAGTATATAAAAGTTGTTGCTATACATTTTGATGGCAAAATAATGCTTCAATTGTATTCCAATTTGAAATTACCTTATCTTCCACGTTCCTTGCGATGCTCGAGTCAGTATCATCCGCCGATTCTAATAACTCAAAAGGCATTATTTTCTGTCGTTTTTGTAAAGCTTTTTGATCGACCTCGGTTTCCGTATCTGCAAAATCCGTCAAAATATTATTTTATATTTGTCGAGAAGACTTTGGCAAGTCACCCAGATGGACATTCGTGCTGCAGAAAATCACATGATGGCACAGTAACGCAAATGTGGCGACAAAATACGGCATAGCGTGTCACCATTAAGCAGCGTTCTACTTCCACATTAAGCAGCATATCGACGCCACATGCTGTCAGATTTGCGCCATACCCTAGTGGATGAAGTCACCACTGAATCACGGTGATTTTTTACGGTGACAAAGTGCCCACAAAATCACCGTGGAATCACCTTAAAATCACCAAGATCTCGGTGATTTTGTGGGCACTTTGTCACCGTAAAAAATCACCGTGATTCAGTGGTTTTTTAGGGTGAAAACATCGTCACCCAATCCGCTAGGGTAACTCTGTAAAGATCTGCCGTCAGAATGACGCAAAATAACGGCACGCTACGCTGCTTTTTTTTGCCTTAATTGCAGCACGGCGTGCTGCGAAAACGCTGCGAATATGCAGCACGGCGTGCTCCAAAAACGCTGCAAATAAGCAGCACGGCGTGCTGTGAAAACGCTGCGAATATATAGCACGGCGTGCTCTAAAAACGCTGCAAATAAACAGCACGACGTGCGAATATGGGGCAGAGGGTAAGGCAAACAAGCAGTCAGTGCGCAGTTTGAGCGTAACTCAATTTTGGCGCAAATATTGCGACATTATTCTATATTATTGTGTCGTTAGAACGCAGCTTAATGTGGAAGTAGAAAGCTGCTTACTGACGCCACGGCTTGCTTTCTCGTGCCGTGTGCTGTTGCCGACAATGTGACGCCAAATGTCTATCAGGGCAGTCAAATAAATGGAAGTTTCACGCACTTACGAAGCGCGCGTAAAAGTCGATTATCGTACAGAGTGTACTTACCACCAACGACGATTATAACACCGTCATAGTATTCTTCATTCTCCCACTTGATTTTATATTTTTTCGAATAGCTAATTTGTTTTGGGTCAAAATGTTTTATGTCCGATGAAGGTACGACCTTCTTCACACCATCCTGATATTTGACGAGCGCGAACATAATGCGACGCCGGTCTCCCCTAGCGGATTGGGTGACGATGTTTTCACCCTGAAAAACCACTGAATCACGGTGATTTTTTACGGTGACAAAGTGCCCACAAAATCACCGAGATCTTGGTGATTTTAAGGTGATTCCAACGTGATTCCACGGTGATTGTCACGGTGATTTTGTGACGGTGACAATCACCGTGAGAATCACCGTGGAATCACCTTAAAATCACCAAGATCTCGGTGATTTTGTGGGCACTTTGTCACCGTTAAAACTCACCGTGATTCAGTGGTGACTTCATCCACTAGGGTCACACACGCGGCAACTTTTAGGTTAAAATCTGTTATTCTGGACAGATTACTTTTGGATTAATAATTTAATATATAATTACGATATGACCTTGAACAAATTTTTCTCACCAATTTTTCTCGAAGAATGGACCGAAGAAACTAATCTCACATATATAACACAGCTTAAACAATTCGTATTGTGGAACGTGCGTTGTTCGTCAATGTACAATGATGAGATTGATGACCATGTTTCCACTATTCCACTTTCCATCGAGTCAGGGTAACCCGGAAACACAATGACAAAAATAAGGAATAAGGAATAAAAATAAGCCATCCGATTGGCGTAGCTTCTCTGAAATGCGCGGCGATTGGCTGATTCTTATTCCTTATTTCTTATTCTTGTCATGGTGTCTCTCTCACACTCACGCTGACTATACGAAAAGCATTATATTGCACGCGACGCTTATTTTGCGCGGCTTTATAAGGTGCAGGTACAGCGAGAGCAAAGCAAATGCAGATATATACTTTGTACTGCATATCTCTATATATAACAACGAAATAAAGACGCCAATAAACATTGTCGAAAACCCAGACCTATAGTCCAGCCGGTTCGGCGATTTTGTTGGCGAGGTTAACTTAATTCGCAATAATCGAGTGGTGTGATTTTTATTTCACATATGATGATTGATGATTTTGCTTGAAGTCGCATATATATACCTACACCAGTACGTATTTTTTGCGGATATATATATATATATATATATATATATATATATATATATATATATATATAGCTAAATATATATATGCATATAGCAATATTTGACAATAATAAATAATTGTGAAGACACATTTAACGAAACGTGTCATGTAATTGAAAAAAATTCTACTAAATATATATACTCTATATACTGCTTTTTACAGAAAAATCTCAGGATTTCCGTACTAATCGTATCATATGTGAGAATGTGAGGCACATTACATATGTATATAATCGATGCACCTATATAATGATCTTCGTTCACACTTGGAACAGTTATTTACAATCAATTGAGTGTACATCAAAACAATTAAGTGAGGTTAGTATTTTCATATTTATGTAGGTTCCATTACAAAAATTGTTATAATAATAATAAAAGTATCTTATATCCTTTGTTATGAAACTACCCTAGTGGATGAAGTCACCACTGAATCACGGTGATTTTTTACGGTGACAAAGTGCCCACAAAATCACCGAGATCTTGGTGATTTTAAGGTGATTCCACGGTGATTCTCACGGTGAATGTCACCGTCACAAAATCACCGTGACAATCACCGTGGAATCACGTTGGAATCACCTTAAAATCACCAAGATCTCGGTGATTTTGTGGGCACTTTGTCACCGTAAAAAATCACCGTGATTCAGTGGTTTTTCAGGGTGAAAACATCGTCACCCAATCCGCTAGGGTACTGCTACGAGTCGACAAACATTCTTACGATGGAAGAAGCACTCACAGGGTAATGAATTTACATACTTTTAGCTATTATTTTAGTGAATACATGCAATTTGCAGATGAATGATTTTCCACGACTGCCCTCTCATGCAGGACCTATATATACATATGAGGGTGTTCCACACCGTTTCGAACGATCGAAAAGTTGATCAACCCCCAAAAAAAACATAATTTTGTCTTATTACACGAATATATTAAAAGAATTTATGTAAATTTTATCAGAATTAGTGGTTCGCATTTTTTAAGTTTTTTTAAATTTCAACTTTTTTCTACAAACCTCCGTATTCAAAAAGTATGTATAAAATTATACGAGAAAATGTATAAGACAAAAAAGTTACGTTTGGAATCAACTGTCTGAAAATAATTATTTGGGAATTTTTCAAACCCTATTTCATTCATTTTTTTCAACCAATACGTCACTTTTGATTTCCTTCACAAATTTACAAAAAGTTCTCTCAATTAGTGTTTACAGCAAGCATATATTTTTTTACGATGCTCAATCGTTTGGAAACTATGCTTTATTAATTCTTTTTTTTTAGTTAATTTTTTTGCTTTCTTAATTCTTTTTTTTTAAATATATACAGATTTTTTTCGGAAAAAAAATTAATAAAGTATATAGCCTCCAAACGATTGCGCCAACCACCTTCAAGAAATATGTTTGCTGTAAACACTTCAGAGGATTTTCTGTATATTTTTTAGTCTAATCAAAAGTGACATATTGTTGAAAAAATTATTGTGGTATATTTTTTGATAAAAACTGGTATTTTTGGGATTCTAAAAATTCCCAAGCAAAATTTTTTCAGAATGTTGATTCGAAATCGCAATTTTTTGTCTTCTAAATTCTCTTGAATAATCTTATACTTTTGAGATACGGCGGTTCATAGAAAAAAGTTTGAATTTGGAAAACTCAAAGAATGCGATAAAAAATTCTGAGAAAATTCACATAAATTCTTTTGATATATTTGTGCAATAAGACAAAATTATGATTTTTTTTTTGATCGGTCAACTTTTCGACCGTTCAAAACGTGTAACACCTCATATACATTTCTCCTGTCTCATGGAAGAAGTTTTATTTGTGTACAGTATATTCCAGTCTTTCATGCACTATGTAAAATGTTCCGATGAGTCGAAAATTCATTTTTAGTAATAATGCTGGTATTATATACTACATGCGGGCCTGCGTGAGTGTGTGTATGTATGATGATCTGAAAAATTAGAAGAGTTGTATCTGTAAACAACTGGGAGGTCGTGCTGAAATTTGACACACAAGTAAATTTTTTCTCTGCCGCAACTTTCGTAAAAACACCTTCAGTCGTTACGATTTTATTGAATTTGAAATTTTTCGAATAAAGGCGAATAACTGTAGTACACGCAATTTTTAATATATTCGCTTAAAATTTGGCACAAAACAAAGTGCAATCTCCAACCCATCTAACTCATCCTTTTTGGTGTCAAAGTAACGTTTTGAATTATTGCTTCATTCTCGTAGGAACAGATTTTTATCCATTTGCATATTGATGTAGATGGCTGTCGCTTAATAGCTGAAAATTTACGCAAGGGAGGACGATCACACAAACTTAAATTAATTAAAAATTTGTAAAGTTCAAAATTTTATGAATAGTTACTAATTTTCTTTATTTGTTTAGGTAGCTCACAGGCAAATGACAATGTGAGTGAAATAATACCACAGTCAGCTGGGCAGTCCTCATTGGATGTCACACCACCTGCGGAGTTTTTACTTGATCCTGCATTGCCTATGGAAGACAGCAGTAATGACCACGAGCCGAACGCTGATCGAGCTGAAACTGGAGTGGAATCGGACAGTAGTTCATTTGTCAGTGAAATATTCGACCACGATTCAATTCGAAATGAACAGTCATCAGACGACAGTGAAGAAGATGCTGATCATGCAATTCCAATGGATCATGAGGATAATGACAATGCCCTGGAGGGTGAAGTGCATCATCCACGCGATTTATTTGATGATATTCTCATGTTCGAAGCAGCTCATCTAACGGTAACACAAGTTTTGACTATGGTTCAAGGCTTGTCATTGCAATTTTATTTGTCCAATGAAGCGACCACAGCCTTGCACAAATTGATAAAGGTTCTTGCGGGACCCCGATTCGAATACCTGAATTTAAGCAAGTACACCGTAGCACAACGATTAAATCCCCCGGAAAAGACGATTTCGTACACATTTTTTTGCAAACAATGTTGTACTACATTGTTAGGTCCTATTCAGAAAAGCCATATTTACAATCAAAGAATGCAGGTTTGTGAAAATTGCCATAAGGAATATCAACTATCTTTAAGTTCCTTACATTGTTTTCTCTCGGTTGATATTGAGTATCAAATCCGTGCTTTCTTGGAAAATCCAACTATTCAGCCTACTCTCATGGAAAGATTACGAATAATAAAAGAGCAGACGACGAATCCATGCAACGACATATGCGATGTACATAACGGTCAACTGTACCAGAGCGTTGTAAAAAAAAGGTCGCTGCAAGACAAAAACGTTCTAACATTCAATTTTAGTACCGATGGAGCCGCATGGTTTAATAGTTCCACGAAAAGTGGTTGGCCGATTCAAATATTTTGTAATGAGCTGCCACCAAGAATCCGATTCGAAAATTTGATTTTAGCCGGCGTATGGCTTGCTGAATCAAAACCAAATCCTCAATTAATGAATTTATATATGAGTACCTTTATCGATCAAGCAAGAAAACTCAAAGAAAATCGAATGACCATAAAAAGTTCTACAGGGGAAAATATTGTGTTTGAAATATTGTTTTTATTCGCTCCAGTAGATTCCGTTGCCCGACCAATTATGCAAAACAGGCTTCAATTTAATGGATATATGGGATGTAGCTGGTGTTACGAATACGGAGAATTTTATGATCACGCCATGCGTTATCCTCTTAATGCAAATGATTCTAATCTCCGAACTCACGACGAATATTTAGACGATATGACCAATGCTCAAAATATGAGAAGAACCATAAGGGGTGTAAAAGGTTTTTCAGCTCTAACGAGATTGCCAAGTTTCGATTGCGTGTGGGGTTTCACTTACGAGTACATGGACGGTGTCTTATTAGGAGTTACTCGACAACTATGGGAGTTGTGGACTAAACCAGGCACAACCTGGCAATTGAATGCACAAGATCAACTCAATATCCTTCGTCGTTTATTAAATATAAAATCCACAAAAGAAATACATCGAGACCCGAGATCTTTGAAGAATAGGGCGAAATGGAAAGCGTCTGAATGGCGTTCGTGGTTGCTATTCTACTGTCTTCCCTGCTTGTTTGGGATTCTCCGTCCCGACATTTTTCGATCATTATTATTATTCGTAAGAAGTATACACACACTTCTCTCAACAAATATTACTGATTTGATACGCTGTGAAATTGATTTAATATCATTTGTTGGGGACTGCCAAGTTACTTATGGCAAAAGTGCAATGACTTTCAATTTACATTCCTTGACGCACCTCGTTGAAAATGTCCGTAAAAGTGGCCCATTATGGGCAACGTCTGCTTTCCCTTTCGAAAGTGGTATATATAATTTGAAGCGTCAAATACATGGTCCTAAAGGTATTTGTGACCAGATTATTAACGGTACTTTGCAAATGTATATGTTTAAAAACTTCGTAACAAGTATGCCTGATGACGGTGCTTGTACAGCGTATTGCAAAGCATTATTTTCTGGCCACAACGTTTTGAATTTCGTACGACTTTGCGACGATGTCGTTCTCATCGGTAAAACGTTGGGCGCGAACAATTATCAAATATTGATGGAAGATGGAATGATTGATGCGATAGGCGAAGCCTTCAGTAAATGTATTTATAGAGGTATTGTTCTTCTCAGCAGACGTTACGCAAGAGCATGCAATAAAACCAAAGATAACGTTGAACCAAAGATGAACCAAAGATAATGTGGTTCCATTGCTGAAATTTTAGAATTCGTTGTTGTCAACGAAACTTGTTACATAAAATATATAAAGTGCCTAACAACTGTTTTTGAAGAGCAGAGGCTACAAATAGGCCTTTTCATCATGTGACGTGCGCAAGCGCAGCCGCCATATTGAAAGGGCGGTAATACAAAAGTTTCGTACAGTTTTGCTTGTTAATGGCTGGGAGAGCCGGATATCTACACAAAAAAATTAATTATTCGAACAAATTGTTGATGGTGCTTTACCAGTTCACAATTCAGTGGAAGCACATAATTGTGAACAATTAAAAAAATGAACCGATTGAGCATAACCTCTGTCACTTCGACCACATTTTTTCACCCGCAATTCACATTTTGCACATTTTGGACATGTGTTAATATGTAGTACTTTGCTCGATGATTTTATAATGTTTTTGCGATATTGAAGGCAAGGCTTTGGATAATTTTTGAGGTTATGTACTCTACATAGTCCATAACAACACTCTTTCGTTGTTTCTTTTCGTGAAGGTAATGTAATAATAATCGATTGAAAAATTTTGTTTTCTCAATTAGGACACTTATTATTTTATTTATTGCTTACTTTTTTTGAATAAATGTACTATTATTTGATGTTAATTTTAATTATTTGTATTCGGGTATTTTAACATGCTTGTTTACAAAAAAGTGTACGAAAAAGATGGCTGAAACTGACGCATGCGCATAAAAAAAATTGTGATGAAAAGGTCTATACCGCATTTGCTGCGTATTAACGGATATGAAGAACGTCCTGAACTTGAATGTATTGCTAATGTAAAATGCAAAGTTATCTTCATAGATGTTTTCGAACATTCTTACGTCTGTATACCATCAAATATGTTTGAAATTCAATAAATTGCCAGATGTCGATAAAAACAAAATGAAACTTGTTAATAATTTCAATCCCCATAAGAAAATATGGTCAACTTCAAAATTATAGAGGACTATAATTTTCAGGCATTGCTGTATAGTGCGTTTTTCCATTATTAAATGGCCGCAAATATATTTACGTCAATAATATAATTGAAATGTTTGTCCAGCCTTATACATATACCTATACTACCATACATTTCTGTGAGACTCTCACAAAACTTATGTAGAGGCGCACGTACAGCCACTGCCATATAGCACAATCACAGTCGGGCTCGCAGATTGAAGACTTCTCAAATGGAGCGAGACTCATTCCATATCGACACGCAAAGGACACGTAGCATAAAACCGGGTAGTTTATACTTTAATACAAATACGATGATAAATTTATATATATATATATATATATGAGTCATTCCATTTCATTTCGACCAAGAGTTGGAATCGACCCCTTTCGATTTCGATGAAATTTGGTCAGAAGGTTTCGCTTTTAACCAAACGAAGTTCTACTAAAGGAAAAAAATTAAAAAATTTTTTTTCCGAAGTTATTTAAAGTTCAAAATTTCACAATTTTTCAAATCTATCAAGTTTATTTTTTAAATATCTCGGAAACTATTATAGTTACGAAAAATCGTTCTGAATGTATTTTGAAAAGTATACTTGGGGCTACGTAAAAAAAAATATTCCGAAAAAAATTTTTGAAAAATGATGAATCTGGAGAATTTTGAATTTTCAAAAATCTCGAAAATCCAAGTTGTACATTAAATTTTTGGTCCAATTTTTTTTATATAACACCTTGTACTAATCTTAAAAGATCTTGAAATTTTCAGAGGGGTGTTCTTGGTTATTTCAAAAATATTAATTTTTGAATTTTTAAAAGTCGTGTAAATCCTCGATAATCATTAAATTTTTGGTTCATTTTTTTTTATATAATACCTTGGACTGATTTTAAAAGATCCTAAAATTTTCAGGATGATGTTGTATTTTTAAAAAATATAAATTTTTTGAATTTTGGTAAAAAAAAAAAATTAGTTTTACCATAATTAAAAGATTCTGAAATTTCCTAGATGGGGTTTTTTTGTTTCAAAAATATATTTTTTCGAAATTTAAGAAAAAAAACAACACTTTTTTTTTTACAAAAATTCGAAATTTTTTTTTTTTTTTTAAATACATCATCCTCAAAATTTTAGGATCATTTAAGATCAGTCCAAGGTATTATATAAAAAAAAATTGAACCAAAAATTTAATGATTATCGAGGATTTACACGACTTTTAAAAATTCAAAAATTAATATTTTTGAAATTACGAAGAACACCCCTCTGAAAATTTCAGGATCTTTTAAGATTAGTACAAGGTGTTATATAAAAAAAAAATTGGACCAAAAATTTAATGTACAACTTGGATTTTCGAGATTTTTGAAAATTCAAAATTCTCCAGATTCATCATTTTTCAAAATTTTTTTTCGGAATATTTTTTTTTACGTAGCCCCAAGTATACTTTTTAAAATATATTCAGAACGATTTTTCGTAACTATAAAAGTTTCCAAGATATTTAAAAAATAAACTTGATAGATTTGTAAATTGTGAAATTTTGAACTGTGAATAACTTCTGCAAAAAATTTTTTTAATTTTTTTCCTTTGGTAGAACTTCGTTTGGTTAAAAGCGAAACCTTCTGACCAAATTTCATCGAAATCGAAAGGGGTCGATTCCAACTCTTGGTCGAAATGAAATGGAATGCCTCATATATATATATATAATATATTTACATTCTTGTATATAAAAGTAAACACATTCATATATGCACGAATGTTTGAGGTATTCCATGCGGTTTCGAACGGTGAAAAACTTGACGCTCTTCAAGACAAATGTAATTTCACAAAAATGCATTATTATTTACAAGGGGTTTTTGTAATTTTTGTTCACAATAGTTAAATCGTCCTTTTTTAAAATATTAAAAAATTGAGTTTTTTCAATAGCAGTCCGCATCGTTTATTGTATCAACGTTATACGATCAGGCTGTTTAATGATACACTAACGAAAGAACAGTATTCTCATGACGTATGGAAAGCAAATTATACAAATGGATATCGTTCTTATCACATCGTTTTTATGAAACCGCATTTTTCATATAGACTATGATTCGAGTCTTAAATGCTGGGTAAGATTCAATTTGATATATTCACAGTGCATAGGAAATTCTACCACCGTTATTGTATTTCTATTATTCGAAAAAAGAAAAAAATCTAATGATACAAAAACGATAGAATCCTGCCCTGTAATGAGACGAGTACGAAAGAATTCCATTGGTACTCACAATAACAAATAAATCATATAAAACTAAACCGTGGCTACGATATTCATCTGATAGAGTTCAAGGAATCGCATAGAAATCTATTCAAATTCATACAGTGGCAATGACGAATTTCACATTAAAACAGATTGTATGTTTTATTATGAAAAACTCACCATCATTGCCATATATGTATTCTCTGAAATCGTTTCCGCAACGTTTATAGTATTAACGTTATACGATCAGGCTGTTTAATGATACACTAACGAAAGAATAGTATTCTCATGACGTATGAAAAACAAATTATACAAATGGATATCGTTCTTATCACATCGTTTTTATGAAACCGCATTTTTCATATAGACTATGATTGGAGTCTTAAATGCCGGGTAAAAGATTCAATTTGATATATTCACAGTGCATAGGAAATTCTACCACCATTATCGTATTTCTATTATTCGAAAAAAGAAAAAAATCTAATGATATAAAAACGATAGAATCCTGCCCTGTAATGAGACGAGTATGAAAGAATTCCATTGGTACTCGCAATAACAAAAAAATCATACAAAACTAAACCATGGCTATGATATTCATCTGATGGAGTTCAAAGCATCGCATAGAAATCTATTCAAATTCATAAAATAGCAGTGACGAACTTCACATTAAAACAGATAGTATGTTTTATTATGAAAAACTCACCATCATTGCCGTATATGTATTATCTGAAATCATTTCCGCAACCTTTATAGTATTAACGTTATACGATGAGACTGTGCAATGAGACACAAACGAAAGAACAGTATTCTCATGACGTATGGAAAAAAAATTATACAAATGGATATCGTTCTTATCACATCGTTTCTATGAAACCGCATTTTTCATATAGACTGTGATTTGAGTTTTAAATGCCGGATAAGATTCAATTTGATATAGTCACAGTGCATAGGAAATTCTACCACCATTATCGTATTTCTATTATTCGGAAGAGGAAAAAATCTAATGATACAAAAACGATACAATCCTGCCCTGTAATGAGACGAGTACGAATGGATTCCATTGGTACTCGCAATAACAAAGAAATCATATAAAACTAAACCGTGGCTACGATATTTATCTGATAAAGTTCAAGGTATCGCATAGAAATCTATTCAAATTCATAAAATAGCAATGGCGAACTTCACATTAAAACAGATAGTATGTTTTATTATGAAAAACTCACCATCATTGCCGTATATGTATTATCTGAAATCATTTCCGCATCGTTTATAGTATCAACGTTATACGATCAGGCTGTTTAATGAGACACAAATGAAAGAATAGTATTCTCATGACGTATGGAAAACAAATTATACAAATGGATATCGTTCTTATCACATCGTTTTTATGAAACCGCATTTTTCATATAGACTATGATTCGAGTCTTAAATGCCGGGTAAGATTCAATTTGATATATTCACAGTGCATAGAAAATTCTAGCACCATTATCGTATTTCTATTATTCGAAAAAAAAAATCTAATGATACAAAAACGTCGGAATCATGCCCTGTAATGAGACGAAGACGAAAAAATTCCATTGGTTCTCGCAATAACAAAAAAATCATATAAAACTAAACCGTGACTATGATATACATCTAATAGAGATCAACGTATCGCAAAGAAGTCTATTGAAATGCATAAAGTAGCTATCCCGTTCTTCACATTTATAACAGGTAGCATTAGTTTATATTCGAAACGAACCAATATTTATGCTCCACTGGGGGATAGCGCGATAGGTCCGAAACAATATCATTAGAATTATGCATTACTCCTATGTTAGTTGATAATATTCAATCGGACATTTTAAGCAGGGTTAAGTCTCTAATTTTGATGTAGACTGCTTACGAAAAATTTTACCACAGTAATTTTCTTATAATTTACAATATCCTCTTCTGAATGTTATATGGTCAGCCCAGCAAAACAATTAGCTTGAGAAAATTTTCGGTTATTTTTGGCTTGTTTTCCTCTCTAGTACTTTTCATATAAATCTCGCATGAATATAATGAAAGAGAAAAAATTCGAGCATCTTCTATTAAAAAATTGACTTCATTTTTTCGCTGGGCTAACGATAATCTAAATGTCGCACTTTTCGTAATCCAACGTAAAGATAAACGTGATTCTTGGTGACTTTGAAATTTTTAAACGATTGAGATTGCGATAAATGTTTAGAAAACAATTTCCAGCTCTGAGAGGCGTAGAGGGAATGAGATGATTTATGCAAAATGACTCCGTGAATACGATACTGAAAAAAATCGTGGCGGTCACCCTCACACAAGAGATTATGGAGTTTTTAAGTTCGTAAAAAAATGTGATGAACGCGTTTCAAAATATTTCAACCCCTATATTCAGGATGTGGAATGCGGTATTTGTTAAAAAAGGTTCTCTTTAATATGATGCTGAAGAGCAACCAGTGCAGTACTCACCGCGTTGTTCCTGTTGAAAGTTTGTCAAAATATCCGGTTTCAGATGCGTTCGAAGAGCAAGCTTTCAGCACTTTAAACATATGTTTGTCTGTTGACTTGTCGCTTACAGCGCTCGTAAGCGTTCCCATGAACACTTTGAAACACCTAAGCCCATTATATAATGAAAAAATAAGGTATAAGAGATAAGGTATAAGGGAACCCTAGCGAATAAAGTCACCACTGAATCACGGTGATTTTTTTCGGTGACAAAGTGCCCATTTGATCACCACAAAATCACCGAGTTCTTGGTGATTTTCAATTTTTATCCAAGGTAATTGTCACGGTGATTTTTAAAATCACGGTGATTTTGTAAATCACCGTGACAATCACCGTAAAAATCACCAAGAACTCGGTGATTTTGTGGTGACCAAATGGGTACTTTGTCACCGTAAAAAATCACCGTGATTCAGTGGTTATTCAGGGTGAAAACATCGTCACCCAATCCGCTAGGGAACGTACCTATACTACGTGACCCATTTTTAACAATCCGCCCCCCGCCCCCCGTGACCGCTCGTAGTACAGTAGGACCTCAGATAACTCAACCCCGCATAACTCAAAACCTCGCATTTCTCAACTCGTTACCATAGCAACAACCTCGGATTTCTCAAATTCCCCTATCGTCTTTTCTCCCCACTTCAAACCTTGACTGTGTGTTACATAGGGTAACATAACCTCAACCTGTCAAAATTTCTCGCGAAAATATGAATTCTCGGAAAAATATGAATTTAACTGAGTAATGATGTTCCTAAAACGTATTAATAATGTGAGGAAAACTTCGCTGGTAGGTGAAAAACAGTACGCATGAGCTTTTAAGAATGTGAGTGGGAGAACAAAGGGGAAATTTGAATTATGCGAGGTTTCCGGTCCCGACGAATTGAGTTATCTGATGTTCCATTGTATATGCCAAGACCCCCCCTAGTTTTCACGTAGTAATTCATAAATATGGTTTTAAATAATTTTTTGCAAACGGAAAGTTAAAAAAAAAATTTATTTGGCTCTTATTTGTTTTTAAATATTAATACGGCGCTTGCCGCGTGACACTAAGAATGCGTATATACCTATAAATATTCACTACTGAAAAAAATGAAAGGAACAAAAAAATTTCCTCAATTTTTCGTGGTTTTTCACAATGCTGTATCTCAGTCAAAAATTGTCGTATCGAGGTCCAAATAAAGCATTTTGGAGCTTTCAGTTTCTAGTTTGAAGATCTTTTAGCAAACAAAATTCGAAGCTACAGGTTTCACGCAATCCTAAGAAATACTGAGAAAAATAAATTTGGCAAATTTCTAGTACTTTTATTTTGGCTGCAGTTACTTGGAAAATTTTTTCCAGCTCAACCTTTACATAGCTTGTTTATTTAGTTTCAATTTTCTTTTTTGGAAACCACGATGCGACTATTTTTCGCTGAGATGTTGGACTTTTAATGAAGAAGGATCTTTCTGTATTTGACCATTGATATCTCAGCAACCAACGATCGCATAGAAAATAGAAGAGGGGTTTAAAAAAAAAATGTTTCCATCTTTGCCATGAATTTGACAAAACAGCAGAAAAAGAGATATTTACGGTTTTTTGAAACTCAACGGCCAAATTAAAAATATTGACAAAACGACTAATGTTGAGCGCGACTTTTACAGCTCAATATACCCATAAAAACCGTGTAAAGTTTCAATTTGATCTATTGAACGGTTTTTTTGTTTCAAGCCATCAAATTGTTGGAAAAATTAAAGGATCATGTTTATGCCCCTATAAACGTCAAAACCATTATTAGAGTGAAAAAAAAAAATTTTGTTGAGCTTTTTCCACATTTTTATCGCAAACAGCATTTAAAGATATGCAAAAAAATTCGAAGAATTTCCGAAAAAAATTGTTTGAAAATTTGTTTGAAAAGTTTGATTTTTTTCGAAAAAGCACGAGATTTCCCTAGAGCATATTGACTACGTGACAAAACCTACCCCCCGCCAGCCCCTATGATCAAGCGTGGTATTTTGAAGACGCCCCTCCCCCCCTAAACGGGTCACGTAGTATGGGTACGTGTTCCCTAGGGAATAATAAATATCGGCGGAATCCAGCGCTGGCAGAACCGTTGATCAATTCACAATTAGAAAATAATTAGAAAATAAGGAATACCGAATAAGAAATGGGAACATAATTTCCATTGCGGTGGAAATCTGTTCCTTATTTCTTATTGCCAGCCAATCACAGGACCTGCGCTTATTGTTTTAAGCAGTGTTGGGCACCACTAAATATTGAGTGCGATTAATTACTTCCCAAATTACAAATTACTGTTGTAATTAGTAATTAAAAGTTTTCTAATTACAAATTACTGCTGTAATTTGTAATTGAACAATTTCCTAATTACAAATTAAAAATGAAATTAGTAATTGAAAGCTTTTTAATTACAAATTACAAATGTAATGAGTAATTGAAAATTTCCTAATTACAAATTACAAATGTAATTAGATTCAAATTTTACTCTAATTACATGTAATTAGAGTCAAATTTCATTCTAATTACATATAATTAGAACCAAATTTTTGACTAATTACATGTAATTAGAACTTAATTTTCGACTAATTAAATTTTTCAATGTAAGTAGAGTCAAATTTCACTCTAATTACATGTGATTAGTATCAAATTTCACTCTAATTATATATAATTAGTATCAAATTTCACTCTAATTACATGTAATTAGTATTAAATTTCACTCTAATTACAATTTTCAAAGTAATTGGAGTGCAAATTTCTAAACGATTGCATTTTTCAATGTAATTAGAGTCAAATTTTACTCTAATTACATGTAATGAGTATCAAATTTCCGACTTATTACATTTTTAATATCCATTTAAAAATGTAATTAGTATTATAGTATTAGTATTAGTATTATAATATTACAGTGGAACCTCAGATAACTCAATTCGTCGGGACCGGAAACCACGCATAATTCGAATTTCCCCTTTATTCTCCCAATAACATTCTTAAAAGCTCATGCGTACTGTTTTTTTACCTACCAGCGAAGTTTTCCTAACATTATTTATACGTTATAGGCACATTCATTACTCAGTAAAATTCATATTTTCCCGAGAATTCATGTTTTCGCGAGAAAATTTGACAGGTTGAGGTTATGTTACCCTGTGTAACACACAGTCAAGGTTTGAAGTGGGGAGAAGCGGCGATAGGGAAATTTGAGAAATCCGAGGTTGTTGCCATGGTAACGAGTTGAGAAAGGCGAGGTTTTAAGTTATGCGGGGTTGAGTTATCTGAGGTTCTACTGTAGTATCAAATTTCCGATAAATGACATTTTTCAATGTAATCAGAGTTGAATTTCACTCTAATTACGTGTAATTACAATCAAATTTTTGACTAATTACATTTTTCAATGTAATTGGAGTAACATTTTACTCTAGTTACATGTAATTTTTAGAGTAGAATTTGATTCTAATTCCATTGAAAAATGTATATAGTAAAAAATTTATTTCTATTTACACGTATTAGTCGAAAATTCGGTTCTTATTACATGTAATTAGAGTGAAATTGGACTCTACCTTAAAAAATGTATTTATTCGAAAATTTGATTCCAACTACATGGAATTGGAGTAAAATTTTGCATTAATTACATTAAAAAATGTAATTAGTGCAAAAATTAAACCTAATTACATTTGTCATGAATAATGAAGAAATTTTTAATTACTAATTACATTTGCTATTTCTAATTAGGAAATTTTCAATAACTAACTACATTTGTAATTTGTAATTAGAAAATATTGAAATACGAATTACATTTGTAATTTGTAATTAGGAAATTTTCAATTACTAGATACATTTGAAATTTGTAATTAGAATCTTCCCAGTTACTAATTACATTTGTAATTTGTAATTAGAATTTCTCCAATGACTAATAACATTTTTAATTTTTAATTAAAATGTTCTAATTACCAATTACATTTGTAATTTGTGATTAGAATGTAATAAATTACAAAAACGCCCAACTCTGGTTTAAAATATATGGCGGCATTTTTCAATCAAATTAACGATGTAAATCAAAGCATAGAGATACATCATGGTCAGTATTCTTTACGGGATTCTGAAAATTCCTATGGAAAACCAAATAATATATGCGGGCGATCCAAGAT